>JAVLSZ010000077.1:705000-885000 GCA_032313775.1 Urocyon cinereoargenteus | reverse complement strand
TCCGAACCCTAACCCTAACCCTAACCCTAACCCTAACCCTAACACTAACCCCTAACCCTAACCTGAAACCTAACCCTAAACCTAACCCGAACCCGAACCCTAAACCGAACCCTAACCCTAACCCTAACCCTATCCCTAAACCGAACCCTATCCCTAACCCGAAACCTAACCCTAACCCTAACCCGAACCCGAACCCTAAACCGAACCCTAACCCTAACCTTAACCCGAACCCAAACCCTAACACGAAACCTAATCCTAACCGGAACCCGAACCCTAACCCTAACCCTAAACCTAACCCGCACACTAACCCTAACCCGAACCCGAACACTAACCCTAACCCTAACCCTAAACCTAAACCTAACCCGAACCCTAACCCTAACCCAAAACCGAAACCTAACCCTAACACTAACCCTAACCCTAACTCCAACCCTAAACCTAACACTAACCCTAACGCTAACCTGAACCCTAACCCTAACCGTAAACCTAACCCTAACCCGAACCCGAACCCTAACCCTAACCCGAACTTGAACCCTAACCCTAACTCGAACCCTAACCCTAACCCGAACCCTAACCCTACCCGAAACCTAAACCTAACCTAACCCGAACCCGAACCCGAACCCTAACCCTAACCCTAACCCGAACCCTAACCCTAACCCGAACCCTAAACCTAACCCTAACCCGAACCCTAATCCTAACCCTAAACCGAACCCTAACCCTAACCAGAACCCTAACCCTAAACCGAACTCGAACCCGAACCCTAACCCTAAACCGAACCCTAAACCTAACCCTAACCTAACCCGAACCCTAACCCTAACCCGAACCCTAACCCTATCCCGAAAACTAACCCTAACCCTAACCCGAACCCGAACCCGAACCCTAACCCTAAACCTAACCCGAACCCTAACCCTAACACGAACCCTAAACCTAACCCTAAACCGAACCCTAACCCTAACCCTAAACCGAACCCTAACCCTAACCCGAACCCTAACCCTAACCCGAACCCGAACCTGAACCCTAACCCTAACCCTTACCCTAACCCTAACCCTAACCCGAACCCTAACCCTAACCCTAACCCTAACCCCAACCCTAACCCGAAACCTAACCCGAACCCTTACCCGAACCCTAACCCCTAACCCTAACCCGAACCCGAACCCTAACCCGAACACGAACCCTAAACCAAACCCGAACCCGAACCCTAACCCTAACCCGAACCCGAACCCGAACCCTAACCCTAACCCTAACCCGAAACCTAACTCTAACCGTAACCCTAACCCTAACCCGAACCCTAACCCTAACCCACCCCGAACCCTAACCCGAACCCTAAATCTAACACGAACCCTAAACCGAACCCTAACCCGAAACCTAACCCTAACCCTAACTCTAAACCTACCCTGAACCCTAACCCTAACCCTAACCCTAACCCTAACCCGAACCCTAACCCTAAACCTAACCCTAACCCTAACCCTAACCCTAACTCGAACCCTAACCCGAACCCTAACCCTAACCCTAACCCTAACCCGAACCCTAACCCAAACTCTAACTCGACCCTAACCCTAACCCCTAACCCTAACCCTAACCCGAAACCTAACCCTAAACGGAACCCGTTCCCAAACACGAACCCTAACCCGAACCCAAACCCTAACCCGAACCCTAACCCGAACCCTAACCCGAACCCTAACCCTAACCCTAACCCGAATCCTAACCCTAATCTAAACTCTAACCCAAACCCTAACCCGAACCCTAACTCGAACCCTAACCCTAACCCCGAACCCGAACCCTAACCCTAACCATAACCCGAACCCTAACCCGATCCCTAACCCGAACCCCATCCCTAACCCGAACCCGAACCCGAACCCGAACCCTAACCCTAACCCAAACACTAACCCCACCCTAACCCTAACCCTAACCATAACCGGAACCCTAACCCTAACCCTAACCCGACCCCTAACCCGAACCCTAACACGAACCCTAACCCTAACACTAACCCTAACCCGAACCCTAACCCTACCCCTAACCCGAAACCTAACCCTAACCCGAACCCGAACCCTAACCCTAACCCGAAACAAAACCGAACCCACCCTAACCCGAAATCTAACCCTAACCCGAAACCTAACCCTAACTCTAAACCTAACCCGAAACCTAAACCTAACCCGAACCCTAACTCTAAACCTAACCCGAACCCTAACCCGAACCCTAACCCTAACACTAACCCGAACCCTAACCATAACCCTAACCCGAACCCTAAAACTAACCCTAACCCAAACCCTAACCGTAACCCGAAAAATAACCCTAACCCTAACCCTAACACTAACCCGAACCCTAACCCTAACCCTAACCCGAACCCGAACCCGAACCCTAACCCTAACCCTAACCTGAACACTAACCCCTAACCCAAACCCGAACCCGAAACCTAACCCGAACCCTAACCCTAACCCTAACCCGAACCCTAACCCTAACCCTAACCCTAAACCGAACCCTAAACCTACCCCTAACTCTAACCCTAAACCTAACCCTAAACCGAACTCTAACCCTAACCCGAACCCTAACCCGAATCCTAACCCTAAACCTAACCCTAACCCGAACCCTAACCCTAACCCAAACCCTAACCCGAAACCGAACCCTAGCCCTAACCCTAACCCTAACCCGAACTTTAACCCGAAACCTAACCCTAACCCGAACCCTAACCATAACCCTAACCCTAACCCGAACACTAACCCTAACCCGATTCCTAACTCTAAACCTAACCCTAACCCTAACCCGAACCCTTACCCTAACCCTAACCTAACCCTAATCCGAACACAACCCTAACCCTAACCCTAACCCTAACACTAACCCCTAACCCTAACCCGAAACTTAACCCTAAACCTAACCCGAACCCGAACCCTAACCCTAACCCGAACTTTAACCCGAACCCTAAACCTAACCCTAACCCTAACCCTAAACCTAACCCGAACCCGAACCCTATCCCTAACACGAACCCTAACCCTAACCCTAACCCGAACCCGAACCCTAACCCGAACCCTAACCCTAACCTTAACCCCAAACCAAACCCTAACACGAAACCTAACCCTAACCCGAACCCGAACCCTAACCCTAACCCTAAACCTAACCCTCACACTAACCCTAACCCGAACCCGAACACTAACCCTAACCCTAAACCTAAACCTAACCCTAACCCGAACACTAACCCTAACCCAAAACCGAAACCTAACCCTAACCCTAACCCTAACCTTAACCCAAACCCTAAAACTAACACTAACCCTAACGCTAACCCGAACCCTAACCCTAACCCTAAACCTAACCCTAACCCGAACCCGAACCCTAACACTAACCCGAACCCGAACCCTAACCCTAACCCGAACCCTAACCCTAACCCGAACCCTAACCCTACCCGAAACCTAACCCTAACCTAACCCGAACCCGAACCCGAACCCTAACCCTAACACTAAACCGAACCCTAACCCTAACCCGAACCCGAAACCTAACCCTAACCCTAACCCTAACCCTAACCCGAACCCTAACACGAACCCTAACCCTAACCCGAACCCTAACCCTAACCCTAACCCTAACCCGAACCCTAAACCTAAACCTAACCCTAACCCGAACCCTAACCCTAACCCGAACCCGAACACTAACCCTAACCCTAACCCTAACCCTAACTGTAACCCTAACCCTAACCCTACCCCGAACCGTAACCTTAACCCTAAACATAACCCTAACCCGAACCCGAACCCTAAACCTAACCCGAACCCGAACCCTAACCCTAACCTAACCCGAACCCTAACCCTAACGGGAAACCTAACCCGAACCCGAAAACTAACCCGAACCCTAACCCGAACCCGAACCCTAAACCTAACCCTAACCCGAACCCTAACCGGGACCCTAACTCTAACCATAACCCGAACCCTAACCCTAACCCTAAACCGAACACTAACCCTAACCCAAACCCTAAACCTAAACCGAACCCGAACCCTAAACCGAACCCGAACCCTAACCCTAACCCTAACCCTACCCCGAACCCTAACCCTAACCCTAACCCTAACCCCAACCCTAACCCGAACCCTAACCCGAACCCTAACCCGAACCCTAATCCCTAACCCTAACCCGAACCCGAACCCTAACCCGAACCCTAACCCGAACCCTAACCCTAACACTAACCCAAACCCGAACCCTAACACTAACCCTAACCCTAACCCGAACCCTAACCCTAAACCCTAACCCGAACCCTAACCCTAACCCGAAACCTAACCCTAACCCGAACCCTAACCCTAACCCTAACCCTAACCCGAACCCGAACCCAAACCCGATCCCTAACCCTAAACCTCATCCGAACCCTAACCCTAACCCTAACACTAACCCTAACCCTAACCCGAACCCTAACCCTAACCCTAACCCGAACCCTAACCCGAACCCTAAACCTAAATCTAACCCGAACCCTAACCCTAACCCTAACCCTAACCCGAACCCTAACCCTAACCCGAACCCTAACCCTAACCCTAACACGAACCCTAACCCTAACCCTAACCCGAACCCTAACCCGGAGTCTAACGCGACCCTAACCCTAACCCCTAACCCTTACCCTAACCTGAAACCTAACCCTAACCCGAACCCGTACCCGAACACGAACCCTCACCCGAACCCGAATCCTAACCCGAACCCTAACCCGAACCCTAACACGAACCCTAACCCGAACCCTAACCATAAGCCTAACGCGAACCCTAACCCTAATCCTAACTCTAACCCTAACCCTAACCCGAACCCGAACCCTAACCCTAACCCTAACCCTAACCCTAACCCGAACCCTAACCCTAAACCTAACCCTAACCCCAACCCTAACCCGAAACCTAACCCGGACCCTAAACCGAACCCTAACCCCTAACCCTAACCCGAACCCGAAACCTAACCCGAACCCGAATCCTAACCCTAACCCGAACCCGAACCCTAACCCTAACCCGAACTCGAACCCGAACCCTAAGCCTAACCCTAACCCTAACCCCAACCCTAACCCGAACACTAACCCGAACCCTAACCCAAACACTATCCCTAACCCTAACCCGAAACCTAACCCAAACCCGAACCCTAACCCGAACCCGAACCCTAACCCTAACCCGAACTCGAACCCGAAACCTAACCCTAACCCTAACCCTAACCCGAACCCTAACCCGAAACCTAACTCTAACCCGAACCCTAAACTGAAGCCTAACCCGAACCCTAACCCTAACCCTAACCCTAACCCTAACCCTAACCCTAACCTGAACACTAACCCTAACCCTAACCCTAAACCTAACCCTAACCCGAACCCTAACCCTAAGCCTAACCCAAACCCTAACCCTAACCCTAACGCTAACCCTAACACCTAACCCTAACCCGAAACCTAAACCTAACCCGAACCGTAACCCTAACCCTAACCCGAACCCTAACCCTAACCCTAACCCTAAACCTAACTAGAACCCTAACCCGAACCCTAACCCTAACCCTAACCCTCACCCGTACCCTAACCCGAACTCTAACTCGGCCCTAACCCTAACCCCTAACCCTAAGCTAAACCTAACCCTAACTCGAACCCGTACACGAACCCTAACCCTAACCCTAACCCAAACCCTAACCGTAACCCAAACAATAACCCTAACCCTAACCCTAACCCTAACCCGAACCCTAACCCTAACCCTAACCCGAACACTAACCCGGACCCTAACCCTAACCCTAACCTGAACACTAACCCCTAACCCTAACCCGAACCCGAACCCTAACCCGTACCCTAACCCTAACCCGAACCCTAACCCTAACCCTAACCCTAACCCGAACCCTAACCCTAAACCGAACCCGAACCCTAACCCTAACCCGAAACCTAAACCGAACCCAACCCTAACCCGAACCCTAACCCTAACCCGAAACCTAACCCTAACCCTAAACCTAACCTGAAACCTAAACCTAACCCGAACCCTAACCCTAAACCTAACCCGAACCCTAACCCGAACTCTAACCCTAACCCTAACCCGAACCCTAACCCTAACCCGAACCCTAACCCTAACCTTAACCCGAACCCTAACCCTAACCCTAACCCTAACCCAAACCCTAACCGTAACCCAAACAATAACCCTAACCCTAACCCTAACCCTAACCCGAACCCTTACCCTAACCCTAACATGAACACTAACCCCTAACCCTAACCCGAACCCGAACCCTAACCCGTACCCTAACCCTAACCCTAACCCTAACCCTAACCCTAACCCTAAACCTAACCCGAACCCTAACCCTAACCCTAACCCTAACCTGAACCCTACCCTAACCCGAACCCTAACCCGAACCCGAACCCTAACCCTAACCCTATCCCTAACCCGAAACTTAACCCGAACCCTAACCCTAACACGAACCCTAACCATAACCCTAACCCTAACCCGAACACTAACCGTAACCCGATCCCTAAGCCTAACCCTAACCCTAACCTTAACCCGAACCCTAAACCTAACCCTAACCTAACCCTAATCCGAACCCTAACCCTAACCCTAACCCTAACACTAACCCCTAAACCTAACCCGAAACCTAACCCTAACACTAACCCGAACCCGAACACTAACCCCTAACCCTAACCGGAACCCGAACCCTAAACCTAACCCTAACCCTACCCCGAACCCGAACCCTAAACCTAACCCGAAGCCTAACCCTAACCCTAACCCGAACCCGAACCCTAACCCTAACCCTAAACCTAACCCGCACCCTAACCCTAACACGAACCCGAACACTAACCCTAACCGTAACCCTAAACCTAACCCTAACCCGAACCCTAACCCTAACCCAAAACCGAAACCTAACCCTAACCCTAACCCTAACCCTAACCCTAACCCTAACCCTAAACCTAACCCTAACCCGAACCCGAACCCTAACACTAACCCGAACCCTAACCCTAACCCTAACACGAACCCTAACCCTAAACCGAAACCTAACCCTACCCGACACCTAACCCAAACCTCAACCCGAACCCGAAGCCGAACCCTAACCATAACCCTAACCCAAACCCTAACCCTAACCCTAACCCTAACACTAACCCTAACCCGAACCCTAACCCTAACCCTAACCCGAACCCTAACCCTAACCCGAACCCGAACCCGAACCCTAACCCTAACCCGAACCCTAACGCTAACCCTAACCATAAGCCGAACCCTAACCCAAACCCGAACCCTAACCCGAACCGAAACCCTAAACATAACCCGACCCCGAACCCTAACCCTAACCCGAACGCTAACCCTAACCCGAACCCTAACCCTAACAGTAAACCGAAACCTAACCCTAAACCGAAACCTAACCCTAACCCGAACCCGAACCCTAACCCTAACCCGAAACCTAACAATAACCCTAACACTAACCCGAACCCTAACCCTAACCCTAACCCTAACCCGAACCCTAACACGAACCCTAACCCTAACCCTAACCCGAACCCTAACCCTAACCCTAACCCTAACCCTAACCCGAACCCTAACCCTAAACCTAACCCTAACCCGAACCCTAACCCTAAGCCTAACCCGAACACTAACCCTAACCCTAACTCTAACCCTAACCGTAACCCTAACCCCTAACCCTAACCCTAACCCGAACCCTAAACTTAACACTAACCCTAACCCTAACCCGAACCCGAACCCTAACCGTAACCCGAACCCGAACCCTAAACCTAACCTAAACCGAACCCTAACCCTAACCCGAACCCTAACCCTAACCCGAAACCTAACCCGAACCCTAACCCGAACTCGAACCCTAACCCTAACCCTAAACCGAACCCTAACCCGAACCCTAACCCTAACCCGAACCCTAACCCTAACCCTAAACCGAACCCTAAACCTAACCCAAAACCTAACCCTAACCCGAACCCGAACCCTAAACCGAACCCGAACCCTAAATCTAACCCTAACACTAACCCTAACCCGAACCCTAACCCTAACCCTAACCCCAACCCTAATCCGAACCCTAACCCGAACCCTAACTCAAACCCTAACCCCTAACCCTAACCCGAACCCGAACCCTAACCCGAACCCGAACCCTAAACCTAACCCGAACCCGAACCGTAACCTTACCCGAACCCGAACCCTAACCATAACCCTAACCCGAACCCTAACTCTAACCGTAACCCTAACCCTAACCCGAACCCTAACCCTAACCCTAACCCGAAACCTAACTCTAACCCGGACCCTAAACCGAACCCTAACCCGAACCCTAACCCTAAACCTAACCCTAACCCTACCCCGAACCCTAACCCTAACCCTAACCCTAACCCTAACCTGAACCCGAAACCTAACCCTAACCCTAACCCTAACCCAAACCCTAACCCTAACCCTAACCCTAACCCCTAACCCTAACCCGAACCCTAAAACTAACCAGAACCCTAACCCAACCCCTAACCCGAACCCTAACCCTAACCCTAACACTAACCCTAAACCTAACCCTAACTCGAACCCTAACTCGAACCCTAACCCTAACCCTAACCCTAACCCGAACCCTAACCCGAACTCTAACTCGACCCTAACCCTAAACCCTAACCCTAACCCTAACCCGAAACCTAACACTAACCCGAACCCGTACCCAAACACGAACCCTAACCCGAACCCGAACCCTAACCCGAACCCTAACCCGAACCCTAACCAGAACCCTAACCCAAACCCTAACCCGAACACTAACTCGAAAACAAACCCTAACCCGAACCCTAACCCGAACCCTAAACCTAACCCTAAACCTAACCCGAACACGAACCCTAAACCTAACCCTAACCCGAACCCTAACCCTAACCCGAAACCTCACCCTAACCCTAACCCCGAACTCGAAACCTAACCCTAACCCTAACCCGAACCCTAAACCTAACCCCTAACCCTAACCCTAACCCTAACCCGAACCCTAACCCTAACCCTAACCCTAACCCTAACCCGAACCCGAACCCTAACCCTAACCCGAACCCTAACCCTAACCCGAACCCGAACCATAACCCTAAACCGAACACTAACCCTAACCCGAAACCTACACCTAACCCGAACCCGAACCCGATCCCGAACCCTAACCCTAACCCTAACCCGAACCCTAAACCTAACCCTAACCCGAACCCGAACCCTAACCCGAAACCTAACCCTAAACCGAACCCGAACCCGAACACTAACACTAAACCGAAACCTAACCCTAACCCGAACCCTAACCCGAACCCCAACCCTAACCCTAACCCGAACCCTAACCCTAACCCGAACCCTAACCCTAACCCCACCCTAACCCTAACCCTAACCCTAACCGGAACCCTAACCCTAACCCTAACCCGAACCCTAACCCTAACCCGAAACCTAAACCGAACCCACCCTAACCCGAACCCTAACCCTAACCCGAAACCTAACCCTAACCCTAAACCTAACCCGAAACCTAAACCTAAACCTAACCCGAACCCTAACCCTAAACCTAACCCGAACCCTAACCCGAACCCTAAACCTAACCCTAACCCGAACCCTAAACCTAACCCGAACCCTAAACATAACCCTAACCCAAACCCTAAACCTAACCCTAACCCAAACCCTAACTGTAACCCGAACAATAACCCTAACCCTAACCCTAACCCTAACCCGAACCCTAACCCTAACCCTAACCCGAACCCGAACCCGAACCCTAACCCTAACCCTAACCCGAACCCTAACCCTAACCCTAAACCGAACCCGAACCCTAACCCGAAACCTAACCCTAAACCGAACCCGAACCCGAACCCAAACACTAACCCGAAACCTAATCCGAAACTGAACCATAACCCTAAACCGAACCCGAACCCTAACCCTAACCCTAAACCTAACCCTATCCCGAACCCTAACCCTAACCCGAACCCGAACCCTAACACTAACCCGAAACCTAAATCGAACCCACCCTAACCCGAACCCTAACCCTAACCCGAAACTAACCCTAACCCTAAACCTAACCCGAAACCTAAACCTAAACCTAACCCGAACCCTAACCCTAAACCTAACCCGAACCCTAAACCGAACCCTAAACCTAACCTTAACCCGAACCCTAACCCTAACCCGAACCCTAACCAGAACCCTAACCCAAACCCTAAACCTAACCCTAACCCAAAACCTAACCGTAACACGAACAATAACCCTAACCCTAACCCTAACCCTAACCCGAACCCTAACCCTAACCCTAACCCGAACCCGAACCCGAACCCTAACCCTAACCCTAACCTGAACACTAAACCCTAACCCTAACCCGAACCCGAACCCTAATCCGAACCCTAACCCTAACCCTAACCCGAACCCTAACCCTAACCCTAAACCTAACCCGAACCCTAAAACTAACCCTAACTCTAACCCTAAACCTAACCCTAAGCCGAACCCTAACCCTAACCCGACCCCTAACCCGATACCTAACCCTAACCCTAACACTAACCCAAACCCTAACCCTAACCCGAACCCTAACCCAAACCCGAACCCTAACCCTAACCCTAACCCTAACCCGAACTTTAACCCGAACCCTAACCCTAACCCGAACCCTAACCATAACCCTAACCCTAACCCGAACACTAACCCTAACCCGATCCCTAACCCTAAACCTAACCCTAACCCTAACCCGAAAACTAACCCTAACCCTAACCTAACCCTAATCCGAACCCTAACCCTAACCCTAACCCTAACCCTAACCCTAACACTAACCCCTAACCCTAACCTGAAACCTAACCCTAAACCTAACCCGAACCCGAACCCTAAACCGAACCCTAACCCTAACCCTAACCCTATCCCTAAACCGAACCCTATCCCTAACCCGAAACCTAACCCTAACCCTAACCCGAACCCGAACCCTAAACCGAACCCTAACCCTAACCTTAACCCGAACCCAAACCCTAACACGAAACCTAATCCTAACCGGAACCCGAACCCTAACCCTAACCCTAAACCTAACCCGCACACTAACCCTAACCCGAACCCGAACACTAACCCTAACCCTAACCCTAAACCTAAACCTAACCCGAACCCTAACCCTAACCCAAAACCGAAACCTAACCCTAACACTAACCCTAACCCTAACTCCAACCCTAAACCTAACACTAACCCTAACGCTAACCTGAACCCTAACCCTAACCGTAAACCTAACCCTAACCCGAACCCGAACCCTAACCCTAACCCGAACTTGAACCCTAACCCTAACTCGAACCCTAACCCTAACCCGAACCCTAACCCTACCCGAAACCTAAACCTAACCTAACCCGAACCCGAACCCGAACCCTAACCCTAACCCTAACCCGAACCCTAACCCTAACCCGAACCCTAAACCTAACCCTAACCCGAACCCTAATCCTAACCCTAAACCGAACCCTAACCCTAACCAGAACCCTAACCCTAAACCGAACTCGAACCCGAACCCTAACCCTAAACCGAACCCTAAACCTAACCCTAACCTAACCCGAACCCTAACCCTAACCCGAACCCTAACCCTATCCCGAAAACTAACCCTAACCCTAACCCGAACCCGAACCCGAACCCTAACCCTAAACCTAACCCGAACCCTAACCCTAACACGAACCCTAAACCTAACCCTAAACCGAACCCTAACCCTAACCCTAAACCGAACCCTAACCCTAACCCGAACCCTAACCCTAACCCGAACCCGAACCTGAACCCTAACCCTAACCCTTACCCTAACCCTAACCCTAACCCGAACCCTAACCCTAACCCTAACCCTAACCCCAACCCTAACCCGAAACCTAACCCGAACCCTTACCCGAACCCTAACCCCTAACCCTAACCCGAACCCGAACCCTAACCCGAACACGAACCCTAAACCAAACCCGAACCCGAACCCTAACCCTAACCCGAACCCGAACCCGAACCCTAACCCTAACCCTAACCCGAAACCTAACTCTAACCGTAACCCTAACCCTAACCCGAACCCTAACCCTAACCCACCCCGAACCCTAACCCGAACCCTAAATCTAACACGAACCCTAAACCGAACCCTAACCCGAAACCTAACCCTAACCCTAACTCTAAACCTACCCTGAACCCTAACCCTAACCCTAACCCTAACCCTAACCCGAACCCTAACCCTAAACCTAACCCTAACCCTAACCCTAACCCTAACTCGAACCCTAACCCGAACCCTAACCCTAACCCTAACCCTAACCCGAACCCTAACCCAAACTCTAACTCGACCCTAACCCTAACCCCTAACCCTAACCCTAACCCGAAACCTAACCCTAAACGGAACCCGTTCCCAAACACGAACCCTAACCCGAACCCAAACCCTAACCCGAACCCTAACCCGAACCCTAACCCGAACCCTAACCCTAACCCTAACCCGAATCCTAACCCTAATCTAAACTCTAACCCAAACCCTAACCCGAACCCTAACTCGAACCCTAACCCTAACCCCGAACCCGAACCCTAACCCTAACCATAACCCGAACCCTAACCCGATCCCTAACCCGAACCCCATCCCTAACCCGAACCCGAACCCGAACCCGAACCCTAACCCTAACCCAAACACTAACCCCACCCTAACCCTAACCCTAACCATAACCGGAACCCTAACCCTAACCCTAACCCGACCCCTAACCCGAACCCTAACACGAACCCTAACCCTAACACTAACCCTAACCCGAACCCTAACCCTACCCCTAACCCGAAACCTAACCCTAACCCGAACCCGAACCCTAACCCTAACCCGAAACAAAACCGAACCCACCCTAACCCGAAATCTAACCCTAACCCGAAACCTAACCCTAACTCTAAACCTAACCCGAAACCTAAACCTAACCCGAACCCTAACTCTAAACCTAACCCGAACCCTAACCCGAACCCTAACCCTAACACTAACCCGAACCCTAACCATAACCCTAACCCGAACCCTAAAACTAACCCTAACCCAAACCCTAACCGTAACCCGAAAAATAACCCTAACCCTAACCCTAACACTAACCCGAACCCTAACCCTAACCCTAACCCGAACCCGAACCCGAACCCTAACCCTAACCCTAACCTGAACACTAACCCCTAACCCAAACCCGAACCCGAAACCTAACCCGAACCCTAACCCTAACCCTAACCCGAACCCTAACCCTAACCCTAACCCTAAACCGAACCCTAACCCTACCCCTAACTCTAACCCTAAACCTAACCCTAAACCGAACTCTAACCCTAACCCGAACCCTAACCCGAATCCTAACCCTAAACCTAACCCTAACCCGAACCCTAACCCTAACCCAAACCCTAACCCGAAACCGAACCCTAGCCCTAACCCTAACCCTAACCCGAACTTTAACCCGAAACCTAACCCTAACCCGAACCCTAACCATAACCCTAACCCTAACCCGAACACTAACCCTAACCCAATTCCTAACTCTAAACCTAACCCTAACCCTAACCCGAACCCTTACCCTAACCCTAACCTAACCCTAATCCGAACACAACCCTAACCCTAACCCTAACCCTAACACTAACCCCTAACCCTAACCCGAAACTTAACCCTAAACCTAACCCGAACCCGAACCCTAACCCTAACCCGAACTTTAACCCGAACCCTAAACCTAACCCTAACCCTAACCCTAAACCTAACCCGAACCCGAACCCTATCCCTAACACGAACCCTAACCCTAACCCTAACCCGAACCCGAACCCTAACCCGAACCCTAACCCTAACCTTAACCCCAACCCAAACCCTAACACGAAACCTAACCCTAACCCGAACCCGAACCCTAACCCTAACCCTAAACCTAACCCTCACACTAACCCTAACCCGAACCCGAACACTAACCCTAACCCTAAACCTAAACCTAACCCTAACCCGAACACTAACCCTAACCCAAAACCGAAACCTAACCCTAACCCTAACCCTAACCTTAACCCAAACCCTAAAACTAACACTAACCCTAACGCTAACCCGAACCCTAACCCTAACCCTAAACCTAACCCTAACCCGAACCCGAACCCTAACAATAACCCGAACCCGAACCCTAACCCTAACCCGAACCCTAACCCTAACCCGAACCCTAACCCTACCCGAAACCTAACCCTAACCTAACCCGAACCCGAACCCGAACCCTAACCCTAACACTAAACCGAACCCTAACCCTAACCCGAACCCGAAACCTAACCCTAACCCTAACCCTAACCCTAACCCGAACCCTAACACGAACCCTAACCCTAACCCGAACCCTAACCCTAACCCTAACCCTAACCCGAACCCTAAACCTAAACCTAACCCTAACCCGAACCCTAACCCTAACCCGAACCCGAACACTAACCCTAACCCTAACCCTAACCCTAACCGTAACCCTAACCCTAACCCTACCCCGAACCGTAACCTTAACCCTAACCCTAACCCTAACCCGAACCCGAACCCTAAACCTAACCCGAACCCGAACCCTAACCCTAACCTAACCCGAACCCTAACCCTAACGGGAAACCTAACCCGAACCCGAAAACTAACCCGAACCCTAACCCGAACCCGAACCCTAAACCTAACCCTAACCCGAACCCTAACCGGGACCCTAACTCTAACCCTAACCCGAACCCTAACCCTAACCCTAAACCGAACACTAACCCTAACCCAAACCCTAAACCTAAACCAAACCCGAACCCTAAACCGAACCCGAACCCTAACCCTAACCCTAACCCTACCCCGAACCCTAACCCTAACCCTAACCCCAACCCTAACCCGAACCCTAACCCGAACCCTAACCCGAACCCTAACCCCTAACCCTAACCCGAACCCGAACCCTAACCCGAACCCTAACCCGAACCCTAACCCTAACACTAACCCAAACCCGAACCCTAACACTAACCCTAACCCTAACCCGAACCCTAACCCTAACCCCTAACCCGAACCCTAACCCTAACCCGAAACCTAACCCTAACCCGAACCCTAACCCTAACCCTAACCCTAACCCGAACCCGAACCCAAACCCGATCCCTAACCCTAAACCTCATCCGAACCCTAACCCTAACCCTAACACTAACCCTAACCCTAACCCGAACCCTAACCCTAACCCTAACCCGAACCCTAACCCGAACCCTAAACCTAAATCTAACCCGAACCCTAACCCTAACCCTAACCCTAACCCGAACCCTAACCCTAACCCGAACCCTAACCCTAACCCTAACACGAACCCTAACCCTAACCCTAACCCGAACCCTAACCCGGAGTCTAACTCGACCCTAACCCTAACCCCTAACCCTTACCCTAACCTGAAACCTAACCCTAACCCGAACCCGTACCCGAACACGAACCCTCACCCGAACCCGAATCCTAACCCGAACCCTAACCCGAACCCTAACACGAACCCTAACCCGAACCCTAACCATAAGCCTAACGCGAACCCTAACCCTAATCCTAACTCTAACCCAAACCCTAACCCGAACCCTAACTCGAACCCAAACCCTAACCCGAACCCTACCCGAACACTAACCCTAACCCTAAACCTAACCCGAACCCGAAACCTAACCCTAACCCTAACCCGAACCCTAACCCTATCCCGAACCCTCACCCTAACACTAACCCCGAACCCGAACACTAACCCTAACCCTAACACGAACCCTAACCCGAACCCTAAACCGAACCCCAACCCTAACCCTAACCCGAACCCTAACCCTGACACTAACCCTAACCCTAACCCTAACCCGAAATCTAACCCTAACCCTAACCCGAACCCTAACCCTAACCCTCACCCTAACCCTAACCTTAACACGAACCCTAACCCTAACCCCTAACCCTAACCCTAACCCTAACCCGAACCCTAACCCTAAACCTAACCCTAACCCTACCCCTAACCTGAATCCGAACCCTAACCCTAACCCGAACCCGAACCCGAACACGAACCCTAACCCTAACACGAACCCTAACCCTAACCCGAACCCTAACCCTAACACTAACCCGAAACCTAACCCTAACCCGAACCCTAAACCTAACGCGAACCCTAACCCTAACCCGAACCCGAACCCGAACCCTAACCCTAACCAGAACCCTATCCCTAACCCTAACCCGAACCCTAACCCAAACCCGAACCCTAACCCGAACCCGAACCCTAACCCTAACCCGAACCCGAACCCTAACCCTAACCCTAACCCTAACCCTAACCCGAACCCTAACCCTAAACCTAACCCTAACCCCAACCCTAACCCGAAACCTAACCCGGACCCTAAACCGAACCCTAACCCCTAACCCTAACCCGAACCCGAAACCTAACCCGAACCCGAATCCTAACCCTAACCCGAACCCGAACCCTAACCCTAACCCGAACTCGAACCCGAACCCTAAGCCTAACCCTAACCCTAACCCCAACCCTAACCCGAACACTAACCCGAACCCTAACCCAAACACTATCCCTAACCCTAACCCGAAACCTAACCCAAACCCGAACCCTAACCCGAACCCGAACCCTAACCCTAACCCGAACTCGAACCCGAAACCTAACCCTAACCCTAACCCTAACCCGAACCCTAACCCGAAACCTAACTCTAACCCGAACCCTAAACTGAAGCCTAACCCGAACCCTAACCCTAACCCTAACCCTAACCCTAACCCTAACCCTAACCCTAACCTGAACACTAACCCTAACCCTAACCCTAAACCTAACCCTAACCCGAACCCTAACCCTAAGCCTAACCCAAACCCTAACCCTAACCCTAACGCTAACCCTAACACCTAACCCTAACCCGAAACCTAAACCTAACCCGAACCGTAACCCTAACCCTAACCCGAACCCTAACCCTAACCCTAACCCTAAACCTAACTAGAACCCTAACCCGAACCCTAACCCTAACCCTAACCCTCACCCGTACCCTAACCCGAACTCTAACTCGGCCCTAACCCTAACCCCTAACCCTAAGCTAAACCTAACCCTAACTCGAACCCGTACACGAACCCTAACCCTAACCCTAACCCAAACCCTAACCGTAACCCAAACAATAACCCTAACCCTAACCCTAACCCTAACCCGAACCCTAACCCTAACCCTAACCCGAACCCTAACCCGGACCCTAACCCTAACCCTAACATGAACACTAACCCCTAACCCTAACCCGAACCCGAACCCTAACCCGTACCCTAACCCTAACCCGAACCCTAACCCTAACCCTAACCCTAACCCGAACCCTAACCCTAAACCGAACCCGAACCCTAACCCTAACCCGAAACCTAAACCGAACCCAACCCTAACCCGAACCCTAACCCTAACCCGAAACCTAACCCTAACCCTAAACCTAACCTGAAACCTAAACCTAACCCGAACCCTAACCCTAAACCTAACCCGAACCCTAACCCGAACTCTAACCCTAACCTTAACCCGAACCCTAACCCTAACCCGAACCCTAACCCTAACCTTAACCCGAACCCTAACCCTAACCCTAACCCTAACCCAAACCCTAACCGTAACCCAAACAATAACCCTAACCCTAACCCTAACCCTAACCCGAACCCTAACCCTAACCCTAACATGAACACTAACCCCTAACCCTAACCCGAACCCGAACCCTAACCCGTACCCTAACCCTAACCCTAACCCGAACCCTAACCCTAACCCTAAACCTAACCCGAACCCTAACCCTAACCCTAACCCTAACCTGAACCCTACCCTAACCCGAACCCTAACCCGAACCCGAACCCTAACCCTAACCCTATCCCTAACCCGAAACTTAACCCGAACCCTAACCCTAACACGAACCCTAACCATAACCCTAACCCTAACCCGAACACTAACCGTAACCCGATCCCTAAGCCTAACCCTAACCCTAACCTTAACCCGAACCCTAAACCTAACCCTAACCTAACCCTAATCCGAACCCTAACCCTAACCCTAACCCTAACACTAACCCCTAAACCTAACCCGAAACCTAACCCTAACACTAACCCGAACCCGAACACTAACCCCTAACCCTAACCGGAACCCGAACCCTAAAACTAACCCTAACCCTACCCCGAACCCGAACCCTAAACCTAACCCGAAGCCTAACCCTAACCCTAACCCGAACCCGAACCCTAACCCTAACCCTAAACCTAACCCGCACCCTAACCCTAACACGAACCCGAACACTAACCCTAACCGTAACCCTAAACCTAACCCTAACCCGAACCCTAACCCTAACCCAAAACCGAAACCTAACCCTAACCCTAACCCTAACCCTAACCCTAACCCTAACCCTAAACCTAACCCTAACCCGAACCCGAACCCTAACACTAACCCGAACCCTAACCCTAACCCTAACACGATCCCTAACCCTAAACCGAAACCTAACCCTACCCGACACCTAACCCAAACCTCAACCCGAACCCGAAGCCGAACCCTAACCATAACCCTAACCCAAACCCTAACCCTAACCCTAACCCTAACACTAACCCTAACCCGAACCCTAACCCTAACCCTAACCCGAACCCTAACCCTAACCCGAACCCGAACCCGAACCCTAACCCTAACCCGAACCCTAACGCTAACCCTAACCATAAGCCGAACCCTAACCCAAACCCGAACCCTAACCCGAACCGAAACCCTAAACATAACCCGACCCCGAACCCTAACCCTAACCCGAACGCTAACCCTAACCCGAACCCTAACCCTAACAGTAAACCGAAACCTAACCCTAAACCGAAACCTAACCCTAACCCGAACCCGAACCCTAACCCTAACCCGAAACCTAACAATAACCCTAACACTAACCCGAACCCTAACCCTAACCCTAACCCTAACCCGAACCCTAACACGAACCCTAACCCTAACCCTAACCCGAACCCTAACCCTAACCCTAACCCTAACCCTAACCCGAACCCTAACCCTAAACCTAACCCTAACCCGAACCCTAACCCTAAGCCTAACCCGAACACTAACCCTAACCCTAACTCTAACCCTAACCGTAACCCTAACCCCTAACCCTAACCCTAACCCGAACCCTAAACTTAACCCTAACCCTAACCCTAACCCGAACCCGAACCCTAACCGTAACCCGAACCCGAACCCTAACCCTAACCTAAACCGAACCCTAACCCTAACCCGAACCCTAACCCTAACCCGAAACCTAACCCGAACCCTAACCCGAACTCGAACCCTAACCCTAACCCTAAACCGAACCCTAACCCGAACCCTAACCCTAACCCGAACCCTAACCCTAACCCTAAACCGAACCCTAAACCTAACCCAAAACCTAACCCTAACCCGAACCCGAACCCTAAACCGAACCCGAACCCTAAATCTAACCCTAACACTAACCCTAACCCGAACCCTAACCCTAACCCTAACCCCAACCCTAATCCGAACCCTAACCCGAACCCTAACTCAAACCCTAACCCCTAACCCTAACCCGAACCCGAACCCTAACCCGAACCCGAACCCTAAACCTAACCCGAACCCGAACCGTAACCTTACCCGAACCCGAACCCTAACCATAACCCTAACCCGAACCCTAACTCTAACCGTAACCCTAACCCTAACCCGAACCCTAACCCTAACCCTAACCCGAAACCTAACTCTAACCCGGACCCTAAACCGAACCCTAACCCGAACCCTAACCCTAAACCTAACCCTAACCCTACCCCGAACCCTAACCCTAACCCTAACCCTAACCCTAACCTGAACCCGAAACCTAACCCTAACCCTAACCCTAACCCAAACCCTAACCCTAACCCTAACCCTAACCCCTAACCCTAACCCGAACCCTAAAACTAACCAGAACCCTAACCCAACCCCTAACCCGAACCCTAACCCTAACCCTAACACTAACCCTAAACCTAACCCTAACTCGAACCCTAACTCGAACCCTAACCCTAACCCTAACCCTAACCCGAACCCTAACCCGAACTCTAACTCGACCCTAACCCTAAACCCTAACCCTAACCCTAACCCGAAACCTAACACTAACCCGAACCCGTACCCAAACACGAACCCTAACCCGAACCCGAACCCTAACCCGAACCCTAACCCGAACCCTAACCAGAACCCTAACCCAAACCCTAACCCGAACACTAACTCGAAAACAAACCCTAACCCGAACCCTAACCCGAACCCTAAACCTAACCCTAAACCTAACCCGAACACGAACCCTAAACCTAACCCTAACCCGAACCCTAACCCTAACCCGAAACCTCACCCTAACCCTAACCCCGAACTCGAAACCTAACCCTAACCCTAACCCGAACCCTAAACCTAACCCCTAACCCTAACCCTAACCCTAACCCGAACCCTAACCCTAACCCTAACCCTAACCCTAACCCGAACCCGAACCCTAACCCTAACCCGAACCCTAACCCTAACCCGAACCCGAACCATAACCCTAAACCGAACACTAACCCTAACCCGAAACCTACACCTAACCCGAACCCGAACCCGATCCCGAACCCTAACCCTAACCCTAACCCGAACCCTAAACCTAACCCTAACCCGAACCCGAACCCTAACCCGAAACCTAACCCTAAACCGAACCCGAACCCGAACACTAACACTAAACCGAAACCTAACCCTAACCCGAACCCTAACCCGAACCCCAACCCTAACCCTAACCCGAACCCTAACCCTAACCCGAACCCTAACCCTAACCCCACCCTAACCCTAACCCTAACCCTAACCGGAACCCTAACCCTAACCCTAACCCGAACCCTAACCCTAACCCGAAACCTAAACCGAACCCACCCTAACCCGAACCCTAACCCTAACCCGAAACCTAACCCTAACCCTAAACCTAACCCGAAACCTAAACCTAAACCTAACCCGAACCCTAACCCTAAACCTAACCCGAACCCTAACCCGAACCCTAAACCTAACCCTAACCCGAACCCTAACCCTAACCCGAACCCTAACCATAACCCTAACCCAAACCCTAAACCTAACCCTAACCCAAACCCTAACTGTAACCCGAACAATAACCCTAACCCTAACCCTAACCCTAACCCGAACCCTAACCCTAACCCTAACCCGAACCCGAACCCGAACCCTAACCCTAACCCTAACCTGAACACTAAACCCTAACCCTAACCCGAACCCGAACCCTAATCCGAACCCTAACCCTAACCCTAACCCGAACCCTAACCCTAACCCTAAACCTAACCCGAACCCTAAAACTAACCCTAACTCTAACCCTAAACCTAACCCTAAACCGAACCCTAACCCTAACCCGACCCCTAACCCGATACCTAACCCTAACCCTAACACTAACCCAAACCCTAACCCTAACCCGAACCCTAACCCAAACCCGAACCCTAACCCTAACCCTAACCCTAACCCGAACTTTAACCCGAACCCTAACCTTAACCCGAACCCTAACCATAACCCTAACCCTAACCCGAACACTAACCCTAACCCGATCCCTAACCCTAAACCTAACCCTAACCCTAACCCGAAAACTAACCCTAACCCTAACCTAACCCTAATCCGAACCCTAACCCTAACCCTAACCCTAACCCTAACCCTAACACTAACCCCTAACCCTAACCTGAAACCTAACCCTAAACCTAACCCGAACCCGAACCCTAAACCGAACCCTAACCCTAACCCTAACCCTATCCCTAACCCGAACCCTATCCCTAACCCGAACCCTAACCCTAACCCTAACCCGAACCCGAACCCTAAACCGAACCCTAACCCTAACCTTAACCCGAACCCAAACCCTAACACGAAACCTAATCCTAACCGGAACCCGAACCCTAACCCTAACCCTAAACCTAACCCGCACACTAACCCTAACCCGAACCCGAACACTAACCGTAACCCTAACCCTAAACCTAAACCTAACCCGAACCCTAACCCTAACCCAAAACCGAAACCTAACCCTAACACTAACCCTAACCCTAACTCCAACCCTAAACCTAACACTAACCCTAACGCTAACCTGAACCCTAACCCTAACCGTAAACCTAACCCTAACCCGAACCCGAACCCTAACCCTAACCCGAACTTGAACCCTAACCCTAACTCGAACCCGAACCCTAACCCGAACCCTAACCCTACCCGAAACCTAACCCTAACCTAACCCGAACCCGAACCCGAACCCTAACCCTAACCCTAACCCGAAACCTAACCCTAACCCGAACCCTAACCCTAACCCTAACCCGAACCGTAATCCTAACCCTAAACCGAACCCTAACCCTAACCAGAACCCTAACCCTAAACCGAACTCGAACCCGAACCCTAACCCTAAACCGAACCCTAAACCTAACCCTAACCTAACCCGAACCCTAACCCTAACCCGAACCCTAACTCTATCCCGAAAACTAACCCTAACCCTAACCCGAACCCGAACCCGAACCCTAACCCTAAACCTAACCCGAACCCTAACCCTAACACGAACCCTAAACCTAACCCTAAACCGAACCCTAACCCTAACCCTAAACCGAACCCTAACCCTAACCCGAACCCTAACCCTAACCCGAACCCGAACCTGAACCCTAACCCTAACCCTTACCCTAACCCTAACCCTAACCCGAACCCTAACCCTAACCCTAACCCTAACCCCAACCCTAACCCGAAACCTAACCCGAACCCTTACCCGAACCCTAACCCCTAACCCTAACCCGAACCCGAACCCTAACCCGAACACGAACCCTAAACCAAACCCGAACCCGAACCCTAACCCTAACCCGAACCCGAACCCGAACCCTAACCCTAACCCTAACCCGAAACCTAACTCTAACCGTAACCCTAACCCTAACCCGAACCCTAACCCTAACCCACCCCGAACACTAACCCGAACCCTAAATCTAACACGAACCCTAAACCGAACCCTAACCCGAACCCTAACCCTAACCCTAACTCTAAACCTACCCTGAACCCTAACCCTAACCCTAACCCTAACCCTAACCCGAACCCTAACCCTAAACCTAACCCTAACCCTAACCCTAACCCTAACTCGAACCCTAACCCGAACCCTAACCCTAACCCTAACCCTAACCCGAACCCTAACCCAAACTCTAACTCGACCCTAACCCTAACCCCTAACCCTAACCCTAACCCGAAACCTAACCCTAAACGGAACCCGTTCCCAAACACGAACCCTAACCCGAACCCAAACCCTAACCCGAACCCTAACCCGAACCCTAACCCGAACCCTAACCCTAACCCTAACCCGAATCCTAACCCTAATCTAAACTCTAACCCAAACCCTAACCCGAACCCTAACTCGAACCCTAACCCTAACCCCGAACCCGAACCCTAACCCTAACCGTAACCCGAACCCTAACCCGATCCCTAACCCGAACCCCATCCCTAACCCGAACCCGAACCCGAACCCTAACCCTAACCCAAACACTAACCCCACCCTAACCCTAACCCTAACCCTAACCGGAACCCTAACCCTAACCCTAACCCGACCCCTAACCCGAACCCTAACACGAACCCTAACCCTAACACTAACCCTAACCCGAACCCTAACCCTACCCCTAACCCGAAACCTAACCCTAACCCGAACCCGAACCCTAACCCTAACCCGAAACAAAACCGAACCCACCCTAACCCGAAATCTAACCCTAACCCGAAACCTAACCCTAACTCTAAACCTAACCCGAAAACTTAACCTAACCCGAACCCTAACTCTAAACCTAACCCGAACCCTAACCCGAACCCTAACCCTAACACTAACCCGAACCCTAACCATAACCCTAACCCGAACCCTAAAACTAACCCTAACCCAAACCCTAACCGTAACCCGAAAAATAACCCTAACCCTAACCCTAACACTAACCCGAACCCTAACCCTAACCCTAACCCGAACCCGAACCCGAACCCTAACCCTAACCCTAACCTGAACACTAACCCCTAACCCAAACCTGAACCCGAAACCTAACCCGAACCCTAACCCTAACCCTAACCCGAACCCTAACCCTAACCCTATCCCTAAACCGAACCCTAACCCTACCCCTAACTCTAACCCTAAACCTAACCCTAAACCGAACCCTAACCCTAACCCAAACCCTAACCCGAATCCTAACCCTAAACCTAACCCTAACCCGAACCCTAACCCTAACCCAAACCCTAACCCGAAACCGAACCCTAGCCCTAACCCTAACCCTAACCCGAACTTTAACCCGAAACCTAACCCTAACCCGAACCCTAACCATAACCCTAACCCTAACCCGAACACTAACCCTAACCCGATCCCTAACCCTAAACCTAACCCTAACCCTAACCCGAACCCTTACCCTAACCCTAACCTAACCCTAATCCGAACACAACCCTAACCCTAACCCTAACCCTAACACTAACCCCTAACCCTAACCCGAAACTTAATCCTAAACCTAACCCGAACCCGAACCCTAACCCCTAACCCTAACCCGAACCCGAACCCTAAACCTAACCCTAACCCTAACCCTAAACCTAACCCGAACCCGAACCCTATACCTAACACGAACCCTAACCCTAACCCTAACCCGAATCCGAACCCTAACCCGAACCCTAACCCTAACCTTAACCCCAACCCAAACCCTAACACGAAACCTAACCCTAACCCGAACCCGAACCCTAACCCTAACCCTAAACCTAACCCTCACACTAACCCTAACCCGAACCCGAACACTAACCCTAACCCTAAACCTAAACCTAACCCTAACCCGAACACTAACCCTAACCCAAAACAGAAACCTAACCCTAACCCTAACCCTAACCTTAACCCAAACCCTAAAACTAACACTAACCCTAACGCTAACCCGAACCCTAACCCTAACCCTAAACCTAACCCTAACCCGAACCCGAACCCTAACACTAACCCGAACCCGAACCCTAACCCTAACCCGAACCCTAACCCTAACCCGAACCCTAACCCTACCCGAAACCTAACCCTAACCTAACCCGAACCCGAACCCGAACCCTAACCCTAACACTAAACTGAACCCTAACCCTAACCCGAACCCGAACCCGAACCCTAACCCTAACCCGAACCCTAAACCTAATCCCACCCTAACCCTAACCCTAACCCTAACCGGAACCCTAACCCTAACCCTAACCCGAACCCTAACCCGAAACCTAACACGAAACCTAACCCTAACCCTAACCCTAACCCGAACCCTAACCCTAACCCTAACCCTAACCCTAACCGTAACCCGAACCCTAACACTAACCCTAACCAAACTGTAACCCTAACCCGAACCCGAACCCTAACCCTAACCCGAAACCTAAACCGAACCCACCCTAACCCGAAACCTAACCCTAACCCGAAACCTAACCCTAACCCTAAACCTAACCCGAAACCTAAACCTAACCCGAACCCTAACCTTAAACCTAACCCGAACCCTAACCCGAACCCTAAACCTAACCCTAACCCGAACCCTAACCCTAACCCGAACTCTAACCATAACCCTAACCCGAACCCTAAACCTAACCCTAACCCAAACCCTAACTGTAACCCGAATAACCCTAACCCTAACCCTAACCCGAACCCTAACCCTAGCCCTCACCCTAACCCGAACCCTAACCCGAACCCTATCCCTAACCCTAACCTGAACACTAACCCCTAACCCTAACCCGAACCCGAACCCTAACCCGAACCCTAATCCTAACCCTAACCCGAACCCTAACCCTAACCATAACCCTAACCCGAACCCTAACCCTAACCCTAACTCTAACCCTAAACCTAACACTAAACCGAACCCTAACCCTAACCCGAACCCTAACCCGATACCTAACCCTAACCCGAACCCTAACCCGAACCCTAACCCTAACCCGAACCCTAACCCGAACCCGAACCCTAACCCTAACCCTAACCCTAACCCGAACTTTAAACCGAACCCTAACCCTAACCCGAAACCTAACCATAACCCTAACCCTAACCCGAACACTAACACTAACCCGATCCCTAACCCTAAACCTAACCCTAACCCTAACCCGAACCCGAACCCTAACCCGAACCCTAACCCTAACCTTACCCCGAACCCAAACCCTAACACGAAACCTAACCCTAACCCGAATCCGAACCCTAACCCTAACCCTAAAACTAACCCGCACACTAACCCTAACCCGAACCCGAACCCTAACCCTAACCCTAACCCTAAACCTAACCCTAACCCTAACCCTAACCCGAACCCCAACCCTAACCCAAAACCGAATCCTAACCCTAACCCTAACCCTAACCCTAACCCTAACCCCAACCCTAAACCTAACACTAACCCTAACGCTAACCCGAACCCTAACCCTAACCCTAAACCTAACCCTAACCCGACCCGAACCCTAACACTAACCCGAACCCGAACCCTAACCCTAACCCGAACCCTAAACCTAACCCGAACCCTAACCCTACCTGAATTCTAACCCTAACCTAACCCGAACCCGAACCCGAACCCTACCATAACCCTAACCCGAACCCTAACCCTAACCCTAACCGGAACCCTAACCCTAACCCTAACCCGAACCCTAACCCTAACCCTAAACCGATCCCTAAACCTAACCCGAACCCTAACCCTAAACAGAACCCGAACCCGAACCAAACCCTAAACCAAACCCTAACCCTAACCCTAACCCGAACCCTACCCAAACCCGAACCCTAACCCGAACTCGAACCCTAACCATAACCCGACCCCGAAACCTAACCCTATCCCGAACCCTAACCCTAACCCTATTCCGAAACCTAACCCTAACCCGAACCCTAAACCTAACCCGAACCCGAATCCTAACCCTAACCCGAACCCTAACAATAACCCTAACCCTAACACGAAACCTAACCCTAACCCTAACCCGAACCCTAACCCGAACCCTAACCCTAACCATAACCCTAACCCTAAACCTAACCCTAACC
Source organism: Urocyon cinereoargenteus (assembly GCA_032313775.1). Taxonomy (NCBI): domain Eukaryota; kingdom Metazoa; phylum Chordata; class Mammalia; order Carnivora; family Canidae; genus Urocyon; species Urocyon cinereoargenteus. The sequence goes on along the minus strand of JAVLSZ010000077.1, from coordinate 858,298 downwards.
CGAACCCTAACACTAACCCCTAACCCTAACCCTAACCCTAACCCGAACCCTAACCCTAACCCTAACCCTAAACCGAACCCGAACCCTAACCCTATCCCGAACCCGTACCCTAACCCTAACCTAACCCGAACCCTAACCCTAACCCGAACCTAACCCTAACCCGAAACCTAACCCTAACCCTAACCCGAACCCGAACCCGAAACCTAACCCTAACCCTAACCCGAACCCTAACCCTAACACGAACCCTAATCCTAACCCTAACCCGAACCCTAACCCTAACCCTAACCCTAACCCTAACCCCAAACCTAACCCGAAACCTAACCCGAACCCTAACCCCTAACCCTAACCCGAACCCGAACCCTAACCCGAAAACGAACCCTAACCATAACCCGAACCCGAACCCTAACCCTAACCCGAACCCGAAGCCGAACCCGAACCCTAACCCTAACCCGAACCCTAAACCTAACCCGAACCCTAACCCTACCCGAATTCTAACCCTAACCTAACCCGAACCCGAACACGAACCCTACCATAACCCTACCCGAACCCTAACCCTAACCCGAACCCTAACCCTAACCCGAACCCTAACCCTAACCCTAAACCGAACCCTAACCCTAACCCGAACCCTAACCCTAAACCGAACCCGAACCCGAACCAAACCCTAAACCAAACCCTAACCCTAACCCTAACCCGAACCCTAACCCTAACCCTAACCCGAACCCTAACCCTAACCCTAAACCGAACCCTAACCCTAACCCGAACCCTAACCCTAAACCGAACCCGAACCCGAACCAAACCCTAAACCAAACCCTAACCCTAACCCTAACCCGAACCCTACCCAAACCCGAACCCTAACCCGAACTCGAACCCTAACCATAACCCGACCCCGAAACCTAACCCTAACCCGAACCCTAACCCTAACCCTAATCCGAAACCTAACCCTAACCCGAACCCTAAACCTAACCCGAACCCGAATCCTAACCCTAACCCGAACCCTAACAATAACCCTAACCATAACAAGAAACCTAACCCTAACCCTAACCCGAACCCTAACCCGAACCCTAACCCTAACCATAACCCTAACCCTAAACCTAAACCTAACCCGAACCCTAACACTAACCCCTAACCCTAACCCTAACCCTAACCCGAACCCTAACCCTAACCCTAACCCTAAACCGAACCCGAACCCTAACCCTAACCCGAACCCGAACCCTAACCCTAACCTAACCCGAACCCTAACCCTAACCCGAACCTAACCCTAACCCGAAACCTAACCCTAACCCTAACCCGAACCCGAACCCGAAACCTAACCCTAACCCTAACCCGAACCCTAACCTTAACACGAACCCTAATCCTAACCCTAACCCGAACCCTAAACCTAACCCTAACCCTAACCCCAACCCTAACCCGAAACCTAACCCGAACCCTAACCCGTAACCCTAACACGAACCCGAACCCTAACCCGAACACGAACCCTAACCATAACCCGAACCCGAACCCTAACCCTAACCCGAACCCGAAGCCGAACCCTAACCCTAACCCTAACCCGAACCCTAACTCTAATCGTAACCCTAACCCTAAACCGAACCCTAACCCTAACCCTAACCCGAACCCTAACCCGAACACTAACTCTAACCCGAACCCTAAACCGAACCCTAACCCTAACCCTAACCCTAACCCTATCCCTAACCATTCCCCGAACCCTAACCCTAACCCTAACCCTAACCTGAACCCTAACCCTAACCCTAACCCTAACCCAAACCCTAACCCTAACCCTAACCCTAACCTGAACCGAACCCTAACCCTAACCCTAACCCTAACCCAAACACTAACCCTAACCCTAACCCTAACCCTAAACCTAACCCGTAACCCTAACCCGAACCCTAAACCTAACCCGAACCCTAAACCTAACCCTAACCCGAACCCTAACCCTAACCCTAACCCTAACAATAACCCTAACTCGAACCCTAACCCGAACCCTAACCCTAAACCTAACCCTAACCCGAACCCTAATCCCAAATCTAACTCGACCCTAACCCTAAACCTAACACAAAACCTAACCCTAACCCGAACCCGGACCCAAACACGAACCCTAAACCGAACCCGAAACCTAACCCGAACCCTATCCCGAACCCTAACCCGAACCCTAACCCGAACCCGAACCCTAACCCTAACCCTAACACGAACCCTAACCCTAATCTAAACTCTAACCCAAACTCTAACCCGAACCCTAACTCGAACCCAAACCCTAACCCGAACCCTAACCCGAACCCTAAACCTAACCCTAAACCTAACCCGAACCCGAACCCTAACCCTAACCCGAACCCGAACCCGAAACCGAAACCTCACCCTAACCCTAACCCTAACCCGAACCCTAACCCTAACCCGAACCCTAACCCTAACCCTAACCCTAAACCGAACCCTAACCCTAACCCCTAAACCTAACCCTAACCCGAACCCGAACCCTAACCCTAACCCTAACCCGAACCCGAACCCTAAACCTAACCCTAACCCGAACCCTAACCCTAACTCTAACACTAACCGTAAACCGAACCCTAACCCAAACCTGAACCCTAACACGAACCCGAACCCTAACCCTAATCCGAACCCGAACCCTAACCCTAACCCTAACCATAACCCTACCCCGAACCCTAACCCTAAACCTAACCCTAAAGATAACCCTAAACCGAACCCTAACCCAAACCCTAACCCGAACCCTAACCCCTAACACTAACCCGAACCCGAACCCGAACCCGAACCCTAACCCTAACCCTAACCCTCACCCTAACCCTAACCCCGAACCCGCACCCTAACCCTAACCCTAACCCGAACCCTAACCCGAACCCTAACCCGAACCCCAACCCTAACCCTAACCCGAACCCGAACCCTAACCCAAACCCTAACCCGAACCCTAACCCCTAACACTAACCCGAACCCGAACCCGAACCCGAACCCTAACCCTAACCCTAACCCTCACCCTAACCCTAACCCCGAACCCGAACCCTAACCCTAACCCTAACCCGAACCCTAACCCGAACCCTAACCCGAACCCCAACCCTAACCCTAACCCGAACCCGAACCCGAAACCTAACCATAACCCGAACCCTAACCCCACCCTAACCCTAACCCTAACCCTAACCGGAACCCTAAACGTAACCCTAACCCGACCCCTAACCCGAACCCTAACCCTAACACTAAACCTAACCCTAAACCGAACCCTAACCCTAACCCGAACCCGAACCCTAACCCTAACCCGAAACCTAACAATAACCCTAACACTAACCCGAACCCTAACCCTAACCCTAACACTAACCCGAACCCTAAACCTAACCCTAACCCTAACCCGAACCCTAACCCTAAACCTAACCCTAACCCGAACCCTAAACCTAAGCCTAACCCGAAAACTAACCCTAACCCTAACTCTAACCCTAACCGTAACCCTAACCCCTAACCCTAACCCTAACCCGAACCCTAAACTTAACCCTAACCCTAATCCTAACCCGAACCCGAACCCTAACCGTAACCCGAACCCGAACCCTAACCCTAACCTAAACCGAACCCTAACCCTAACCCGAACCCTAACCCTAACCCGAAACCTAACCCGAACCCTAACCCGAACTCGAACCCTAACCCTAACCCTAAACCGAAACCTAACCCGAACCCTAACCCTAACCCTAACCCGAACCCTAACCCTAACCCTAAACCGAACCCTAACCCTAACCCAAAACCTAACCCTAACCCGAACCCGAACCCTAAACCGAACCCGAACCCTAAACCTAACCCTAACACTAACCCTAACCCGAACCCTAACCCTAACCCTAACCCTAACCCCAACCCTAACCCGAACCCTAACCCGAACCCTAACCCCTAACCCTAACCCGAACCCGAACCCTAACCCGAACCCGAACCCTAAACCTAACCCGAACCCGAACCGTAACCTTACCCGAACCTGAACCCTAACCCTAACCCTAACCCGAACCCTAACTCTAACCGTAACCCTAACCCTAACCCGAACCCTAACCCTAACCCTAACCCGAACCCTAACCCGAAACCTAACTCTAACCCGAACCATAACCGAACCCTAACCCGAACCCTAACCCTAACCCTAACCCGAACCCTAACCCTAATCTAAACTCTAACCCAAACCCTAACCCGAACCCTAACTCGAACCCAAACCGTAACCCGAACCCTAACCCGAAACCTAAACCTAACCCTAAACCTAACCCGAACCCGAACCCTAAACCTAACCCTAACCCGAACCCTAACCCTAACCCGAAACCTCACCCTAACCCTAACACCGAACCCGAAACCTAACCCTAACCCTAACCCGAACACTAAACCTAACCCCTAACCCTAACCCTAACCCTAACCCTAACCCTAACCCTAACCTTAACCCGAACACGAACCCTAACCCTAACCCTAACCCGAACCCTAACCCTAACCCTAACCCGAACCATAACCCTAAAAAGAACCCTAACCCTAACCCGAAACCTAAACCTAACCCTAACCCGAACCCGAACCCGAACCCTAACCCTAACCCTAAACCGAACCCGAACCCTAACCCGAAACCTAACCCTAAACCGAACCCGAACCCGAACCCTAACACTAACCCGAAACCTAATCCGAAACTGAACCCTAACCCTAAACCGAACCCGAACCCTAACCCTAACCCTAAACCTAACCCTATCCCGAACCATAACCCTAACCCGAACCCGAACCCTAACACTAACCCGAAACCTAAACCGAACCCACCCTAACCCGAACCCTAACCCTAACCCGAAACTAACCCTAACCCTAAACCTAACCCGAAACCTAAACCTAAACCTAACCCGAACCCTAACCCTAAACCTAACCCGAACCCTAAAACGAACCCTAAACCTAACCCTAACCCGAACCCTAACCCTAACCCGAACCCTAAAGATAACCCTAACCCGAACCCTAAACCTAACCCTAACCCAAACACTAACCGTAACCCGAATAACCCTAACCCTAACTCTAACCCTAACCCGAACCTAACCCTAACCCTAACCCGAACCCGAACCCGAACCCTAACCCTAAACCTAACCTGAACACTAAAACCTAACCCTAACTCGAACCCGAACCCTAATCCGAACCCTAACCCTAACCGTAACCCGAACCCTAACCCTAACCCTAACCCTAAACCGAACCCTAAAACTAACCCTAACTCTAACCCTAAAACTAACCCTAAACCGAACCCTAACCCTAACCCGATCCCTAACCCGATACCTAACCCTAACCCTAACACTAAACCGAACCCTAACCCTAACCCGAACCCTAACCATAACCCTAACCCTAACCCGAACCCTAACCCAAACCCGAACCCTAACCCTAAACCTAACCCTAACCCGAACTTTAACCCGAACCCTAACCCTAACCCGAACCCTAACCATAACACTAACCCTAACCCGAACACTAACCCTAACCCAATTCCTAACCCTAAACCTAACCCTAACCCTAACCCGAAAACTAACCCTAACCCTAACCCTAACCCGAACCCGAACCCTAACCCTAACCCGAACCCTAACCCTAACCCTAACCCTAACCCGAACCAGAACCCTAACCCGAACCCTAACCCTAACCTTAAACCGAACCCAAACCCTAACACGAACCCTAACCCTAACCCGAACCCGAACCCTAACCCTAACCCTAAACCTAACCCGCACCCTAACCCTAACACGAACCCGAACACTAACCCTAACCGTAACCCTGAACCTAACCCTAACCCGAACCCTAACCCTAACCCAAAACCGAAACCTAACCCTAACCCTAACCCTAACCCTAACACTAACCCTAAACCTAACACTACCCCTAACGCTAACACGAACCCTAACCCTAACCCTAACCCTAACCCTAAACCTAACCCTAACCCGAACCCGAACCCTAACACTAACCCGAACCCGAACCCGAACCCTAACCCGAACCCTAACCCTAAACCGAAACCTAACCCTACCCGAAACCTAAACCTAACCTGAACCCGAACACGACCCGAAACCTAACCCTAACCCTAACCCGAACCCTAACCCTAACCCGAACCCTAACCCTAACCCTAACCCGAACCCTAACCCTAACCCTAAACCGAAACCTAACCCTAACCCGAACCCTAACACTAACCCGAACCCGAACCAGATCCCTAACCCTAACCCGAACCCTAACCCTGACCCTAACCCTAAGCCGAACCCTAACCCAAACCCGAACCCTAACCCGAACCCGAAACCTAAACATAACCCGACCCCGAACCCTAACCCTAACCCGAACCCTAACCCTAACCCGAACCCTAACCCTAACACTAATCCGAAACCTAACCCTAACCCGAACCCTAACCCTAACCCGAACCCGAACCCTAACCCTAACCCGAACCCTAACCCTAACCCTAACCCTAACCCGAACCCTAACACGAACCCTAACCCTAACCCTAACCCTAACCCGAACCCTAACCCTAACCCTAACCCTAACCCGAACCCTAAACCTAAACCTAACCCTAACCCGAACCCTAACCCTAACCCGAACCCGAACACTAACCCTAACCCTACCCTAACCCTAACCGTAACCCTAACCCTAACCCTACCCCGAACCGTAACCTTAACCCTAACCCTAACCCTAACCCGAACCCGAACCCTAAACCTAACCCGAACCCGAACCCTAACCATAACCTAACCCGAACCCTACCCTAACGGGAAACCTAACCCGAACCCGAAAACTAACCCGAACCCTAACCCGAACCCGAACCCTAAACCTAACCCTAACCCGAACCCTAACCGGAACCCTAACTCTAACCCTAACCCGAACCCTAACCCTAACCCTAAACCGAACACTAACCCTAACCCAAACCCTAACCCTAAACCGAACCCGAACCCTAAACCGAACCCGAACCCTAACCCTAACCCTAACCCTACCCCGAACCCTAACCCTAACCCTAACCCTAACCCCAACCCTAACCCGAACCCTAACCCGAACCCTAACCCGAACCCTAACCCCTAACCCTAACCCGAACCCGAACCCTAACCCGAACCCTAACCCGAACCCTAACCCTAACACTAACCCAAAACCGAACCCTAACCCTAACCCTAACCCTAACCCGAACCCTAACCCTAACCCCTAACCCGAACCCTAACCCTAACCCGAAACCTAACCCTAACCCGAACCCTAACCCTAACCCTAACCCTAACCCTAACCCGAACCCGAACCCAAACCCGATCCCTAACCCTAAACCTCATCCGAACCCTAACCCTAACCCTAACACTAACCCTAACCCTAACCCGAACCCTAACCCTAACCCTAACCCGAACCCTAACCCGAACCCTAAACCTAAACCTAACCCGAACCCTAACCCTAACCCTAACCCTAACCCGAACCCTAACCCTAACCCGAACCCTAACCCTAACCCTAACACGAACCCTAACCCTAACCCTAACCCGTACCCTAACCCGGAGTCTAACTCGACCCTAACCCTAACCCCTAACCCTTACCCTAACCTGAAACCTAACCCTAACCCGAACCCGTACCCGAACACGAACCCTCACCCGAACCCGAATCCTAACCCGAACCCTAACCCTAACCCTAACCCTAACCCGAACCCTAACCCTAACCCGAACCCTAACCCTAACCCGAACCCTAACCCTAACCCTAAACCGAACCCGAACCCTAACCCGAAACCTAACCCTAAACCGAACCCGAACCCGAACCCTAACACTAACACGAAACCTAATCCGAAACTGAACCATAACCCTAAACCGAACCCGAACCCTAACCCTAACCCTAAACCTAACCCTATCCCGAACCCTAACCCTAACCCGAACCCGAACCCTAACACTAACCCGAAACCTAAATCGAACCCACCCTAACCCGAACCCTAACCCTAACCCGAAACTAACCCTAACCCTAAACCTAACCCGAAACCTAAACCTAAACCTAACCCGAACCCTAACCCTAAACCTAACCCGAACCCTAAACCGAACCCTAAACCTAACCTTAACCCGAACCCTAACCCTAACCCGAACCCTAACCAGAACCCTAACCCAAACCCTAAACCTAACCCTAACCCAAAACCTAACCGTAACACGAACAATAACCCTAACCCTAACCCTAACCCTAACCCGAACCCTAACCCTAACCCTAACCCGAACCCGAACCCGAACCCTAACCCTAACCCTAACCTGAACACTAAACCCTAACCCTAACCCGAACCCAAACCCTAATCCGAACCCTAACCCTAACCCTAACCCGAACCCTAACCCTAACCCTAAACCTAACCCGAACCCTAAAACTAACCCTAACTCTAACCCTAAACCTAACCCTAAGCCGAACCCTAACCCTAACCCGACCCCTAACCCGATACCTAACCCTAACCCTAACACTAACCCAAACCCTAACCCTAACCCGAACCCTAACCCAAACCCGAACCCTAACCCTAACCCTAACCCTAACCCGAACTTTAACCCGAACCCTAACCCTAACCCGAACCCTAACCATAACCCTAACCCTAACCCGAACACTAACCCTAACCCGATCCCTAACCCTAAACCTAACCCTAACCCTAACCCGAAAACTAACCCTAACCCTAACCTAACCCTAATCCGAACCCTAACCCTAACCCTAACCCTAACCCTAACACTAACCCCTAACCCTAACCTGAAACCTAACCCTAACCCTAACCCGAACCCTAACCCTAACCCGAACCCTAAACCTAACCCTATCCCTAAACCGAACCCTATCCCTAACCCGAAACCTAACCCTAACCCTAACCCGAACCCGAACCCTAAACCGAACCCTAACCCTAACCTTAACCCGAACCCAAACCCTAACACGAAACCTAATCCTAACCGGAACCCGAACCCTAACCCTAACCCTAAACCTAACCCGCACACTAACCCTAACCCGAACCCGAACACTAACCCTAACCCTAACCCTAAACCTAAACCTAACCCGAACCCTAACCCTAACCCAAAACCGAAACCTAACCCTAACACTAACCCTAACCCTAACTCCAACCCTAAACCTAACACTAACCCTAACGCTAACCTGAACCCTAACCCTAACCGTAAACCTAACCCTAACCCGAACCCGAACCCTAACCCTAACCCGAACTTGAACCCTAACCCTAACTCGAACCCTAACCCTAACCCGAACCCTAACCCTACCCGAAACCTAAACCTAACCTAACCCGAACCCGAACCCGAACCCTAACCCTAACCCTAACCCGAACCCTAACCCTAACCCGAACCCTAAACCTAACCCTAACCCGAACCCTAATCCTAACCCTAAACCGAACCCTACCCTAACCAGAACCCTAACCCTAAACCGAACTCGAACCCGAACCCTAACCCTAAACCGAACCCTAAACCTAACCCTAACCTAACCCGAACCCTAACCCTAACCCGAACCCTAACCCTATCCCGAAAACTAACCCTAACCCTAACCCGAACCCGAACCCGAACCCTAACCCTAAACCTAACCCGAACCCTAACCCTAACACGAACCCTAAACCTAACCCTAAACCGAACCCTAACCCTAACCCTAAACCGAACCCTAACCCTAACCCGAACCCTAACCCTAACCCGAACCCGAACCTGAACCCTAACCCTAACCCTTACCCTAACCCTAACCCTAACCCGAACCCTAACCCTAACCCTAACCCTAACCCCAACCCTAACCCGAAACCTAACCCGAACCCTTACCCGAACCCTAACCCCTAACCCTAACCCGAACCCGAACCCTAACCCGAACACGAACCCTAAACCAAACCCGAACCCGAACCCTAACCCTAACCCGAACCCGAACCCGAACCCTAACCCTAACCCTAACCCGAAACCTAACTCTAACCGTAACCCTAACCCTAACCCGAACCCTAACCCTAACCCACCCCGAACCCTAACCCGAACCCTAAATCTAACACGAACCCTAAACCGAACCCTAACCCGAAACCTAACCCTAACCCTAACTCTAAACCTACCCTGAACCCTAACCCTAACCCTAACCCTAACCCTAACCCGAACCCTAACCCTAAACCTAACCCTAACCCTAACCCTTACCCTAACTCGAACCCTAACCCGAACCCTAACCCTAACCCTAACCCTAACCCGAACCCTAACCCAAACTCTAACTCGACCCTAACCCTAACCCCTAACCCTAACCCTAACCCGAAACCTAACCCTAAACGGAACCCGTTCCCAAACACGAACCCTAACCCGAACCCAAACCCTAACCCGAACCCTAACCCGAACCCTAACCCGAACCCTAACCCTAACCCTAACCCGAATCCTAACCCTAATCTAAACTCTAACCCAAACCCTAACCCGAACCCTAACTCGAACCCTAACCCTAACCCCGAACCCGAACCCTAACCCTAACCATAACCCGAACCCTAACCCGATCCCTAACCCGAACCCCATCCCTAACCCGAACCCGAACCCGAACCCGAACCCTAACCCTAACCCAAACACTAACCCCACCCTAACCCTAACCCTAACCATAACCGGAACCCTAACCCTAACCCTAACCCGACCCCTAACCCGAACCCTAACACGAACCCTAACCCTAACACTAACCCTAACCCGAACCCTAACCCTACCCCTAACCCGAAACCTAACCCTAACCCGAACCCGAACCCTAACCCTAACCCGAAACAAAACCGAACCCACCCTAACCCGAAATCTAACCCTAACCCGAAACCTAACCCTAACTCTAAACCTAACCCGAAACCTAAACCTAACCCGAACCCTAACTCTAAACCTAACCCGAACCCTAACCCGAACCCTAACCCTAACACTAACCCGAACCCTAACCATAACCCTAACCCGAACCCTAAAACTAACCCTAACCCAAACCCTAACCGTAACCCGAAAAATAACCCTAACCCTAACCCTAACACTAACCCGAACCCTAACCCTAACCCTAACCCGAACCCGAACCCGAACCCTAACCCTAACCCTAACCTGAACACTAACCCCTAACCCAAACCCGAACCCGAAACCTAACCCGAACCCTAACCCTAACCCTAACCCGAACCCTAACCCTAACCCTAACCCTAAACCGAACCCTAACCCTACCCCTAACTCTAACCCTAAACCTAACCCTAAACCGAACTCTAACCCTAACCCGAACCCTAACCCGAATCCTAACCCTAAACCTAACCCTAACCCGAACCCTAACCCTAACCCAAACCCTAACCCGAAACCGAACCCTAGCCCTAACCCTAACCCTAACCCGAACTTTAACCCGAAACCTAACCCTAACCCGAACCCTAACCATAACCCTAACCCTAACCCGAACACTAACCCTAACCCGATTCCTAACTCTAAACCTAACCCTAACCCTAACCCGAACCCTTACCCTAACCCTAACCTAACCCTAATCCGAACACAACCCTAACCCTAAACCTAACCCTAACACTAACCCCTAACCCTAACCCGAAACTTAACCCTAAACCTAACCCGAACCCGAACCCTAAACCTAACCCGAACTTTAACCCGAACCCTAAACCTAACCCTAACCCTAACCCTAAACCTAACCCGAACCCGAACCCTATCCCTAACACGAACCCTAACCCTAACCCTAACCCGAAACCGAACCCTAACCCGAACCCTAACCCTAACCTTAACCCCAACCCAAACCCTAACACGAAACCTAACCCTAACCCGAACCCGAACCCTAACCCTAACCCTAAACCTAACCCTCACACTAACCCTAACCCGAACCCGAACACTAACCCTAACCCTAAACCTAAACCTAACCCTAACCCGAACACTAACCCTAACCCAAAACCGAAACCTAACCCTAACCCTAACCCTAACCTTAACCCAAACCCTAAAACTAACACTAACCCTAACGCTAACCCGAACCCTAACCCTAACCCTAAACCTAACCCTAACCCGAACCCGAACCCTAACACTAACCCGAACCCGAACCCTAACCCTAACCCGAACCCTAACCCTAACCCGAACCCTAACCCTACCCGAAACCTAACCCTAACCTAACCCGAACCCGAACCCGAACCCTAACCCTAACACTAAACCGAACCCTAACCCTAACCCGAACCCGAAACCTAACCCTAACCCTAACCCTAACCCTAACCCGAACCCTAACACGAACCCTAACCCTAACCCGAACCCTAACCCTAACCCTAACCCTAACCCGAACCCTAAACCTAAACCTAACCCTAACCCGAACCCTAACCCTAACCCGAACCCGAACACTAACCCTAACCCTAACCCTAACCCTAACCGTAACCCTAACCCTAACCCTACCCCGAACCGTAACCTTAACCCTAACCCTAACCCTAACCCGAACCCGAACCCTAAACCTAACCCGAACCCGAACCCTAACCCTAACCTAACCCGAACCCTAACCCTAACGGGAAACCTAACCCGAACCCGAAAACTAACCCGAACCCTAACCCGAACCCGAACCCTAAACCTAACCCTAACCCGAACCCTAACCGGGACCCTAACTCTAACCCTAACCCGAACCCTAACCCTAACCCTAAACCGAACACTAACCCTAACCCAAACCCTAAACCTAAACCGAACCCGAACCCTAAACCGAACCCGAACCCTAACCCTAACCCTAACCCTACCCCGAACCCTAACCCTAACCCTAACCCTAACCCCAACCCTAACCCGAACCCTAACCCGAACCCTAACCCGAACCCTAACCCCTAACCCTAACCCTAACCCGAACCCTAACCCGAACCCTAACCCGAACCCTAACCCTAACACTAACCCAAACCCGAACCCTAACACTAACCCTAACCCTAACCCGAACCCTAACCCTAACCCCTAACCCGAACCCTAACCCTAACCCGAAACCTAACCCTAACCCGAACCCTAACCCTAACCCTAACCCTAACCCGAACCCGAACCCAAACCCGATCCCTAACCCTAAACCTCATCCGAACCCTAACCCTAACCCTAACACTAACCCTAACCCTAACCCGAACCCTAACCCTAACCCTAACCCGAACCCTAACCCGAACCCTAAACCTAAATCTAACCCGAACCCTAACCCTAAACCTAACCCTAACCCGAACCCTAACCCTAACCCGAACCCTAACCCTAACCCTAACACGAACCCTAACCCTAACCCTAACCCGAACCCTAACCTGAAACCTAACCCTAACCCGAACCCGTACCCGAACACGAACCCTCACCCGAACCCGAATCCTAACCCGAACCCTAACCCGAACCCTAACACGAACCCTAACCCGAACCCTAACCATAAGCCTAACGCGAACCCTAACCCTAATCCTAACTCTAACCCAAACCCTAACCCGAACCCTAACTCGAACCCAAACCCTAACCCGAACCCTACCCGAACACTAACCCTAACCCTAAACCTAACCCGAACCCGAAACCTAACCCTAACCCTAACCCGAACCCTAACCCTATCCCGAACCCTCACCCTAACACTAACCCCGAACCCGAACACTAACCCTAACCCTAACACGAACCCTAACCCGAACCCTAAACCGAACCCCAACCCTAACCCTAACCCGAACCCTAACCCTGACACTAACCCTAACCCTAACCCTAACCCGAAACCTAACCCTAACCCTAACCCGAACCCTAACCCTAACCCTAACCCTAACCCTAACCCTAACCCGAACCCTAACCCTAAACCTAACCCTAACCCTACCCCTAAACTGAATCCGAACCCTAACCCTAACCCGAACCCGAACCCGAACACGAACCCTAACCCTAACACGAACCCTAACCCTAACCCGAACCCTAACCCTAACACTAACCCGAAACCTAACCCTAACCCGAACCCTAAACCTAACGCGAACCCTAACCCTAACCCGAACCCGAACCCGAACCCTAACCCTAACCAGAACCCTATCCCTAACCCTAACCCGAACCCTAACCCAAACCCGAACCCTAACCCGAACCCGAACCCTAACCCTAACCCGAACCCGAACCCTAACCCTAACCCTAACCCTAACCCTAACCCGAACCCTAACCCTAAACCTAACCCTAACCCCAACCCTAACCCGAAACCTAACCCGGACCCTAAACCGAACCCTAACCCCTAACCCTAACCCGAACCCGAAACCTAACCCGAACCCGAATCCTAACCCTAACCCGAACCCGAACCCTAACCCTAATCCGAACTCGAACCCGAACCCTAAGCCTAACCCTAACCCTAACCCCAACCCTAACCCGAACACTAACCCGAACCCTAACCCAAACACTATCCCTAACCCTAACCCGAAACCTAACCCAAACCCGAACCCTAACCCGAACCCGAACCCTAACCCTAACCCGAACTCGAACCCGAAACCTAACCCTAACCCTAACCCTAACCCGAACCCTAACCCGAAACCTAACTCTAACCCGAACCCTAAACTGAAGCCTAACCCGAACCCTAACCCTAACCCTAACCCTAACCCTAACCCTAACCCTAACCTGAACACTAACCCTAACCCTAACCCTAAACCTAACCCTAACCCGAACCCTAACCCTAAGCCTAACCCAAACCCTAACCCTAACCCTAACGCTAACCCTAACACCTAACCCTAACCCGAAACCTAAACCTAACCCGAACCGTAACCCTAACCCTAACCCGAACCCTAACCCTAACCCTAACCCTAAACCTAACTAGAACCCTAACCCGAACCCTAACCCTAACCCTAACCCTCACCCGTACCCTAACCCGAACTCTAACTCGGCCCTAACCCTAACCCCTAACCCTAAGCTAAACCTAACCCTAACTCGAACCCGTACACGAACCCTAACCCTAACCCTAACCCAAACCCTAACCGTAACCCAAACAATAACCCTAACCCTAACCCTAACCCTAACCCGAACCCTAACCCTAACCCTAACCCGAACCCTAACCCGGACCCTAACCCTAACCCTAACCTGAACACTAACCCCTAACCCTAACCCGAACCCGAACCCTAACCCGTACCCTAACCCTAACCCGAACCCTAACCCTAACCCTAACCCTAACCCGAACCCTAACCCTAAACCGAACCCGAACCCTAACCCTAACCCGAAA
The DNA here is from genome assembly GCA_032313775.1 of Urocyon cinereoargenteus. Classification (NCBI taxonomy): domain Eukaryota; kingdom Metazoa; phylum Chordata; class Mammalia; order Carnivora; family Canidae; genus Urocyon; species Urocyon cinereoargenteus. Next base: position 843,283 of record JAVLSZ010000077.1, on the reverse strand, counting down.
CCTAAACCGAACCCAACCCTAACCCGAACCCTAACCCTAACCCGAAACCTAACCCTAACCCTAAACCTAACCTGAAACCTAAACCTAACCCGAACCCTAACCCTAAACCTAACCCGAACCCTAACCCGAACTCTAACCCTAACCCTAACCCGAACCCTAACCCTAACCCGAACCCTAACCCTAACCTTAACCCGAACCCTAACCCTAACCCTAACCCTAACCCAAACCCTAACCGTAACCCAAACAATAACCCTAACCCTAACCCTAACCCTAACCCGAACCCTAACCCTAACCCTAACATGAACACTAACCCCTAACCCTAACCCGAACCCGAACCCTAACCCGTACCCTAACCCTAACCCTAACCCTAACCCTAACCCTAACCCTAAACCTAACCCGAAACCTAACCCTAACACTAACCCGAACCCGAACACTAACCCCTAACCCTAACCGGAACCCGAACCCTAAACCTAACCCTAACCCTACCCCGAACCCGAACCCTAAACCTAACCCGAAGCCTAACCCTAACCCTAACCCGAACCCGAACCCTAACCCTAACCCTAAACCTAACCCGCACCCTAACCCTAACACGAACCCGAACACTAACCCTAACCGTAACCCTAAACCTAACCCTAACCCGAACCCTAACCCTAACCCAAAACCGAAACCTAACCCTAACCCTAACCCTAACCCTAACCCTAACCCTAACCCTAAACCTAACCCTAACCCGAACCCGAACCCTAACACTAACCCGAACCCTAACCCTAACCCTAACACGAACCCTAACCCTAAACCGAAACCTAACCCTACCCGACACCTAACCCAAACCTCAACCCGAACCCGAAGCCGAACCCTAACCATAACCCTAACCCAAACCCTAACCCTAACCCTAACCCTAACACTAACCCTAACCCGAACCCTAACCCTAACCCTAACCCGAACCCTAACCCTAACCCGAACCCGAACCCGAACCCTAACCCTAACCCGAACCCTAACGCTAACCCTAACCATAAGCCGAACCCTAACCCAAACCCGAACCCTAACCCGAACCGAAACCCTAAACATAACCCGACCCCGAACCCTAACCCTAACCCGAACGCTAACCCTAACCCGAACCCTAACCCTAACAGTAAACCGAAACCTAACCCTAAACCGAAACCTAACCCTAACCCGAACCCGAACCCTAACCCTAACCCGAAACCTAACAATAACCCTAACACTAACCCGAACCCTAACCCTAACCCTAACCCTAACCCGAACCCTAACACGAACCCTAACCCTAACCCTAACCCGAACCCTAACCCTAACCCTAACCCTAACCCTAACCCGAACCCTAACCCTAAACCTAACCCTAACCCGAACCCTAACCCTAAGCCTAACCCGAACACTAACCCTAACCGTAACTCTAACCCTAACCGTAACCCTAACCCCTAACCCTAACCCTAACCCGAACCCTAAACTTAACCCTAACCCTAACCCTAACCCGAACCCGAACCCTAACCGTAACCCGAACCCGAACCCTAACCCTAACCTAAACCGAACCCTAACCCTAACCCGAACCCTAACCCTAACCCGAAACCTAACCCGAACCCTAACCCGAACTCGAACCCTAACCCTAACCCTAAACCGAACCCTAACCCGAACCCTAACCCTAACCCGAACCCTAACCCTAACCCTAAACCGAACCCTAAACCTAACCCAAAACCTAACCCTAACCCGAACCCGAACCCTAAACCGAACCCGAACCCTAAATCTAACCCTAACACTAACCCTAACCCGAACCCTAACCCTAACCCTAACCCCAACCCTAATCCGAACCCTAACCCGAACCCTAACTCAAACCCTAACCCCTAACCCTAACCCGAACCCGAACCCTAACCCGAACCCGAACCCTAAACCTAACCCGAACCCGAACCGTAACCTTACCCGAACCCGAACCCTAACCATAACCCTAACCCGAACCCTAACTCTAACCGTAACCCTAACCCTAACCCGAACCCTAACCCTAACCCTAACCCGAAACCTAACTCTAACCCGGACCCTAAACCGAACCCTAACCCGAACCCTAACCCTAAACCTAACCCTAACCCTACCCCGAACCCTAACCCTAACCCTAACCCTAACCCTAACCTGAACCCGAAACCTAACCCTAACCCTAACCCTAACCCAAACCCTAACCCTAACCCTAACCCTAACCCCTAACCCTAACCCGAACCCTAAAACTAACCAGAACCCTAACCCAACCCCTAACCCGAACCCTAACCCTAACCCTAACACTAACCCTAAACCTAACCCTAACTCGAACCCTAACTCGAACCCTAACCCTAACCCTAACCCTAACCCGAACCCTAACCCGAACTCTAACTCGACCCTAACCCTAAACCCTAACCCTAACCCTAACCCGAAACCTAACACTAACCCGAACCCGTACCCAAACACGAACCCTAACCCGAACCCGAACCCTAACCCGAACCCTAAACCGAATCCTAACCAGAACCCTAACCCAAACCCTAACCCGAACACTAACTCGAAAACAAACCCTAACCCGAACCCTAACCCGAACCCTAAACCTAACCCTAAACCTAACCCGAACACGAACCCTAAACCTAACCCTAACCCGAACCCTAACCCTAACCCGAAACCTCACCCTAACCCTAACCCCGAACTCGAAACCTAACCCTAACCCTAACCCGAACCCTAAACCTAACCCCTAACCCTAACCCTAAACCTAACCCGAACCCTAACCCTAACCCTAACCCTAACCCTAACCCGAACCCGAACCCTAACCCTAACCCGAACCCTAACCCGAACCCGAACCCGAACCATAACCCTAAACCGAACACTAACCCTAACCCGAAACCTACACCTAACCCGAACCCGAACCCGATCCCGAACCCTAACCCTAACCCTAACCCGAACCCTAAACCTAACCCTAACCCGAACCCGAACCCTAACCCGAAACCTAACCCTAAACCGAACCCGAACCCGAACACTAACACTAAACCGAAACCTAACCCTAACCCGAACCCTAACCCGAACCCCAACCCTAACCCTAACCCGAACCCTAACCCTAACCCGAACCCTAACCCTAACCCCACCCTAACCCTAACCCTAACCCTAACCGGAACCCTAACCCTAACCCTAACCCGAACCCTAACCCTAACCCGAAACCTAAACCGAACCCACCCTAACCCGAACCCTAACCCTAACCCGAAACCTAACCCTAACCCTAAACCTAACCCGAAACCTAAACCTAAACCTAACCCGAACCCTAACCCTAAACCTAACCCGAACCCTAACCCGAACCCTAAACCTAACCCTAACCCGAACCCTAACCCTAACCCGAACCCTAACCATAACCCTAACCCAAACCCTAAACCTAACCCTAACCCAAACCCTAACTGTAACCCGAACAATAACCCTAACCCTAACCCTAACCCTAACCCGAACCCTAACCCTAACCCTAACCCGAACCCGAACCCGAACCCTAACCCTAACCCTAACCTGAACACTAAACCCTAACCCTAACCCGAACCCGAACCCTAATCCGAACCCTAACCCTAACCCTAACCCGAACCCTAACCCTAACCCTAAACCTAACCCGAACCCTAAAACTAACCCTAACTCTAACCCTAAACCTAACCCTAAACCGAACCCTAACCCTAACCCGACCCCTAACCCGATACCTAACCCTAACCCTAACACTAACCCAAACCCTAACCCTAACCCGAACCCTAACCCAAACCCGAACCCTAACCCTAACCCTAACCCTAACCCGAACTTTAACCCGAACCCTAACCTTAACCCGAACCCTAACCATAACCCTAACCCTAACCCGAACACTAACCCTAACCCGATCCCTAACCCTAAACCTAACCCTAACCCTAACCCGAAAACTAACCCTAACCCTAACCTAACCCTAATCCGAACCCTAACCCTAACCCTAACCCTAACCCTAACCCTAACACTAACCCCTAACCCTAACCTGAAACCTAACCCTAAACCTAACCCGAACCCGAACCCTAAACCGAACCCTAACCCTAACCCTAACCCTATCCCTAACCCGAACCCTATCCCTAACCCGAACCCTAACCCTAACCCTAACCCGAACCCGAACCCTAAACCGAACCCTAACCCTAACCTTAACCCGAACCCAAACCCTAACACGAAACCTAATCCTAACCGGAACCCGAACCCTAACCCTAACCCTAAACCTAACCCGCACACTAACCCTAACCCGAACCCGAACACTAACCCTAACCCTAACCCTAAACCTAAACCTAACCCGAACCCTAACCCTAACCCAAAACCGAAACCTAACCCTAACACTAACCCTAACCCTAACTCCAACCCTAAACCTAACACTAACCCTAACGCTAACCTGAACCCTAACCCTAACCGTAAACCTAACCCTAACCCGAACCCGAACCCTAACCCTAACCCGAACTTGAACCCTAACCCTAACTCGAACCCGAACCCTAACCCGAACCCTAACCCTACCCGAAACCTAACCCTAACCTAACCCGAACCCGAACCCGAACCCTAACCCTAACCCTAACCCGAAACCTAACCCTAACCCGAACCCTAACCCTAACCCTAACCCGAACCGTAATCCTAACCCTAAACCGAACCCTAACCCTAACCAGAACCCTAACCCTAAACCGAACTCGAACCCGAACCCTAACCCTAAACCGAACCCTAAACCTAACCCTAACCTAACCCGAACCCTAACCCTAACCCGAACCCTAACCCTATCCCGAAAACTAACCCTAACCCTAACCTGAACCCGAACCCGAACCCTAACCCTAAACCTAACCCGAACCCTAACCCTAACACGAACCCTAAACCTAACCCTAAACCGAACCCTAACCCTAACCCTAAACCGAACCCTAACCCTAACCCGAACCCTAACCCTAACCCGAACCCGAACCTGAACCCTAACCCTAACCCTTACCCTAACCCTAACCCTAACCCGAACCCTAACCCTAACCCTAACCCTAACCCCAACCCTAACCCGAAACCTAACCCGAACCCTTACCCGAACCCTAACCCCTAACCCTAACCCGAACCCGAACCCTAACCCGAACACGAACCCTAAACCAAACCCGAACCCGAACCCTAACCCTAACCCGAACCCGAACCCGAACCCTAACCCTAACCCTAACCCGAAACCTAACTCTAACCGTAACCCTAACCCTAACCCGAACCCTAACCCTAACCCACCCCGAACCCTAACCCGAACCCTAAATCTAACACGAACCCTAAACCGAACCCTAACCCGAACCCTAACCCTAACCCTAACTCTAAACCTACCCTGAACCCTAACCCTAACCCTAACCCTAACCCTAACCCGAACCCTAACCCTAAACCTAACCCTAACCCTAACCCTAACCCTAACCCTAACTCGAACCCTAACCCGAACCCTAACCCTAACCCTAACCCTAACCCGAACCCTAACCCAAACTCTAACTCGACCCTAACCCTAACCCCTAACCCTAACCCTAACCCGAAACCTAACCCTAAACGGAACCCGTTCCCAAACACGAACCCTAACCCGAACCCAAACCCTAACCCGAACCCTAACCCGAACCCTAACCCGAACCCTAACCCTAACCCTAACCCGAATCCTAACCCTAATCTAAACTCTAACCCAAACCCTAACCCGAACCCTAACTCGAACCCTAACCCTAACCCCGAACCCGAACCCTAACCCTAACCGTAACCCGAACCCTAACCCGATCCCTAACCCGAACCCCATCCCTAACCCGAACCCGAACCCGAACCCTAACCCTAACCCAAACACTAACCCCACCCTAACCCTAACCCTAACCCTAACCGGAACCCTAACCCTAACCCTAACCCGACCCCTAACCCGAACCCTAACACGAACCCTAACCCTAACACTAACCCTAACCCGAACCCTAACCCTACCCCTAACCCGAAACCTAACCCTAACCCGAACCCGAACCCTAACCCTAACCCGAAACAAAACCGAACCCACCCTAACCCGAAATCTAACCCTAACCCGAAACCTAACCCTAACTCTAAACCTAACCCGAAACCTAAACCTAACCCGAACCCTAACTCTAAACCTAACCCGAACCCTAACCCGAACCCTAACCCTAACACTAACCCGAACCCTAACCATAACCCTAACCCGAACCCTAAAACTAACCCTAACCCAAACCCTAACCGTAACCCGAAAAATAACCCTAACCCTAACCCTAACACTAACCCGAACCCTAACCCTAACCCTAACCCGAACCCGAACCCGAACCCTAACCCTAACCCTAACCTGAACACTAACCCCTAACCCAAACCCGAACCCGAAACCTAACCCGAACCCTAACCCTAACCCTAACCCGAACCCTAACCCTAACCCTATCCCTAAACCGAACCCTAACCCTACCCCTAACTCTAACCCTAAACCTAACCCTAAACCGAACCCTAACCCTAACCCGAACCCTAACCCGAATCCTAACCCTAAACCTAACCCTAACCCGAACCCTAACCCTAACCCAAACCCTAACCCGAAACCGAACCCTAGCCCTAACCCTAACCCTAACCCGAACTTTAACCCGAAACCTAACCCTAACCCGAACCCTAACCATAACCCTAACCCTAACCCGAACACTAACCCTAACCCGATCCCTAACCCTAAACCTAACCCTAACCCTAACCCGAACCCTTACCCTAACCCTAACCTAACCCTAATCCGAACACAACCCTAACCCTAACCCTAACCCTAACACTAACCCCTAACCCTAACCCGAAACTTAACCCTAAACCTAACCCGAACCCGAACCCTAACCCCTAACCCTAACCCGAACCCGAACCCTAAACCTAACCCTAACCCTAACCCTAAACCTAACCCGAACCCGAACCCTATACCTAACACGAACCCTAACCCTAACCCTAACCCGAATCCGAACCCTAACCCGAACCCTAACCCTAACCTTAACCCCAACCCAAACCCTAACACGAAACCTAACCCTAACCCGAACCCGAACCCTAACCCTAACCCTAAACCTAACCCTCACACTAACCCTAACCCGAACCCGAACACTAACCCTAACCCTAAACCTAAACCTAACCCTAACCCGAACACTAACCCTAACCCAAAACCGAAACCTAAACCTAACCCTAACCCTAACCTTAACCCAAACCCTAAAACTAACACTAACCCTAACGCTAACCCGAACCCTAACCCTAACCCTAAACCTAACCCTAACCCGAACCCGAACCCTAACACTAACCCGAACCCGAACCCTAACCCTAACCCGAACCCTAACCCTAACCCGAACCCTAACCCTACCCGAAACCTAACCCTAACCTAACCCGAACCCGAACCCGAACCCTAACCCTAACACTAAACTGAACCCTAACCCTAACCCGAACCCGAACCCGAACCCTAACCCTAACCCGAACCCTAAACCTAATCCCACCCTAACCCTAACCCTAACCCTAACCGGAACCCTAAACCTAACCCTAACCCGAACCCTAACCCGAAACCTAACACGAAACCTAACCCTAACCCTAACCCTAACCCGAACCCTAACCCTAACCCTAACCCTAACCCTAACCGTAACCCGAACCCTAACACTAACCCTAACCAAACTGTAACCCTAACCCGAACCCGAACCCTAACCCTAACCCGAAACCTAAACCGAACCCACCCTAACCCGAAACCTAACCCTAACCCGAAACCTAACCCTAACCCTAAACCTAACCCGAAACCTAAACCTAACCCGAACCCTAACCTTAAACCTAACCCGAACCCTAACCCGAACCCTAAACCTAACCCTAACCCGAACCCTAACCCTAACCCGAACTCTAACCATAACCCTAACCCGAACCCTAAACCTAACCCTAACCCAAACCCTAACTGTAACCCGAATAACCCTAACCCTAACCCTAACCCGAACCCTAACCCTAGCCCTCACCCTAACCCGAACCCTAACCCGAACCCTATCCCTAACCCTAACCTGAACACTAACCCCTAACCCTAACCCGAACCCGAACCCTAACCCGAACCCTAATCCTAACCCTAACCCGAACCCTAACCCTAACCATAACCCTAACCCGAACCCTAACCCTAACCCTAACTCTAACCCTAAACCTAACACTAAACCGAACCCTAACCCTAACCCGAACCCTAACCCGATACCTAACCCTAACCCGAACCCTAACCCGAACCCTAACCCTAACCCGAACCCTAACCCGAACCCGAACCCTAACCCTAACCCTAACCCTAACCCGAACTTTAAACCGAACCCTAACCCTAACCCGAAACCTAACCATAACCCTAACCCTAACCCGAACACTAACACTAACCCGATCCCTAACCCTAAACCTAACCCTAACCCTAACCCGAACCCGAACCCTAACCCGAACCCTAACCCTAACCTTACCCCGAACCCAAACCCTAACACGAAACCTAACCCTAACCCGAATCCGAACCCTAACCCTAACCCTAAAACTAACCCGCACACTAACCCTAACCCGAACCCGAACCCTAACCCTAACCCTAACCCTAAACCTAACCCTAACCCTAACCCTAACCCGAACCCCAACCCTAACCCAAAACCGAATCCTAACCCTAACCCTAACCCTAACCCTAACCCTAACCCCAACCCTAAACCTAACACTAACCCTAACGCTAACCCGAACCCTAACCCTAACCCTAAACCTAACCCTAACCCGAACCCGAACCCTAACACTAACCCGAACCCGAACCCTAACCCTAACCCGAACCCTAAACCTAACCCGAACCCTAACCCTACCTGAATTCTAACCCTAACCTAACCCGAACCCGAACCCGAACCCTACCATAACCCTAACCCGAACCCTAACCCTAACCCTAACCCGAACCCTAACCCTAACCCTAACCCGAACCCTAACCCTAACCCTAAACCGATCCCTAACCCTAACCCGAACCCTAACCCTAAACCGAACCCGAACCCGAACCAAACCCTAAACCAAACCCTAACCCTAACCCTAACCCGAACCCTACCCAAACCCGAACCCTAACCCGAACTCGAACCCTAACCATAACCCGACCCCGAAACCTAACCCTATCCCGAACCCTAACCCTAACCCTAATCCGAAACCTAACCCTAACCCGAACCCTAAACCTAACCCGAACCCGAATCCTAACCCTAACCCGAACCCTAACAATAACCCTAACCCTAACACGAAACCTAACCCTAACCCTAACCCGAACCCTAACCCGAACCCTAACCCTAACCATAACCCTAACCCTAAACCTAACCCTAACCCGAACCCTAACACTAACCCCTAACCCTAACCCTAACCCTAACCCGAACCCTAACCCTAACCCTAACCCTAAACCGAACCCGAACCCTAACCCTATCCCGAACCCGTACCCTAACCCTAACCTAACCCGAACCCTAACCCTAACCCGAACCTAACCCTAACCCGAAACCTAACCCTAACCCTAACCCGAACCCGAACCCGAAACCTAACCCTAACCCTAACCCGAACCCTAACCCTAACACGAACCCTAATCCTAACCTTAACCCGAACCCTAACCCTAACCCTAACCCTAACCCTAACCCCAAACCTAACCCGAAACCTAACCCGAACCCTAACCCCTAACCCTAACCCGAACCCGAACCCTAACCCGAAAACGAACCCTAACCATAATCCGAACCCGAACCCTAACCCTAACCCGAACCCGAAGCCGAACCCGAACCCTAACCCTAACCCGAACCCTAAACCTAACCCGAACCCTAACCCTACCCGAATTCTAACCCTAACCTAACCCGAACCCGAACACGAACCCTACCATAACCCTACCCGAACCCTAACCCTAACCCGAACCCTAACCCTAACCCGAACCCTAACCCTAACCCTAAACCGAACCCTAACCCTAACCCGAACCCTAACCCTAAACCGAACCCGAACCCGAACCAAACCCTAAACCAAACCCTAACCCTAACCCTAACCCGAACCCTAACCCTAACCCTAACCCGAACCCTAACCCTAACCCTAAACCGAACCCTAACCCTAACCCGAACCCTAACCCTAAACCGAACCCGAACCCGAACCAAACCCTAAACCAAACCCTAACCCTAACCCTAACCCGAACCCTACCCAAACCCGAACCCTAACCCGAACTCGAACCCTAACCATAACCCGACCCCGAAACCTAACCCTAACCCGAACCCTAACCCTAACCCTAATCCGAAACCTAACCCTAACCCGAACCCTAAACCTAACCCGAACCCGAATCCTAACCCTAACCCGAACCCTAACAATAACCCTAACCATAACAAGAAACCTAACACTAACCCTAACCCGAACCCTAACCCGAACCCTAACCCTAACCATAACCCTAACCCTAAACCTAAACCTAACCCGAACCCTAACACTAACCCCTAACCCTAACCCTAACCCTAACCCGAACCCTAACCCTAACCCTAACCCTAAACCGAACCCGAACCCTAACCCTAACCCGAACCCGAACCCTAACCCTAACCTAACCCGAACCCTAACCCTAACCCGAACCTAACCCTAACCCGAAACCTAACCCTAACCCTAACCCGAACCCGAACCCGAAACCTAACCCTAACCCTAACCCGAACCCTAACCTTAACACGAACCCTAATCCTAACCCTAACCCGAACCCTAAACCTAACCCTAACCCTAACCCCAACCCTAACCCGAAACCTAACCCGAACCCTAACCCGTAACCCTAACACGAACCCGAACCCTAACCCGAACACGAACCCTAACCATAACCCGAACCCGAACCCTAACCCTAACCCGAACCCGAAGCCGAACCCTAACCCTAACCCTAACCCGAACCCTAACTCTAATCGTAACCCTAACCCTAAACCGAACCCTAACCCTAACCCTAACCCGAACCCTAACCCGAACACTAACTCTAACCCGAACCCTAAACCGAACCCTAACCCTAACCCTAACCCTAACCCTATCCCTAACCATTCCCCGAACCCTAACCCTAACCCTAACCCTAACCTGAACCCTAACCCTAACCCTAACCCTAACCCAAACCCTAACCCTAACCCTAACCCTAACCTGAACCGAACCCTAACCCTAACCCTAACCCTAACCCAAACACTAACCCTAACCCTAACCCTAACCCTAAACCTAACCCGTAACCCTAACCCGAACCCTAAACCTAACCCGAACCCTAAACCTAACCCTAACCCGAACCCTAACCCTAACCCTAACCCTAACAATAACCCTAACTCGAACCCTAACCCGAACCATAACCCTAAACCTAACCCTAACCCGAACCCTAATCCCAAATCTAACTCGACCCTAACCCTAAACCTAACACAAAACCTAACCCTAACCCGAACCCGGACCCAAACACGAACCCTAAACCGAACCCGAAACCTAACCCGAACCCTATCCCGAACCCTAACCCGAACCCTAACCCGAACCCGAACCCTAACCCTAACCCTAACACGAACCCTAACCCTAATCTAAACTCTAACCCAAACTCTAACCCGAACCCTAACTCGAACCCAAACCCTAACCCGAACCCTAACCCGAACCCTAAACCTAACCCTAAACCTAACCCGAACCCGAACCCTAACCCTAACCCGAACCCGAACCCGAAACCGAAACCTCACCCTAACCCTAACCCTAACCCGAACCCTAACCCTAACCCGAACCCTAACCCTAACCCTAACCCTAAACCGAACCCTAACCCTAACCCCTAAACCTAACCCTAACCTGAACCCGAACCCTAACCCTAACCCTAACCCGAACCCGAACCCTAAACCTAACCCTAACCCGAACCCTAACCCTAACTCTAACACTAACCCTAAACCGAACCCTAACCCAAACCTGAACCCTAACACGAACCCGAACCCTAACCCTAATCCGAACCCGAACCCTAACCCTAACCCTAACCATAACCCTACCCCGAACCCTAACCCTAAACCTAACCCTAAAGATAACCCTAAACCGAACCCTAACCCAAACCCTAACCCGAACCCTAACCCCTAACACTAACCCGAACCCGAACCCGAACCCGAACCCTAACCCTAACCCTAACCCTCACCCTAACCCTAACCCCGAACCCGAACCCTAACCCTAACCCTAACCCGAACCCTAACCCGAACCCTAACCCGAACCCCAACCCTAACCCTAACCCGAACCCGAACCCTAACCCAAACCCTAACCCGAACCCTAACCCCTAACACTAACCCGAACCCGAACCCGAACCCGAACCCTAACCCTAACCCTAACCCTCACCCTAACCCTAACCCCGAACCCGAACCCTAACCCTAACCCTAACCCGAACCCTAACCCGAACCCTAACCCGAACCCCAACCCTAACCCTAACCCGAACCCGAACCCGAAACCTAACCATAACCCGAACCCTAACCCCACCCTAACCCTAACCCTAACCCTAACCGGAACCCTAAACCTAACCCTAACCCGCCCCTAACCCGAACCCTAACCCTAACACTAAACCTAACCCTAAACCGAACCCTAACCCTAACCCTAACCCGAACCCTAACTGTAACCCTAAACCTAAACCTAACCCGAACCCTAACCCTAACCCGAACCCGAACCCTAACCCTAACCCGAAACCTAAATCGAACCCACCCTAACCCGAACACTAACCCTAACCCGAAACCTAACCCTAACCCTAACCCTAACCCGAACCCTAACCCTAACCCGAGCCCTAACCCTACCCGAAACCTAACCCTAACCTAACCCGAACCCGAACCCGAACCCTAACCCTAACCCTAACCCGAACCCTAAACCTAACCCGAACCCTAACCCTAACCCTCACCCGAACCCTAACCCGAACCCTAAACCGAACCCTAACCCTAACCCGAACCCTAACCCTAACCCTAACCCGAACCCGAACCCTAACACTAAACCGAACCCTAACCCTAACCCTAAACCTAACCCGAACCCTAACCCAAACCCGAACCCTAAACCGAACTCGAACCCTAACCATAACCCGACCCCGAAACCTAACCCTAACCCTAACCCTAACACTAACCCGAAACCTAACCCTAACCCGAACCCTAACCCTAACCCGAACCCGAACCCTAACCCTAACCCGAACCCTAACAATAACCCTAACCCTAAGCCGAACCCTAACCCTAAACCTAACCCGAACCCTAAACCTAACCATAACACGAACCCTAACCTTAAACCTAAACCTAACCCGAACCCTAACCCTAAACCTAACCCTAACCCGAACCCTAACCCTAACCCTAAACCGAACCCTAACCCTAACCCTTACCCTAAACCTAAACCTAACCCGAACCCTAACCCTAACCCCTAACCCTAACCCTAACCCTAACCCGAACCCTAACCCTAACCCTAACCCTAAACCTAAACCTAACCATAACCCTAACCCTAACCCTAAACCGAACCCTAACCCTAACCCGAACCCTAACCCTAACCCGAACCCGAACCCGAAACCTAACCCTAACCCGAACCCTAACCCTAACCCTAACCCGAACTCTAACCCAAACCAGCCCCTAACCGAAACCCGAACCCTAACCCTAAACCGAACCCGGACCCTAACCCTAACCCTAACCCTAACCCTAACCCGAACCCTAACCCTAACCCTAACCCTAACCCCAACCCTAACCCGAAACCTAAACCGAACCCTAACCCGAACCCTAACCCCTAACCCTAACCCGAACCCGAACCCTAACCCGAACACGAACCCTAACCCTAACCCGAAACCGAACCCTAACCCTAACCCGAACACGAACCCGAACCCTAACCCTAACCCTAACCCGAACCCTAACTCTAAACCGAAACCTAAACCGAACCCTAACCCGAACCCTAAACCTAACCCTAACCCTACCCCGAACCCTAACACTAAACCTAACCCTAACCCTAACCCGAAACCTAACCCTAACCCTAACCCTAACCCTAACCCTAACCCAAACCCTAACCCTAACCCTAACCCGAAACCTCACCCTAACCCTAAACCCGAACCCGAACCCTAACACTAACCCTAACCCGAACCCTAACCCTAACCCTAACCCGAACCCTAACCCTAACCCCTAACCCTAACCCTAACCCGAACCCTAACCCTAACCCTAACCCTAACCCCAACCCTAACACTAACCCGAACCCGAACCCGAACCCTAACCCTAACCCGAACCCTAACCCCACCCTAACCCTAACCCTAACCCTAACCAGAACCCTAAACCTAACCCTAACCCGACCCCTAACCCGGACCCTAACACGAACCCTAACCCTAACACGAACCCTAACCCTAACCCGAACCCTAACCCTAAACCTAACCCGAACCCTAACCGTAACCCTAACCCTAACCCTAACCCGAACCCTAACCCTAACCCGAACCCGAACCCTAACCCTAACCCGAAACCTAAACCGAACCCACCCTAACCCGAACCCTAACCCTAACCCGAAACCTAACCCTAACCCTAAACCTAACCCGAAACCTAAACCTAACCCGAACCCTAACCCTATACCTAAACCGAATCCTAACCCGAACCCTAACCCTAACCCTAACCCGAACCCTAACCCTAACCCGAACCCTAACCATAACCCTAACCCGAAGCCTCAACCTAAACCTAACACAAACCCTAACCGTAACCCGAAAAATAACCCTAACCCTAACCCTAACCCTAAACCGAACCCTAACCCTAACCCTAAACCGAACCCTAACCCGAACCCTAACCCTAACCCTAACCTGAACACTAACCCCTAACCCTAACCCGAAACCGAACCCTAACCCGAACCCTAACCCTAACCCTAACACGAAACCTAACCCTAATCCTAACCCGAACCCTAACCGTAACCCTAACTCTAACCCTAAACCTAACCCTAAACCGAAACCTAACCCTAACCCGAACCCTAACCCAAAACCTAAACCTAACCCTAACCCTAACCCGAACCCTAACCCTAACCCGAACCCTAACCCGAAACCGAACCCTAACCCTAACCCTAACCCTAACCCGAACTTTAACCCGAACCCTAACTCTAACCCGAACCCTAACCATAACCCTATCCCTAACCCAAACACTAACCCTAAC
Organism: Urocyon cinereoargenteus; assembly: GCA_032313775.1. Classification (NCBI taxonomy): domain Eukaryota; kingdom Metazoa; phylum Chordata; class Mammalia; order Carnivora; family Canidae; genus Urocyon; species Urocyon cinereoargenteus. Next base: position 828,242 of record JAVLSZ010000077.1, on the reverse strand, counting down.
CCGATCCCTAACCCTAAACCTAAACCTAACCCTAACCCGAACCCTAACCCTAACCCTAACCGTAACCTAACCCTAATCCGAACCCTAACCCTAACCCTAAACCTAACCCTAACACTAACCCCTAACCCTAACCCGAAATCTAACCCTAAACCTAACCCGAACCCGAACCCTAACCCCTAACCCTAACCCGAACCCGAACCCTAACCCGTACCCTAACCCTAAACGTAACCCGAACCCTAACCCTAACCCTAAACCTAACCCGAAACCTAACCCTAACCCTAACTCTAACCCTAAACCTAACCCTAAACCGAACCCTAACCCTAACCCGAACCCTAACCTGAAACCTAACCCTAACCCTAACCCTAACCCGAACCCTACCCTAACCCGAACCCTAACCCGAAACCGAACCCTAACCCTAACCCTAACCCTAACCCGAACCTTAACCCGAACCCTAACCCTAACACGAACCCTAACCATAACCCTAACCCTAACCCGAACACTAACCGTAACCCGATCCCTAAGCCTAACCCTAACCCTAACCTTAACCCGAACCCTAACCCTAACCCTAACCTAACCCTAATCCGAACCCTAACCCTAATCCTAACCCTAACACTAACCCCTAAACCTAACCCGAAACCTAACCCTAACCCTAACCCGAACACGAACACTAACCCCTAACCCTAACCCGAAACCGAACCCTAAAACTAACACTAACCCTAACCCGAACCCGAACCCTAAACCTAACCCGAAGCCTAACCCTAACCCGAACCCGAACCCTAAACCTAACCCGAAGCCTAACCCTAACCCTAACCCGAACCCGAACCCTAACCCGAACCCTAACCCTAACCTTAACCCGAACCCAAACCCTAACACGAACCCTAACCCTAACCCGAACCCGAACCCTAACCCTAACCCTAAACCTAACCCGCACCCTAAACCTAACCCGAACCCGAACACTAACCCAAACCGTAACCCTAAACCTAACCCTAACCCGAACCTTAACCCTAACCCAAAACCTAAACCTAACCCTAACCCTAACCCTAACCCTAACCCCAACCCTAAACCTAACACTAAACCTAACGCTAACCCGAACCCGAACCCTAACCCTAACACGAACCCTAACCCTAAACCGAAACCTAACCCTACCCGAAACCTAACCCAAACCTCAACCCGAACCCGAACCCGAACCCTAACCCTAACCCTAACCCAAACCGTAACCCTAACCCTAACCCTAACCCTAACCCGAAACCTAACCCTAACCCTAAACCGAACCCTAACCCTAACCCGAACCCTAACCCTAACCCGAACCCGAACCCGAACCCTAACCCTAACCCGAACCCTAACCCTAACCCTAACCATAAGCCGAACCCTATCCCAAACCCGAACCCTAACCCGAACCCGAACCCTAAACATAACCCGACCCCGAACCCTAACCCTAACCCGAACGCTAACCCTAACCCGAACCCTAACCCTAACACTAAACCGAAACCTAACCCTAAACCGAACCCTAACCCTAACCCGAACCCGAACCCTAACCCTAACCCGAAACCTAACAATAACCCTAACACTAACCCGAACCCTAACCCTAACCCTAACCCGAACCCTAAACCTAACCCTAACCCTAACCCGAACCCTAACCCTAAACCTAACCCTAACCCGAACCCTAACCCTAAGCCTAACCCGAACACTAACCCTAACCCTAACTCTAACCCTAACCGTAACCCTAACCCCTAACCCTAACCCTAACCCGAACCCTAAACTTAACCCTAACCCTAAACCTAACCCGAACCCGAACCCTAACCGTAACCCGAACCCGAACCCTAACCGTAACCTAAACCGAACCCTAACCCTAACCCGAACCCTAACCCTAACCCGAAACCTAACCCGAACCCTAACCCGAACTCGAACCCTAACCCTAAACCTAAACCGAAACCTAACCCGAACCCTAACCCTAACCCTAACCCGAACCCTAACCCTAACCCTAAACCGAACCCTAACCCTAACCCAAAACCTAACCCTAACCCGAACCCGAACCCTAAACCGAACCCGAACCCTAAACCTAACCCTAACACTAACCCTAACCCGAACCCTAACCCTAACCCTAACCCTAACCCCAACCCTAACCCGAACCCTAACCCGAACCCTAACCCGAACCCTAACCCCTAACCCTAACCCGAACCAGAACCCTAACCCGAACCCGAACCCTAAACCTAACCCGAACCCGAACCGTAACCTTACCCGAACCTGAACCCTAACCCTAACCCTAACCCGAACCCTAACTCTAACCGTAACCCTAACCCTAACCCGAACCCTAACCCTAACCCTAACCCGAACCCTAACCCGAAACCTAACTCTAACCCGAACCATAACCGAACCCTAACCCGAACCCTAACCCTAACCCTAACCCGAACCCTAACCCTAATCTAAACTCTAACCCAAACCCTAACCCGAACCCTAACTCGAACCCAAACCCTAACCCGAACCCTAACCCGAACCCTAAACCTAACCCTAAACCTAACCCGAACCCGAACCCTAAACCTAACCCTAACCCGAACCCTAACCCTAACCCGAAACCTCACCCTAACCCTAACCCCGAACCCGAAACCTAACCCTAACCCTAACCCGAACACTAAACCTAACCCCTAACCCTAACCCTAACCCTAACCCTAACCCTAAACCTAACCTTAACCCGAACACGAACCCTAACCCTAACCCTAACCCGAACCCTAACCCTAACCCTAACCCGAACCATAACCCTAAACCGAACCCTAACCCTAACCCGAAACCTAAACCTAACCCTAACCCGAACCCGAACCCGAACCCTAACACTAACCCTAACCCGAACCCTAACCCTAACCCTAAACCGAACCCGAACCCTAACCCGAAACCTAACCCTAAACCGAACCCGAACCCGAACCCTAACACTAACCCGAAACCTAATCCGAAACTGAACCATAACCCTAAACCGAACCCGAACCCTAACCCTAACCCTAACCCTAACCCTATCCCGAACCCTAACCCTAACCCTAACCCGAACCCTAACCCTAACCCGAAACCTAAACCGAACCCACCCTAACCCGAACCCTAACCCTAACCCGAAACTAACCCTAACCCTAAACCTAACCCGAAACCTAAACCTAAACCTAACACGAACCCTAACCCTAAACCTAACCCGAACCCTAAACCGAACCCTAAACCTAACCTTAACCCGAACCCTAACCCTAACCCGAACCCTAAAGATAACCCTAACCCGAACCCTAAACCTAACCCTAACCCAAACCCTAACCGTAACCCGAACAATAACCCTAACCCTAACCCTAACCCTAACCCGAACCCTAACCCTAACCCTAACCCGAACCCGAACCCGAACCCTAACCCTAACACTAACCTGAACACTAAACCCTAACCCTAACCCGAACCCGAACCCTAATCCGAACCCTAACCCTAACCCTAACCCGAACCCTAACCCTAACCCTAAACCTAACCCGAACCCTAAAACTAACCCTAACTCTAACCCTAAACCTAACCCTAAACCGAACCCTAACCCTAACCCGACCCCTAACCCGATACCTAACCCTAACCCTAACACTAACCCAAACCCTAACCCTAACCCGAACCCTAACCCAAACCCGAACCCTAACCCTAACCCTAACCCTAACCCGAACTTTAACCCGAACCCTAACCCTAACCCGAACCCTAACCATAACCCTAACCCTAACCCGAACACTAACCCTAACCCGATCCCTAACCCTAAACCTAACCCTAACCCTAACCCGAAAACTAACCCTAACCCTAACCTAACCCTAATCCGAACCCTAACCCTAACCCTAACCCTAACCCTAACCCTAACACTAACCCCTAACCCTAACCTGAAACCTAACCCTAAACCTAACCCGAACCCTATCCCTAACCCGAACCCTAACCCTAACCCTAACCCGAACCGAACCCTAAACCGAACCCTAACCCTAACCTTAACCCGAACCCAAACCCTAACACGAAACCTAATCCTAACCGGAACCCGAACCCTAACCCTAACCCTAAACCTAACCCGCACACTAACCCTAACCCGAACCCGAACACTAACCCTAACCCTAACCCTAAACCTAAACCTAACCCGAACCCTAACCCTAACCCAAAACCGAAACCTAACCCTAACACTAACCCTAACCCTAACTCCAACCCTAAACCTAACACTAACCCTAACGCTAACCTGAACCCTAACCCTAACCGTAAACCTAACCCTAACCCGAACCCGAACCCTAACCCTAACCCGAACTTGAACCCTAACCCTAACTCGAACCCTAACCCTAACCCGAACCCTAACCCTACCCGAAACCTAACCCTAACCTAACCCGAACCCGAACCCGAACCCTAACCCTAACCCTAACCCGAACCCTAACCCTAACCCGAACCCTAACCCTAACCCTAACCCGAACCCTAATCCTAACCCTAAACCGAACCCTAACACTAACCAGAACCCTAACCCTAAACCGAACTCGAACCCGAACCCTAACCCTAAACCGAACCCTAAACCTAACCCTAACCTAACCCGAACCCTAACCCTAACCCGAACCCTAACCCTATCCCGAAAACTAACCCTAACCCTAACCCGAACCCGAACCCGAACCCTAACCCTAAACCTAACCCGAACCCTAACCCTAACACGAACCCTAAACCTAACCCTAAACCGAACCCTAACCCTAACCCTAAACCGAACCCTAACCCTAACCCGAACCCTAACCCTAACCCGAACCCGAACCTGAACCCTAACCCTAACCCTTACCCTAACCCTAACCCTAACCCGAACCCTAACCCTAACCCTAACCCTAACCCCAACCCTAACCCGAAACCTAACCCGAACCCTTACCCGAACCCTAACCCCTAACCCTAACCCGAACCCGAACCCTAACCCGAACACGAACCCTAAACCAAACCCGAACCCGAACCCTAACCCTAACCCGAACCCGAACCCGAACCCTAACCCTAACCCTAACCCGAAACCTAACTCTAACCGTAACCCTAACCCTAACCCGAACCCTAACCCTAACCCACCCCGAACCCTAACCCGAACCCTAAATCTAACACGAACCCTAAACCGAACCCTAACCCGAACCCTAACCCTAACCCTAACTCTAAACCTACCCTGAACCCTAACCCTAACCCTAACCCTAACCCTAACCCGAACCCTAACCCTAAACCTAACCCTAATCCTAACCCTAACCCTAACTCGAACCCTAACCCGAACCCTAACCCTAACCCTAACCCTAACCCGAACCCTAACCCAAACTCTAACTCGACCCTAACCCTAACCCCTAACCCTAACCCTAACCCGAAACCTAACCCTAAACGGAACCCGTTCCCAAACACGAACCCTAACCCGAACCCAAACCCTAACCCGAACCCTAACCCAAACCCTAACCCGAACCCTAACCCTAACCCTAACCCGAATCCTAACCCTAATCTAAACTCTAACCCAAACCCTAACCCGAACCCTAACTCGAACCCTAACCCTAACCCCGAACCCGAACCCTAACCCTAACCGTAACCCGAACCCTAACCCGATCCCTAACCCGAACCCCATCCCTAACCCGAACCCGAACCCGAACCCGAACCCTAACCCTAACCCAAACACTAACCCCACCCTAACCCTAACCCTAACCCTAACCGGAACCCTAACCCTAACCCTAACCCGACCCCTAACCCGAACCCTAACACGAACCCTAACCCTAACACTAACCCTAACCCGAACCCTAACCCTACCCCTAACCCGAAACCTAACCCTAACCCGAACCCGAACCCTAACCCTAACCCGAAACAAAACCGAACCCACCCTAACCCGAAATCTAACCCTAACCCGAAACCTAACCCTAACTCTAAACCTAACCCGAAACCTAAACCTAACCCGAACCCTAACTCTAAACCTAACCCGAACCCTAACCCGAACCCTAACCCTAACACTAACCCGAACCCTAACCATAACCCTAACCCGAACCCTAAAACTAACCCTAACCCAAACCCTAACCGTAACCCGAAAAATAACCCTAACCCTAACCCTAACACTAACCCGAACCCTAACCCTAACCCTAACCCGAACCCGAACCCGAACCCTAACCCTAACCCTAACCTGAACACTAACCCCTAACCCAAACCCGAACCCGAAAACTAACCCGAACCCTAACCCTAACCCTAACCCGAACCCTAACCCTAACCCTAACCCTAAACCGAACCCTAACCCTACCCCTAACTCTAACCCTAAACCTAACCCTAAACCGAACCCTAACCCTAACCCGAACCCTAACCCGAATCCTAACCCTAAACCTAACCCTAACCCGAACCCTAACCCTAACCCAAACCCTAACCCGAAACCGAACCCTAGCCCTAACCCTAACCCTAACCCGAACTTTAACCCGAAACCTAACCCTAACCCGAACCCTAACCATAACCCTAACCCTAACCCGAACACTAACCCTAACCCGATCCCTAACCCTAAACCTAACCCTAACCCTAACCCGAACCCTTACCCTAACCCTAACCTAACCCTAATCCGAACACAACCCTAACCCTAACCCTAACCCTAACACTAACCCCTAACCCTAACCCGAAACTTAACCCTAAACCTAACCCGAACCCGAACCCTAAACCCTAACCCTAACCCGAACCCGAACCCTAAACCTAACCCTAACCCTAACCCTAAACCTAACCCGAACCCGAACCCTATCCCTAACACGAACCCTAACCCTAACCCTAACCCGAACCCGAAACCTAACCCGAACCCTAACCCTAACTTTAACCCCAACCCAAACCCTAACACGAAACCTAACCCTAACCCGAACCCGAACCCTAACCCTAACCCTAAACCTAACCCTCACACTAACCCTAACCCGAACCCGAACACTAACCCTAACCCTAAACCTAAACCTAACCCTAACCCGAACACTAACCCTAACCCAAAACTGAAACCTAACCCTAACCCTAACCCTAACCTTAACCCAAACCCTAAAACTAACACTAACCCTAACGCTAACCCGAACCCTAACCCTAACCCTAAACCTAACCCTAACCCGAACCCGAACCCTAACACTAACCCGAACCCGAACCCTAACCCTAACCCGAACCCTAACCCTAACCCGAACCCTAACCCTACCCGAAACCTAACCCTAACCTAACCCGAACCCGAACCCGAACCCTAACCCTAACACTAAACCGAACCCTAACCCTAACCCGAACCCGAAACCTAACCCTAACCCTAACCCTAACCCTAACCCGAACCCTAACACGAACCCTAACCCTAACCCTAACCCGAACCCTAACCCTAACCCTAACCCTAACCCGAACCCTAAACCTAAACCTAACCCTAACCCGAACCCTAACCCTAACCCGAACCCGAACACTAACCCTAACCCTAACCCTAACCCTAACCGCAACCCTAACCCTAACCCTACCCCGAACCGTAACCTTAACCCTAACCCTAACCCTAACCCGAACCCGAACCCTAAACCTAACCCGAACCCGAACCCTAACCCTAACCTAACCCGAACCCTAACCCTAACGGGAAACCTAACCCGAACCCGAAAACTAACCCGAACCCTAACCCGAACCCGAACCCTAAACCTAACCCTAACCCGAACCCTAACCCGAACCCTAACCCTAACCCTAACCCAAACCCTAACCCTAACCCTAACGCTAACCCTAACACCTAACCCTAACCCGAAACCTAAACCTAACCCGAACCGTAACCCTAACCCTAACCCGAACCCTAACCCTAACCCTAACCCTAAACCTAACTAGAACCCTAACCCGAACCCTAACCCTAACCCTAACCCTCACCCGTACCCTAACCCGAACTCTAACTCGGCCCTAACCCTAACCCCTAACCCTAAGCTAAACCTAACCCTAACCCGAACCCGTACACGAACCCTAACCCTAACCCTAACCCAAACCCTAACCGTAACCCAAACAATAACCCTAACCCTAACCCTAACCCTAACCCGAACCCTAACCCAAACCCTAACCCGAACCCTAACCCGGACCCTAACCCTAACCCTAACCTGAACACTAACCCCTAACCCTAACCCGAACCCGAACCCTAACCCGTACCCTAACCCTAACCCGAACCCTAACCCTAACCCTAACCCTAACCCGAACCCTAACCCTAAACCGAACCCGAACCCTAACCCTAACCCGAAACCTAAACCGAACCCAACCCTAACCCGAACCCTAACCCTAACCCGAAACCTAACCCTAACCCTAAACCTAACCTGAAACCTAAACCTAACCCGAACCCTAACCCTAACCTAACCCGAACCCTAACCCGAACTCTAACCCTAACCTTAACCCGAACCCTAACCCTAACCCGAACCCTAACCCTAACCTTAACCCGAACCCTAACCCTAACCCTAACCCAAACCCTAACCGTAACCCAAACAATAACCCTAACCCTAACCCTAACCCTAACCCGAACCCTAACCCTAACCCTAACCTGAACACTAACCCCTAACCCTAACCCGAACCCGAACCCTAACCCGTACCCTAACCCTAACCCTAACCCGAACCCTAACCCTAACCCTAACCCTAACCCGAACCCTAACCCTAACCCTAACCCTAACCTGAACCCTACCCTAACCCGAACCCTAACCCGAACCCGAACCCTAACCCTAACCCTATCCCTAACCCGAAACTTAACCCGAACCCTAACCCTAACACGAACCCTAACCATAACCCTAACCCTAACCCGAACACTAACCGTAACCCGATCCCTAAGCCTAACCCTAACCCTAACCTTAACCCGAACCCTAAACCTAACCCTAACCTAACCCTAATCCGAACCCTAACCCTAACCCTAACCCTAACCCTAACACTAACCCCTAAACCTAACCCGAAACCTAACCCTAACACTAACCCGAACCCGAACACTAACCCCTAACCCTAACCCGAACCCGAACCCTAAACCTAACCCTAACCCTACCCCGAACCCGAACCCTAAAACTAACCCGAAGCCTAACCCTAACCCTAACCCGAACCCGAACCCTAACCCTAACCCTAAACCTAACCCGCACCCTAACCCTAACACGAACCCGAACACTAACCCTAACCGTAACCCTAAACCTAACCCTAAACCGAACCCTAACCCTAACCCAAAACCGAAACCTAACCCTAACCCTAACCCTAACCCTAACCCTAACCCTAACCCTAAACCTAACCCTAACCCGAACCCGAACCCTAACACTAACCCGAAACCTAACCCTAACCCTAACACGAACCCTAACCCTAAACCGAAACCTAACCCTACCCGACACCTAACCCAAACCTCAACCCGAACCCGAAGCCGAACCCTAACCATAACCCTAACCCAAACCCTAACCCTAACCCTAACCCTAACACTAACCCTAACCCGAACCCTAAACCTAACCCTAACCCGAACCCTAACCCTAACCCGAACCCGAACCCGAACCCTAACCCTAACCCGAACCCTAACGCTAACCCTAACCATAAGCCGAACCCTAACCCAAACCCGAAACCTAACCCGAAACGAAACCCTAAACATAACCCGACCCCGAACCCTAACCCTAACCCGAACGCTAACCCTAACCCGAACCCTAACCCTAACAGTAAACCGAAACCTAACCCTAAACCGAAACCTAACCCTAACCCGAACCCGAACCCTAACCCTAACCCGAAACCTAACAATAACCCTAACACTAACCCGAACCCTAACCCTAACCCTAACCCTAACCCGAACCCTAACACGAACCCTAACCCTAACCCTAAACCGAACCCTAACCCTAACCCTAACCCTAACCCGAACCCTAACCCTAAACCTAACCCTAACCCGAACCCTAACCCTAAGCCTAACCCGAACACTAACCCTAACCCTAACTCTAACCCTAAACGTAACCCTAACCCCTAACCCTAACCCTAACCCGAACCCTAAACTTAACCCTAACCCTAACCCTAACCCGAACCCGAACCCTAACCGTAACCCGAACCCGAACCCTAACCCTAACCTAAACCGAACCCTAACCCTAACCCGAACCCTAACCCTAACCCGAAACCTAACCCGAACCCTAACCCGAACTCGAACCCTAACCCTAACCCTAAACCGAACCCTAACCCGAACCCTAACCCTAACCCGAACCCTAACCCTAACCCTAAACCGAACCCTAAACCTAACCCAAAACCTAACCCTAACCCAAACCCGAACCCTAAACCGAACCCGAACCCTAAATCTAACCCTAACACTAACCCTAACCCGAACCCTAACCCTAACCCTAACCCCAACCCTAATCCGAACCCTAACCCGAACCCTAACTCAAACCCTAACCCCTAACCCTAACCCGAACCCGAACCCTAACCCGATCCCGAACCCTAAACCTAACCCGAACCCGAACCGTAACCTTACCCGAACCCGAACCCTAACCCTAACCCTAACCCGAACCCTAACTCTAACCGTAACCCTAACCCTAACCCGAACCCTAACCCTAACCCTAACCCGAAACCTAACTCTAACCCGGACCCTAAACCGAACCCTAACCCGAACCCTAACCCTAAACCTAACCCTAACCCTACCCCGAACCCTAACCCTAACCCTAACCCTAACCCTAACCTGAACCCGAAACCTAACCCTAAACCTAACCCTAACCCAAACCCTAACCCTAACCCTAACCCTAACCCCTAACCCTAACCCGAACCCTAAAACTAACCCGAACCCTAACCCAACCCCTAACCCGAACCCTAACCCTAACCCTAACACTAACCCTAAACCTAACCCTAACTCGAACCCTAACTCGAACCCTAACCCTAACCCTAACCCTAACCCGAACCCTAACCCGAACTCTAACTCGACCCTAACCCTAAACCCTAACCCTAACCCTAACACGAAACCTAACACTAACCCGAACCCGTACCCAAACACGAACCCTAACCCGAACCCGAACCCTAACCCGAACCCTAACCCGAACCCTAAGCAGAACCCTAACCCAAACCCTAACCCGAACACTAACTCGAAAACAAACCCTAACCCGAACCCTAACCCGAACCCTAAACCTAACCCTAAACCTAACCCGAACACGAACCCTAAACCTAACCCTAACCCGAACCCTAACCCTAACCCGAAACCTCACCCTAACCCTAACCCCGAACTCGAAACCTAACCCTAACCCTAACCCGAACCCTAAACCTAACCCCTAACCCTAACACTAACCCTAACCCGAACCCTAACCCTAACCCTAACCCTAACCCTAACCCGAACCCGAACCCTAACCCTAACCCGAACCCTGACCCTAACCCGAACCCGAACATTAACCCTAAACCGAACACTAACCCTAACCCGAAACCTAAACCTAACCCTAACCCGAACCCGAACCCGAACCCTAACCCTAACCCTAACCCGAACCCTAAACCTAACCCTAACCCGAACCCGAACCCTAACCCGAAACCTAACCCTAAACCGAACCCGAACCCGAACACTAACACTAAACCGAAACCTAACCCTAACCCGAACCCTAACCCGAACCCCAACCCTAACCCTAACCCGAACCCTAACCCTAACCCGAACCCTAACCCTAACCCCACCCTAACCCTAACCCTAACCCTAACCGGAACCCTAACCCTAACCCTAACCCGAACCCTAACCCTAACCCGAAACCTAAACCGAACCCACCCTAACCCGAACCCTAACCCTAACCCGAAACCTAACCCTAACCCTAAACCTAACCCGAAACCTAAACCTAAACCTAACCCGAACCCTAACCCTAAACCTAACCCGAACCCTACCCCGAACCCTAAACCTAACCCTAACCCGAACCCTAACCCTAACCCGAACCCTAACCATAACCCTAACCCAAACCCTAAACCTAACCCTAACCCAAACCCTAACTGTAACCCGAACAATAACCCTAACCCTAACCCTAACCCTAACCCGAACCCTAACCCTAACCCTAACCCGAACCCGAACCCGAACCCTAACCCTAACCCTAACCTGAACACTAAACCCTAACCCTAACCCGAACCCGAACCCTAATCCGAACCCTAACCCTAACCCTAACCCGAACCCTAACCCTAACCCTAAACCTAACCCGAACCCTAAAACTAACCCTAACTCTAACCCTAAACCTAACCCTAAACCGAACCCTAACCCTAACCCGACCCCTAACCCGATACCTAACCCTAACCCTAACACTAACTCAAACCCTAACCCTAACCCGAACCCTAACCCAAACCCGAACCCTAACCCTAACCCTAACCCTAACCCGAACTTTAACCCGAACCCTAACCCTAACCCGAACCCTAACCATAACCCTAACCCTAACCCGAACACTAACCCTAACCCGATCCCTAACCCTAAACCTAACCCTAACCCTAACCCGAAAACTAACCCTAACCCTAACCTAACCCTAATCCGAACCCTAACCCTAACCCTAACCCTAACCCTAACCCTAACACTAACCCCTAACCCTAACCTGAAACCTAACCCTAAACCTAACCCGAACCCGAACCCTAAACCGAACCCTAACCCTAACCCTAACCCTATCCCTAACCCGAACCCTATCCCTAACCCGAACCCTAACCCTAACCCTAACCCGAACCCGAACCCTAAACCGAACCCTAACCCTAACCTTAACCCGAACCCAAACCCTAACACGAAACCTAATCCTAACCGGAACCCGAACCCTAACCCTAACCCTAAACCTAACCCGCACACTAACCCTAACCCGAACCCGAACACTAACCCTAACCCTAACCCTAAACCTAAACCTAAGCCGAACCCTAACCCTAACCCAAAACCGAAACCTAACCCTAACACTAACCCTAACCTTAACTCCAACCCTAAACCTAACACTAACCCTAACGCTAACCTGAACCCTAACCCTAACCGTAAACCTAACCCTAACCCGAACCCGAACCCTAACCCTAACCCGAACTTGAACCCTAACCCTAACTCGAACCCTAACCCTAACCCGAACCCTAACCCTACCCGAAACCTAACCCTAACCTAACCGGAACCCGAACCCGAACCCTAACCCTAACCCTAACCCTAATCCGAACCCTAACCCGAACCCTAACCCTAACCCTAAACCGAACCCTAATCCTAACCCTAAACCGAACCCTAACCCTAACCAGAACCCTAACCCTAAACCGAACTCGAACCCGAACCCTAACCCTAAACCGAACCCTAAACCTATCCCTAACCTAACCCGAACCCTAACCCTAACCCGAACCCTAACCCTATCCCGAAAACTAACCCTAACCCTAACCCGAACCCGAACCCTAACCCTAAACCTAACCCGAACCCTAACCCTAACACGAACCCTAAACCTAACCCTAAACCGAACCCTAACCCTAACCCTAAACTGAACCCTAACCCTAACCCGAACCCTAACCCTAACCCGAACCCGAACCTGAACCCTAACCCTAACCCTTACCCTAACCCTAACCCTAACCCGAACCCTAACCCTAACCCTAACCCTAACCCCAACCCTAACCCGAAACCTAACCCGAACCCTTACCCGAACCCTAACCCCTAACCCTAACCCGAACCCGAACCCTAACCCGAACACGAACCCTAAACCAAACCCGAACCCGAACCCTAACCCTAACCCGAACCCGAAACCGAACCCTAACCCTAACCCTAACCCGAAACCTAACTCTAACCGTAACCCTAACCCTAACCCGAACCCTAACCCTAACCCACACCGAACCCTAACCCGAACCCTAAATCTAACACGAACCCTAAACCGAACCCTAACCCGAACCCTAACCCTAACCCTAACTCTAAACCTACCCTGAACCCTAACCCTAACCCTAACCCTAACCCTAACCCGAACCCTAACCCTAAACCTAACCCTAACCCTAACCCTAACCCTAACTCGAACCCTAACCCGAACCCTAACCCTAACCCTAACCCTAACCCGAACCCTAACCCAAACTCTAACTCGACCCTAACCCTAACCCCTAACCCTAACCCTAACCCGAAACCTAACCCTAAACGGAACCCGTACCCAAACACGAACCCTAACCCGAACCCAAACCCTAACCCGAACCCTAACCCGAACCCTAACCCGAACCCTAACCCTAACCCTAACCCGAATCCTAACCCTAATCTAAACTCTAACCCAAACCCTAACCCGAACCCTAACTCGAACCCTAACCCTAACCCCGAACCCGAACCCTAACCCTAACCGTAACCCGAACCCTAACCCGATCCCTAACCCGAACCCCATCCCTAACCCGAACCCGAACCCGAACCCGAACCCTAACCCTAACCCAAACACTAACCCCACCCTAACCCTAACCCTAACCCTAACCGGAACCCTAACCCTAACCCTAACCCGACCCCTAACCCGAACCCTAACACGAACCCTAACCCTAACACTAACCCTAACCCGAACCCTAACCCTACCCCTAAACCGAAACCTAACCCTAACCCGAACCCGAACCCTAACCCTAACCCGAAACAAAACCGAACCCACCCTAACCCGAAATCTAACCCTAACCCGAAACCTAACCCTAACTCTAAAACTAACCCGAAACCTAAACCTAACCCGAACCCTAACTCTAAACCTAACCCGAACCCTAACCCGAACCCTAACCCTAACACTAACCCGAACCCTAACCATAACCCTAACCCGAACCCTAAAACTAACCCTAACCCAAACCCTAACCGTAACCCGAAAAATAACCCTAACCCTAACCCTAACACTAACCCGAACCCTAACCCTAACCCTAACCCGAACCCGAACCCGAACCCTAACCCTAACCCTAAACTGAACACTAACCCCTAACCCAAACCCGAACCCGAAACCTAACCCGAACCCTAACCCTAACCCTAACCCGAACCCTAACCCTAACCCTAACCCTAAACCGAACCCTAACCCTACCCCTAACTCTAACCCTAAACCTAACCCTAAACCGAACCCTAACCCTAACCCGAACCCTAACCCGAATCCTAACCCTAAACCTAACCCTAACCCGAACCCTAACCCTAACCCAAACCCTAACCCGAACCCTAACCCTAACCCTAACCCTAAACCGAACCCTAACCCTACCCCTAACTCTAACCCTAAACCTAACCCTAAACCGAACCCTAACCCTAACCCGAACCCTAACCCGAATCCTAACCCTAAACCTAACCCTAACCCGAACCCTAACCCTAACCCAAACCCTAACCCGAAACCGAACCCTAGCCCTAACCCTAACCCTAACCCGAACTTTAACCCGAAACCTAACCCTAACCCGAACCCTAACCATAACCCTAACCCTAACCCGAACACTAACCCTAACCCGATCCCTAACCCTAAACCTAACCCTAACCCTAACCCGAACCCTTACCCTAACCCTAACCTAACCCTAATCCGAACACAACCCTAACCCTAACCCTAACCCTAACACTAACCCCTAACCCTAACCCGAAACTTAACCCTAAACCTAACCCGAACCCGAACCCTAACCCCTAACCCTAACCCGAACCCGAACCCTAAACCTAACCCTAACCCTAACCCTAAACCTAACCCGAACCCGAACCCTATCCCTAACACGAACCCTAACCCTAACCCTAACCCGAACCCGAACCCTAACCCGAACCCTAACCCTAACCTTAACCCCAACCCAAACCCTAACACGAAACCTAACCCTAACGCTAACCCGAACCCTAACCCTAACCCTAAACCTAACCCTAACCCGAACCCGAACCCTAACACTAACCCGAACCCGAACCCTAACCCTAACCCGAACCCTAACCCTAACCCGAACCCTAACCCTACCCGAAACCTAACCCTAACCTAACCCGAACCCGAACCCGAACCCTAACCCGAACCCGAACCCGAACCCTAACCCTAACCCGAACCCTAAACCTAATCCCACCCTAACCCTAACCCTAACCCTAACCCTAACCGGAACCCTAACCCTAACCCTAACCCGAACCCTAACCCGAAACCTAACACGAAACCTAACCCTAACCCTAACCCTAACCCGAACCCTAACCCTAACCCTAACCCTAACCCTAACCGTAACCCGAACCCTAACACTAACCCTAACCAAACTGTAACCCTAACCCGAACCCGAACCCTAACCCTAACCCGAAACCTAAACCGAACCCACCCTAACCCGAAACCTAACCCTAACCCGAAACCTAACCCTAACCCTAAACCTAACCCGAAACCTAAACCTAACCCGAACCCTAACCTTAAACCTAACCCGAACCCTAACCCGAACCCTAAACCTAACCCTAACCCGAACCCTAACCCTAACCCGAACTCTAACCATAACCCTAACCCGAACCCTAAACCTAACCCTAAACCAAACCCTAACTGTAACCCGAATAACCCTAACCCTAACCCTAACCCGAAACCTAACCCTAGCCCTCACCCTAACCCGAACCCTAACCCGAACCCTAACCCTAACCCTAACCTGAACACTAACCCCTAACCCTAACCCGAACCCGAACCCTAACCCGAAACCTAATCCTAACCCTAACCCGAACCCTAACCCTAACCATAACCCTAACACGAACCCTAACCCTAACCCTAACTCTAACCCTAAACCTAACACTAAA
This sequence comes from Urocyon cinereoargenteus, assembly GCA_032313775.1. Classification (NCBI taxonomy): domain Eukaryota; kingdom Metazoa; phylum Chordata; class Mammalia; order Carnivora; family Canidae; genus Urocyon; species Urocyon cinereoargenteus. The sequence goes on along the minus strand of JAVLSZ010000077.1, from coordinate 811,693 downwards.
CCGAACCCTAACCCTAACCCGAACCCTAACCCGATACCTAACCCTAACCCTAACCCTAACCCGAACCCTAACCCTAACCCGAACCCTAACCCGAACCCGAACCCTAACCCTAACACTAACCCTAACCCGAACTTTAAACCGAACCCTAACCCTAACCCGAAACCTAACCATAACCCTAACCCTAACCCGAACACTAACACTAACCCGATCCCTAACCCTAAACCTAACCCTAACCCTAACCCGAACCCGAACCCTAACCCGAACCCTAACCCTAACCTTACCCCGAACCCAAACCCTAACACGAACCTAACACTAACCCGAATCCGAACCCTAACCCTAACCCTAAAACTAACCCGCACTCTAACCCTAACCCGAACCCGAACCCTAACCCTAACCCTAACCCTAAACCTAACCCTAACCCTAACCCTAACCCGAACCCTAACCCTAACCCAAAACCGAATCCTAACCCAAACCCTAACCCTAACCCTAACCCTAACCCCAACCCTAAACCTAACACTAACCCTAACGCTAACCCGAACCCTAACCCTAACCCTAAACCTAACCCTAACCCGAACCCGAACCCTAACACTAACCCGAACCCGAACCCTAACCCTAACCCGAACCCTAAACCTAACCCGAACCCTAACCCTACCCGAATTCTAACCCTAACCTAACCCGAACCCGAACCCGAACCCTACCATAACCCTAACCCGAAACCTAACCCTAACCCGAACCCTAACCCTAACCCTAACCCGAACCCTAACCCTAACCCTAAACCGATCCCTAACCCTAACCCGAACCCTAACCCTAAACCGAACCCGAACCCGAACCAAACCCTAAACCAAACCCTAACCCTAACCCTAACCCGAACCCTACCCAAACCCGAACCCTAACCCGAACTCGAACCCTAACCATAACCCGACCCCGAAACCTAACCCTAACCCGAACCCTAACCCTAACCCTAATCCGAAACCTAACCCTAACCCGAACCCTAAACCTAACCCGAACCCGAATCCTAACCCTAAATCGAACCCTAACAATAACCCTAACCCTAACACGAAACCTAACACTAACCCTAACCCGAACCCTAACCCGAACCCTAACCCTAACCATAACCCTAACCCTAAACCTAACCCTAACCCGAACCCTAACACTAACCCCTAACCCTAACCCTAACCCTAACCCGAACCCTAACCCTAACCCTAACCCTAAACCGAACCCGAACCCTAACCCTATCCCGAACCCGTACCCTAACCCTAACCTAACCCGAACCCTAACCCTAACCCGAACCTAACCCTAACCCGAAACCTAACCCTAACCCTAACCCGAACCCGAACCCGAAACCTAACCCTAACCCTAACCCGAACCCTAACCCTAACACGAACCCTAATCCTAACCCTAACCCGAACCCTAACCCTAACCCTAACCCTAACCCTAACCCCAAACCTAACCCGAAACCTAACCCGAACCCTAACCCCTAACCCTAACCCGAACCCGAACCCTAACCCGAACACGAACCCTAACCATAACCCGAACCCGAACCCTAACCCTAACCCGAACCCGAAGCCGAACCCGAACCCTAACCCTAACCCGAACCCTAAACCTAACCCGAACCCTAACCCTACCCGAATTCTAACCCTAACCTAACCCGAACCCGAACACGAACCCTACCATAACCCTAACCCGAACCCTAACCCTAACCCGAACCCTAACCCTAACCCGAACCCTAACCCTAAACCTAAACCGAACCCTAACCCTAACCCGAACCCTAACCCTAAACCGAACCCGAACCCGAACCGAACCCTAAACCAAACCCTAACCCTAACCCTAACCCGAACCCTAACCCTAACCCTAACCCGAACCCTAACCCTAACCCTAAACCGAACCCTAACCCTAACCCGAACCCTAACCCTAAACCGAACCCGAACCCTAACCAAACCCTAAACCAAACCCTAACCCTAACCCTAACCCGAACCCTACCCAAACCCGAACCCTAACCCGAACTCGAACCCTAACCATAACCCGACCCCGAAACCTAACCCTAACCCGAACCCTAACCCTAACCCTAATCCGAAACCTAACCCTAACCCGAACCCTAAACCTAACCCGAACCCGAATCCTAACCCTAACCCGAACCCTAACAATAACCCTAACCATAACAAGAAACCTAACCCTAACCCTAACCCGAACCCTAACCCGAACCCTAACCCTAACCATAACCCTAACCCTAAACCTAAACCTAACCCGAACCCTAACACTAACCCCTAACCCTAACCCTAACCCTAACCCGAACCCTAACCCTAACCCTAACCCTAAACCGAACCCGAACCCTAACCCTAACCCGAACCCGAACCCTAACCCTAACCTAACCCGAACCCTAACCCTAACCCGAACCTAACCCTAACCCGAAACCTAACCCTAACCCTAACCCGAACCCGAACCCGAAACCTAACCCTAACCCTAACCCGAACCCTAACCCTAACACGAACCCTAATCCTAACCCTAACCCGAACCCTAACCCTAACCCTAACCCTAACCCCAACCCTAACCCGAAACCTAACCCGAACCCTAACCCGTAACCCTAACCCGAACCCGAACCCTAACCCGAACACGAACCCTAACCATAACCCGAACCCGAACCCTAACGCTAACCCGAACCCGAAGCCGAACCCTAAACCTAACCCTAACCCTAACCCAAACCCTAACCCTAACCCTAACCCGAACCCTAACCCGAACACTAACTCTAACCCGAACCCTAAACCGAACCCTAACCCTAACCCTAACCCTAACCCTATCCCTAACCATTCCCCGAACCCTAACCCTAACCCTAACCCTAACCCGAAGCCTAACCCTAACCCTAACCCTAACCCTAACCCAAACCCTAACCCTAACCCTAACCCTAACCTGAACCGAACCCTAACCCTAACCCTAACCCTAACCCAAACACTAACCCTAACCCTAACCCTAACCCTAACCCTAACCCGTAACCCTAACCCGAACCCTAAACCTAACCCGAACCCTAAACCTAACCCTAACCCGAACCCTAACCCTAACCCTAACCCTAACAATAACCCTAACTCGAACCCTAACCCGAACCCTAACCCTAAACCTAACCCTAACCCGAACCCTAATCCCAAATCTAACTCGACCCTAACCCTAAATCTAACACAAAACCTAACCCTAACCCGAACCCGGACCCAAACACGAACCCTAACCCGAACCCGAACCCTAACCCGAACCCTAACCCGAACCCGAACCCTAACCCTAACCCTAACACGAACCCTAACCCTAATCTAAACTCTAACCCAAACTCTAACCCGAACCCTAACTCGAACCCAAACCCTAACCCGAACCCTAACCCGAAACCTAAACCTAACCCTAAACCTAACCCGAACCCGAACCCTAACCCTAACCCGAACCCGAACCCGAAACGGAAACCTCACCCTAACCCTAACCCTAACCCGAACCCTAACCCTAACCCGAACCCTAACCCTAACCCTAACCCTAAACCGAACCCTAACCCTAACCCCTAAACCTAACCCTAACCCGAACCCGAACCCTAACCCTAACCCTAACCCGAACCCGAACCCTAAACCTAACCCTAACCCGAACCCTAACCCTAAACCTAACCCGAACCCTAACCCTAACCCTAACCCTAACCCTAACCCGAAACCTAACCCTAAACCTAACCGGAACCCTAAACCGAACCCTAATCCTAACCCGAACCCTAACCCTAACCCGAACCCTAACCCTAACCCTAACCCGAACCCTAACCCTAACCCTAACCCGAACCCTAACCCTAACCCGAACCCTAACCCTAACCCGAAACCGAACCCGAACCCTAACCCTAACTCTAACACTAACCCTAAACCGAACCCTAACCCAAACCTGAACCCTAACACGAACCCGATCCCTAACCCTAATCCGAACCCGAACCCTAAACCTAACCCTAACCATAACCCTACCCCGAACCCTAACCCTAAACCTAACCCTAAAGATAACCCTAAACCGAACCCTAACCCAAACCCTAACCCGAACCCTAACCCCTAACACTAACCCGAACCCGAACCCGAACCCGAACCCTAACCCTAAACCTAACCCTCACCCTAACCCTAACCCCGAACCCGAACCCTAACCCTAACCCTAACCCGAACCCTAACCCGAACCCTAACCCGAACCCCAACCCTAACCCTAACCCGAACCCGAACCCTAACCCAAACCCTAACCCGAACCCTAACCCCTAACACTAACCCGAACCCGAACCCGAACCCGAACCCTAACCCTAACCCTAACCCTCACCCTAACCCTAACCCCGAACCCGAACCCTAACCCTAACCCTAATCCGAACCCTAACCCGAACCCTAACCCGAACCCCAACCCTAACCCTAACCCGAACCCGAACCCGAAACCTAACCATAACCCGAACCCTAACCCCACCCTAACCCTAACCCTAACCCTAACCGGAACCCTAAACCTAACCCTAACCCGACCCCTAACCCGAACCCTAACCCTAACCCTAAACCTAACCCTAAACCGAACCCTAACCCTAACCCTAACCCGAACCCTAACCGTAACCCTAAACCTAAACCTAACCCGAAGCCTAACCCTAACCCGAACCCGAACCCTAACCCTAACCCGAAACCTAAATCGAACCCACCCTAACCCGAACACTAACCCTAACCCGAAACCTAACCCTAACCCTAACCCTAACCCGAACCCGAACCCTAACCCTAACCCGAGCCCTAACCCTACCCGAAACCTAACCCTAACCTAACCCGAACCCGAACCCGAACCCTAACCCTAACCCTAACCCGAACCCTAAACCTAACCCGAACCCTAACCCTAACCCTAACCCGAACCCTAACCCGAACCCTAAACCGAACCCTAACCCTAACCCGAACCCTAACCCTAACCCTAACCCGAACCCGAACCCTAACCCTAAACCGAACCCTAACCCTAACCCTAACCCGAACCCTAACCCGAAACCTAACACGAAACCTAACCCTAACCCTAACCCTAACCCGAACCCTAACCCTAACCCTAACCCTAACCCTAACCGTAACCCGAACCCTAACACTAACCCTAACCAAACTGTAACCCTAACCCGAACCCGAACCCTAACCCTAACCCGAAACCTAAACCGAACCCACCCTAACCCGAAACCTAACCCTAACCCGAAACCTAACCCTAACCCTAAACCTAACCCGAAAACTAAACCTAACCCGAACCCTAACCTTAAACCTAACCCGAACCCTAACCCGAACCCTAAACCTAACCCTAACCCGAACCCTAACCCTAACCCGAACTCTAACCATAACCCTAACCCGAACCCTAAACCTAACCCTAACCCAAACCCTAACTGTAACCCGAATAACCCTAACCCTAACCCTAACCCGAACCCTAACCCTAGCCCTCACCCTAACCCGAACCCTAACCCTAACCCTAACCTGAACACTAACCCCTAACACTAACCCGAACCCGAACCCTAACCCGAACCCTAATCCTAACCCTAACCCGAACCCTAACCCTAACCATAACCCTAACCCGAACCCTAACCCTAACCCTAACTCTAACCCTAAACCTAACACTAAACCGAACCCTAACCCTAACTCGAACCCTAACCCGATACCTAACCCTAACCCTAACCCTAACCCGAACCCTAACCCTAACCCGAACCCTAACCCGAACCCGAACCCTAACCCTAACCCTAACCCTAACCCGAACTTTAAACCGAACCCTAACCCTAACCCGAAACCTAACCATAACCCTAACCCTAACCCGAACACTAACACTAACCCGATCCCTAACCCTAAACCTAACCCTAACCCTAACCCGAACCCGAACCCTAACCCGAACCCTAACCCTAACCTTACCCCGAACCCAAACCCTAACACGAAACCTAACCCTAACCCGAATCCGAACCCTAACCCTAACCCTAAAACTAACCCGCACACTAACCCTAACCCGAACCCGAACCCTAACCCTAACCCTAACCCTAAACCTAACCCTAACCCTAACCCTAACCCGAACCCTAACCCTAACCCAAAACCGAATCCTAACCCTAACCCTAACCCTAACCCTAACCCTAACCCCAACCCTAAACCTAACACTAACCCTAACGCTAACCCGAACCCTAACCCTAACCCTAAACCTAACCCTAACCCGAACCCGAACCCTAACACTAACCCGAACCCGAACCCTAACCCTAACCCGAACCCTAAACCTAACCCTAACCCTAACCCTACCCGAATTCTAACCCTAACCTAACCCGAACCCGAACCCGAACCCTACCATAACCCTAACCCGATCCCTAACCCTAACGCGAACCCTAACCCTAACCCTAACCCGAACCCTAACCCTAACCCTAAACCGATCCCTAACCCTAACCCGAACCCTAACCCTAAACCGAACCCGAACCCGAACCAAACCCTAAACCAAACCCTAACCCTAACCCTAACCCGAACCCTACCCAAACCCGAACCCTAACCCGAACTCGAACCCTAACCATAACCCGACCCCGAAACCTAACCCTAACCCGAACCCTAACCCTAACCCTAATCCGAAACCTAACCCTAACCCGAACCCTAAACCTAACCCGAACCCGAATCCTAACCCTAACCCGAACCCTAACAATAACCCTAACCCTAACACGAAACCTAACCCTAACCCTAACCCGAACCCTAACCCGAACCCTAACCCTAACCATAACCCTAACCCTAAACCTAACCCTAACCCGAACCCTAACACTAACCCCTAACCCTAACCCTAACCCTAACCCGAACCCTAACCCTAACCCTAACCCTAAACCGAACCCGAACCCTAACCCTATCCCGAACCCGTACCCTAACCCTAACCTAACCCGAACCCTAACCCTAACCCGAACCTAACCCTAACCCGAAACCTAACCCTAACCCTAACCCGAACCCGAACCCGAAACCTAACCCTAACCCTAACCCGAACCCTAACCCTAACACGAACCCTAATCCTAACCCTAACCCGAACCCTAACCCTAACCCTAACCCTAACCCTAACCCCAAACCTAACCCGAAACCTAACCCGAACCCTAACCCCTAACCCTAACCCGAACCCGAACCCTAACCCGAACACGAACCCTAACCATAACCCGAACCCGAACCCTAACCCTAACCCGAACCCGAAGCCGAACCCGAACCCTAACCATAACCCGAACCCTAAACCTAACCCGAACCCTAACCCTACCCGAATTCTAACCCTAACCTAACCCGAACCCGAACACGAACCCTACCATAACCCTAACCCGAACCCTAACCCTAACCCGATCCCTAACCCTAACCCGAACCCTAACCCTAACCCTAAACCGAACCCTAACCCTAACCCGAACCCTAACCCTAAACCGAACCCGAACCCGAACCAAACCCTAAACCAAACCCTAACCCTAACCCTAACCCGAACCCTAACCCTAACCCTAACCCGAACCCTAATCCTAACCCTAAACCGAACCCTAACCCTAACCCGAACCCTAACCCTAAACCGAACCCGAACCCGAACCAAACCCTAAACCAAACCCTAACCCTAACCCTAACCCGAACCCTACCCAAACCCGAACCCTAACCCGAACTCGAACCCTAACCATAACCCGACCCCGAAACCTAACCCTAACCCGAACCCTAACCCTAACCCTAATCCGAAACCTAACCCTAACCCGAACCCTAAACCTAACCCGAACCCGAAACCTAACCCTAACCCGAACCCTAACAATAACCCTAACCATAACAAGAAACCTAACCCTAACCCTAACCCGAACCCTAACCCGAACCCTAACCCTAACCATAACCCTAACCCTAAACCTAAACCTAACCCGAACCCTAACACTAACCCCTAACCCTAACCCTAACCCTAACCCGAACCCTAACCCTAACCCTAACCCTAAACCGAACCCGAACCCTAACCCTAACCCGAACCCGAACCCTAACCCTAACCTAACCCGAACCCTAACCCTAACCCGAACCTAACCCTAACCCGAAACCTAACCCTAACCCTAACCCGAACCCGAACCCGAAACCTAACCCTAACCCTAACCCGAACCCTAACCCTAACACGAACCCTAATCCTAACCCTAACCCGAACCCTAACCCTAACCCTAACCCTAACCCCAACCCTAACCCGAAACCTAACCCGAACCCTAACCCGTAACCCTAACCCGAACCCGAACCCTAACCCGAACACGAACCCTAACCATAACCCGAACCCGAACCCTAACCCTAACCCGAACCCGAAGCCGAACCCTAACCCTAACCCTAACCCGAACCCTAACTCTAATCGTAACCCTAACCCTAAACCGAACCCTAACCCTAACCCTAACCCGAACCCTAACCCGAACACTAACTCTAACCCGAACCCTAAACCGAACCCTAACCCTAACCCTAACCCTAACCCTATCCCTAACCATTCCCAGAACCCTAACCCTAACCCTAACCCTAACCCGAGCCCTAACCCTTACCCTAACCCTAACCCAAACCCTAACCCTAACCCTAACCCTAACCTGAACCGAACCCTAACCCTAACCCTAACCCTAACCCAAACACTAACCCTAACCCTAACCCTAACCCTAACCCTAACCCGTAACCCTAACCCGAACACTAAACCTAACCAGAACCCTAAACCTAACCCTAACCCGAACCCTAACCCTAACCCTAACCCTAACAATAACCCTAACTCGAACCCTAACCCGAACCCTAACCCTAAACCTAACCCTAACCCGAACCCTAATCCCAAATCTAACTCGACCCTAACCCTAAACCTAACACAAAACCTAACCCTAACCCGAACCCGGACCCAAACACGAACCCTAACCCGAACCCGAAACCTAACCCGAACCCTATCCCGAACCCTAACCCGAACCCTAACCCGAACCCGAACCCTAACCCTAACCCTAACACGAACCCTAACCCTAATCTAAACTCTAACCCAAACTCTAACCCGAACCCTAACTCGAACCCAAACCCTAACCCGAACCCTAACCCGAACCCTAAACCTAACCCTAAACCTAACCCGAACCCGAACCCTAACCCTAACCCGAACCCGAACCCGAAACCGAAACCTCACCCTAACCCTAACCCTAACCCGAAACCTAACCCTAACCCGAACCCTAACCCTAACCCTAACCCTAAACCGAACCCTAACCCTAACCCCTAAACCTAACCCTAACCCGAACCCGAACCCTAACCCTAACCCTAACCCGAACCCGAACCCTAAACCTAACCCTAACCCGAACCCGAACCCTAAACCTAACCCGAACCCTAACCCTAACCCTAACCCTAACCCGAAACCTAACCCTAAACCTAACCGTAACCCTAAACCGAACCCTAATCCTAACCCGAACCCTAACCCTAACCCGAACCCTAACCCTAACCCTAACCCGAACCCTAACCCTAACCCTAACCCGAACCCTAACCCTAACCCGAACCCTAACCCTAACCCGAAACCGAACCCGAACCCTAACCCTAACTCTAACACTAACCCTAAACCGAACCCTAACCCAAACCTGAACCCTAACACGAACCCGAACCCTAACCCTAATCCGAACCCGAACCCTAACCCTAACCCTAACCATAACCCTACCCCGAACCCTAAACCTAAACCTAACCCTAAAGATAACCCTAAACCGAACCCTAACCCAAACCCTAACCCAAACCCTAACCCCTAACACTAACCCGAACCCGAACCCGAACCCGAACCCTAACCCTAACCCTAACCCTCACCCTAACCCTAACCCCGAACCCGAACCCTAACCCTAACCCTAACCCGAACCCTAACCCGAACCCTAACCCGAACCCCAACCCTAACCCTAACCCGAACCCGAACCCTAACCCAAACCCTAACCCGAACCCTAACCCCTAACACTAACCCGAACCCGAACCCGAACCCGAACCCTAACCCTAACCCTAACCCTCACCCTAACCCTAACCCCGAACCCGAACCCTAACCCTAACCCGAACACTAACCCGAACCCTAACCCGAACCCCAACCCTAACCCTAACCCGAACCTGAACCCGAAACCTAACCATAACCCGAACCCTAACCCCACCCTAACCCTAACCCTAACCCTAACCGGAACCCTAAACCTAACCCTAACCCGACCCCTAACCCGAACCCTAACCCTAACCCTAAACCTAACCCTAAACCGAACCCTAACCCTAACCCTAACCCGAACCCTAACCGTAACCCTAAACCTAAACCTAACCCGAACCCTAACCCTAACCCGAACCCGAACCCTAACCCTAACCCGAAACCTAAATCGAACCCACCCTAACCCGAACACTAACCCTAACCCGAAACCTAACCCTAACCCTAACCCTAACCCGAACCCGAACCCTAACCCTAACCCGAGCCCTAACCCTACCCGAAACCTAACCCTAACCTAACCCGAACCCGAACCCGAACCCTAACCCTAACCCTAACCCGAACCCTAAACCTAAACCGAACCCTAACCCTAACCCTAACCCGAACCCTAACCCGAACCCTAAACCGAACCCTAACCCTAACCCGAACCCTAAACCTAACCCGAACCCGAACCCGAACCCTAACCCTAAACCGAACCCTAACCCTAACCCTAAACCTAACCCGAACCCTAACCCAAACCCGAACCCTAAACCAAACTCGAACCCTAACCATAACCCGACCCCGAAACCTAACCCTAACCCTAACCCTAACACTAACCCGAAACCTAACCCTAACCCGAACCCTAACCCTAACCCGAACCCGAACCCTAACCCTAACCCGAACCCTAACAATAACCCTAACCCTAAGCCGAACCCTAACCCTAAACCTAACCCGAACCCTAACCCGAACCCTAAACCTAACCATAACACGAACCCTAACCTTAAACCTAAACCTAACCCGAACCCTAACCCTAAACCTAACCATAACCCGAACCCTAACCCTAACCCTAAACCGAACCCTAACCCTAACCCTTACCCTAAACCTAAACCTAACCCGAACCCTAACCCTAACCCCTAACCCTAACCCTAACCCTAACCCGAACCCTAACCCTAACCCTAACCCTAAACCTAAACCTAACCATAACCCTAACCCTAACCCTAAACCGAACCCTAACCCTAACCCGAACCCTAACCCTAACCCGAACCCGAACCCGAAACCTAACCCTAACCCGAACCCTAACCCTAACCCTAACCCGAACTCTAACCCAAACCAGCCCCTAACCGAAACCCGAACCCTAACCCTAAACCGAACCCGGACCCTAACCCTAACCCTAACCCTAACCCTAACCCGAACCCTAACCCTAACCCTAACCCTAACCCTAACCCCAACCCTAACCCGAAACCTAAAACGAACCCTAACCCGAACCCTAACCCCTAACCCTAACCCGAACCCGAACCCTAACCCGAACACGAACCCTAACCCTAACCCGAAACCGAACCCTAACCCTAACCCGAACACGAACCCGAACCCTAACCCTAACCCGAACCCTAACTCTAAACCGAAACCTAAACCGAACCCTAACCCGAACCCTAACCCTAACCCTAACCCTACCCCGAACCCTAACCCTAAACCTAACCCTAACCCTAACCCGAAACCTAACCCTAACCCTAACCCTAACCCTAACCCTAACCCAAACCCTAACCCTAACCCTAACCCGAAACCTCACCCTAACCCTAACCCCGAACCCGAACCCTAACACTAACCCTAACCCGAACCCTAACCCTAACCCTAACCCTAACCCTAACCCTAACCCCTAACCCTAACCCTAACCCGAACCCTAACCCTAACCCTAACCCCAACCCTAACACTAACCCGAACCCGAACCCGAACCCTAACCCTAACCCGAACCCTAACCCCACCCTAACCCTAACACTAACCCTAACCAGAACCCTAAACCTAACCCTAACCCGACCCCTAACCCGGACCCTAACACGAACCCTAACCCTAACACGAACCCTAACCCTAACCCGAACCCTAACCCTAAACCTAACCCGAACCCTAACCGTAACCCTAACCCTAACCCTAACCCGAACCCTAACCCTAACCCGAACCCGAACCCTAACCCTAACCCGAAACCTAAACCGAACCCACCCTAACCTGAACCCTAACCCTAACCCGAAACCTAACCCTAACCCTAAACCTAACCCGAAACCTAAACCTAACCCGAACCCTAACCCTATACCTAAACCGAATCCTAACCCGAACCCTAACCCTAACCTAACCCGAACCCTAACCCTAACCCGAACCTAACCCTAACCCGAAACCTAACCCTAACCCTAACCCGAACCCGAACCCGAAACCTAACCCTAACCCTAACCCGAACCCTAACCCTAACACGAACCCTAATCCTAACCCTAACCCGAACCCTAACCCTAACCCTAACCCTAACCCTAACCCTAACCCCAAACCTAACCCGAAACCTAACCCGAACCCTAACCCCTAACCCTAACCCGAACCCGAACCCTAACCCGAACACGAACCCTAACCATAACCCGAACCCGAACCCTAACCCTAACCCGAACCCGAAGCCGAACCCGAACCCTAACCATAACCCGAACCCTAAACCTAACCCGAACCCTAACCCTACCCGAATTCTAACCCTAACCTAACCCGAACCCGAACACGAACCCTACCATAACCCTAACCCGAACCCTAACCCTAACCCGATCCCTAACCCTAACCCGAACCCTAACCCTAACCCTAAACCGAACCCTAACCCTAACCCGAACCCTAACCCTAAACCGAACCCGAACCCGAACCAAACCCTAAACCAAACCCTAACCCTAACCCTAACCCGAACCCTAACCCTAACCCTAACCCGAACCCTAATCCTAACCCTAAACCGAACCCTAACCCTAACCCGAACCCTAACCCTAAACCGAACCCGAACCCGAACCAAACCCTAAACCAAACCCTAACCCTAACCCTAACCCGAACCCTACCCAAACCCGAACCCTAACCCGAACTCGAACCCTAACCATAACCCGACCCCGAAACCTAACCCTAACCCGAACCCTAACCCTAACCCTAATCCGAAACCTAACCCTAACCCGAACCCTAAACCTAACCCGAACCCGAAACCTAACCCTAACCCGAACCCTAACAATAACCCTAACCATAACAAGAAACCTAACCCTAACCCTAACCCGAACCCTAACCCGAACCCTAACCCTAACCATAACCCTAACCCTAAACCTAAACCTAACCCGAACCCTAACACTAACCCCTAACCCTAACCCTAACCCTAACCCGAACCCTAACCCTAACCCTAACCCTAAACCGAACCCGAACCCTAACCCTAACCCGAACCCGAACCCTAACCCTAACCTAACCCGAACCCTAACCCTAACCCGAACCTAACCCTAACCCGAAACCTAACCCTAACCCTAACCCGAACCCGAACCCGAAACCTAACCCTAACCCTAACCCGAACCCTAACCCTAACACGAACCCTAATCCTAACCCTAACCCGAACCCTAACCCTAACCCTAACCCTAACCCCAACCCTAACCCGAAACCTAACCCGAACCCTAACCCGTAACCCTAACCCGAACCCGAACCCTAACCCGAACACGAACCCTAACCATAACCCGAACCCGAACCCTAACCCTAACCCGAACCCGAAGCCGAACCCTAACCCTAACCCTAACCCGAACCCTAACTCTAATCGTAACCCTAACCCTAAACCGAACCCTAACCCTAACCCTAACCCGAACCCTAACCCGAACACTAACTCTAACCCGAACCCTAAACCGAACCCTAACCCTAACCCTAACCCTAACCCTATCCCTAACCATTCCCAGAACCCTAACCCTAACCCTAACCCTAACCCGAGCCCTAACCCTTACCCTAACCCTAACCCAAACCCTAACCCTAACCCTAACCCTAACCTGAACCGAACCCTAACCCTAACCCTAACCCTAACCCAAACACTAACCCTAACCCTAACCCTAACCCTAACCCTAACCCGTAACCCTAACCCGAACACTAAACCTAACCAGAACCCTAAACCTAACCCTAACCCGAACCCTAACCCTAACCCTAACCCTAACAATAACCCTAACTCGAACCCTAACCCGAACCCTAACCCTAAACCTAACCCTAACCCGAACCCTAATCCCAAATCTAACTCGACCCTAACCCTAAACCTAACACAAAACCTAACCCTAACCCGAACCCGGACCCAAACACGAACCCTAACCCGAACCCGAAACCTAACCCGAACCCTATCCCGAACCCTAACCCGAACCCTAACCCGAACCCGAACCCTAACCCTAACCCTAACACGAACCCTAACCCTAATCTAAACTCTAACCCAAACTCTAACCCGAACCCTAACTCGAACCCAAACCCTAACCCGAACCCTAACCCGAACCCTAAACCTAACCCTAAACCTAACCCGAACCCGAACCCTAACCCTAACCCGAACCCGAACCCGAAACCGAAACCTCACCCTAACCCTAACCCTAACCCGAAACCTAACCCTAACCCGAACCCTAACCCTAACCCTAACCCTAAACCGAACCCTAACCCTAACCCCTAAACCTAACCCTAACCCGAACCCGAACCCTAACCCTAACCCTAACCCGAACCCGAACCCTAAACCTAACCCTAACCCGAACCCGAACCCTAAACCTAACCCGAACCCTAACCCTAACCCTAACCCTAACCCGAAACCTAACCCTAAACCTAACCGTAACCCTAAACCGAACCCTAATCCTAACCCGAACCCTAACCCTAACCCGAACCCTAACCCTAACCCTAACCCGAACCCTAACCCTAACCCTAACCCGAACCCTAACCCTAACCCGAACCCTAACCCTAACCCGAAACCGAACCCGAACCCTAACCCTAACTCTAACACTAACCCTAAACCGAACCCTAACCCAAACCTGAACCCTAACACGAACCCGAACCCTAACCCTAATCCGAACCCGAACCCTAACCCTAACCCTAACCATAACCCTACCCCGAACCCTAAACCTAAACCTAACCCTAAAGATAACCCTAAACCGAACCCTAACCCAAACCCTAACCCAAACCCTAACCCCTAACACTAACCCGAACCCGAACCCGAACCCGAACCCTAACCCTAACCCTAACCCTCACCCTAACCCTAACCCCGAACCCGAACCCTAACCCTAACCCTAACCCGAACCCTAACCCGAACCCTAACCCGAACCCCAACCCTAACCCTAACCCGAACCCGAACCCTAACCCAAACCCTAACCCGAACCCTAACCCCTAACACTAACCCGAACCCGAACCCGAACCCGAACCCTAACCCTAACCCTAACCCTCACCCTAACCCTAACCCCGAACCCGAACCCTAACCCTAACCCGAACACTAACCCGAACCCTAACCCGAACCCCAACCCTAACCCTAACCCGAACCTGAACCCGAAACCTAACCATAACCCGAACCCTAACCCCACCCTAACCCTAACCCTAACCCTAACCGGAACCCTAAACCTAACCCTAACCCGACCCCTAACCCGAACCCTAACCCTAACCCTAAACCTAACCCTAAACCGAACCCTAACCCTAACCCTAACCCGAACCCTAACCGTAACCCTAAACCTAAACCTAACCCGAACCCTAACCCTAACCCGAACCCGAACCCTAACCCTAACCCGAAACCTAAATCGAACCCACCCTAACCCGAACACTAACCCTAACCCGAAACCTAACCCTAACCCTAACCCTAACCCGAACCCGAACCCTAACCCTAACCCGAGCCCTAACCCTACCCGAAACCTAACCCTAACCTAACCCGAACCCGAACCCGAACCCTAACCCTAACCCTAACCCGAACCCTAAACCTAAACCGAACCCTAACCCTAACCCTAACCCGAACCCTAACCCGAACCCTAAACCGAACCCTAACCCTAACCCGAACCCTAAACCTAACCCGAACCCGAACCCGAACCCTAACCCTAAACCGAACCCTAACCCTAACCCTAAACCTAACCCGAACCCTAACCCAAACCCGAACCCTAAACCAAACTCGAACCCTAACCATAACCCGACCCCGAAACCTAACCCTAACCCTAACCCTAACACTAACCCGAAACCTAACCCTAACCCGAACCCTAACCCTAACCCGAACCCGAACCCTAACCCTAACCCGAACCCTAACAATAACCCTAACCCTAAGCCGAACCCTAACCCTAAACCTAACCCGAACCCTAAACCGAACCCTAAACCTAACCATAACACGAACCCTAACCTTAAACCTAAACCTAACCCGAACCCTAACCCTAAACCTAACCATAACCCGAACCCTAACCCTAACCCTAAACCGAACCCTAACCCTAACCCTTACCCTAAACCTAAACCTAACCCGAACCCTAACCCTAACCCCTAACCCTAACCCTAACCCTAACCCGAACCCTAACCCTAACCCTAACCCTAAACCTAAACCTAACCATAACCCTAACCCTAACCCTAAACCGAACCCTAACCCTAACCCGAACCCTAACCCTAACCCGAACCCGAACCCGAAACCTAACCCTAACCCGAACCCTAACCCTAACCCTAACCCGAACTCTAACCCAAACCAGCCCCTAACCGAAACCCGAACCCTAACCCTAAACCGAACCCGGACCCTAACCCTAACCCTAACCCTAACCCTAACCCGAACCCTAACCCTAACCCTAACCCTAACCCTAACCCCAACCCTAACCCGAAACCTAAAACGAACCCTAACCCGAACCCTAACCCCTAACCCTAACCCGAACCCGAACCCTAACCCGAACACGAACCCTAACCCTAACCCGAAACCGAACCCTAACCCTAACCCGAACACGAACCCGAACCCTAACCCTAACCCGAACCCTAACTCTAAACCGAAACCTAAACCGAACCCTAACCCGAACCCTAACCCTAACCCTAACCCTACCCCGAACCCTAACCCTAAACCTAACCCTAACCCTAACCCGAAACCTAACCCTAACCCTAACCCTAACCCTAACCCTAACCCAAACCCTAACCCTAACCCTAACCCGAAACCTCACCCTAACCCTAACCCCGAACCCGAACCCTAACACTAACCCTAACCCGAACCCTAACCCTAACCCTAACCCTAACCCTAACCCTAACCCCTAACCCTAACCCTAACCCGAACCCTAACCCTAACCCTAACCCCAACCCTAACACTAACCCGAACCCGAACCCGAACCCTAACCCTAACCCGAACCCTAACCCCACCCTAACCCTAACACTAACCCTAACCAGAACCCTAAACCTAACCCTAACCCGACCCCTAACCCGGACCCTAACACGAACCCTAACCCTAACACGAACCCTAACCCTAACCCGAACCCTAACCCTAAACCTAACCCGAACCCTAACCGTAACCCTAACCCTAACCCTAACCCGAACCCTAACCCTAACCCGAACCCGAACCCTAACCCTAACCCGAAACCTAAACCGAACCCACCCTAACCTGAACCCTAACCCTAACCCGAAACCTAACCCTAACCCTAAACCTAACCCGAAACCTAAACCTAACCCGAACCCTAACCCTATACCTAAACCGAATCCTAACCCGAACCCTAACCCTAACCCTAACCCGAACCCTAACCCTAACCCGAACCCTAACCATAACCCTAACCCGAAGCCTCAACCTAAACCTAACACAAACCCTAACCGTAACCCGAAAAATAACCCTAACCCTAACCCTAACCCTAAACCGAACCCTAACCCTAACCCTAAACCGAACCCTAACCCGAACCCTAACCCTAACCCTAACCTGAACACTAACCCCTAACTCTAACCCGAACCCGAACCCTAACGCGAACCCTAACCCTAACCCTAACACGAAACCTAACCCTAATCCTAACCCGAACCCTAACCGTAAACCTAACTCTAACCCTAAACCTAACCCTAAACCGAAACCTAACCCTAACCCGAACCCTAACCCAAAACCTAAACCTAACCCTAACCCTAACCCGAACCCTAACCCTAACCCGAACCCTAACCCGAAACCGAACCCTAACCCTAACCCTAACCCTAACCCGAACTTTAACCCGAACCCTAACTCTAACCCGAACCCTAACCATAACCCTATCCCTAACCCAAACACTAACCCTAACCCGATCCCTAACCCTAAACCTAACCCTAACCCTAACCCGAACCCTAACCCTAACCCTAACCGTAACCTAACCCTAATCCGAACCCTAACCCTAACCCTAAACCTAACCCTAACACTAACCCCTAACCCTAACCCGAAATCTAACCCTAAACCTAACCCGAACCCGAACCCTAACCCCTAACCCTAACCCGAACCCGAACCCTAAACCATACCCTAACCCTAACCTTAACCCGAACCCTAACCCTAACCCTAAACCTAACCCGAAACCTAACCCTAACCCTAACTCTAACCCTAAACCTAACCCTAAACCGAACCCTAACCCTAACCCGAACCCTAACCTGAAACCTAACCCTAACCCTAACCCTAACCCGAACCCTACCCTAACCCGAACCCTAACCCGAAACCGAACCCTAACCCTAACCCTAACCCTAACCCGAACCTTAACCCGAACCCTAACCCTAACACGAACCCTAACCATAACCCTAACCCTAACCCGAACACTAACCGTAAACCGATCCCTAAGCCTAACCCTAAACCTAACCTTAACCCGAACCCTAACCCTAACCCTAACCTAACCCTAATCCGAACCCTAACCCTAACCCTAACCCTAACACTAACCCCTAAACCTAACCCGAAACCTAACCCTAACCCTAACCCGAACCCGAACACTAACCCCTAACCCTAACCCGAAACCGAACCCTAAAACTAACCCTAACCCTAACCCGAACCCGAACCCTAAACCTAACCCGAAGCCTAACCCTAACCCGAACCCGAACCCTAAACCTAACCCGAAGCCTAACCCTAACCCTAACCCGAACCCGAACCCTAACCCGAACCCTAACCCTAACCTTAACCCGAACCCAAACCCTAACACGAACCCTAACCCTAACCCGAACCCGAACCCTAAACCTAACCCTAAACCTAACCCGCACCCTAAACCTAACCCGAACCCGAACACTAACCCAAACCGTAACCCTAAACCTAACCCTAACCCGAACCCTAACCCTAACCCAAAACCTAAACCTAACCCTAACCCTAACCCTAACCCTAACCCCAACCCTAAACCTAACACTAAACCTAACGCTAACCCGAACCCGAACCCTAACCCTAACACGAACCCTAACCCTAAACCGAAACCTAACCCTACCCGAAACCTAACCCAAACCTCAACCCGAACCCGAACCCGAACCCTAACCCTAACCCTAACCCAAACCGTAACCCTAACCCTAACCCTAACCCTAACCCGAAACCTAACCCTAACCCTAAACCGAACCCTAACCCTAACCCGAACCCTAACCCTAACCCGAACCCGAACCCGAACCCTAACCCTAACCCGAACCCTAACCCTAACCCTAACCATAAGCCGAACCCTATCCCAAACCCGAACCCTAACCCGAACCCGAACCCTAAACATAACCCGACCCCGAACCCTAACCCTAACCCGAACGCTAACCCTAACCCGAACCCTAACCCTAACACTAAACCGAAACCTAACCCTAAACCGAACCCTAACCCTAACCCGAACCCGAACCCTAACCCTAACCCGAAACCTAACAATAACCCTAACACTAACCCGAACCCTAACCCTAACCCTAACCCTAACCCGAACCCTAAACCTAACCCTAACCCTAACCCGAACCCTAACCCTAAACCTAACCCTAACCCGAACCCTAACCCTAAGCCTAACCCGAACACTAACCCTAACCCTAACTCTAACACTAACCGTAACCCTAACCCCTAACCCTAACCCTAACCCGAACCCTAAACTTAACCCTAACCCTAAACCTAACCCGAACCCGAACCCTAACCGTAACCTGAACCCGAACCCTAACCCTAACCTAAACCGAACCCTAACCCTAACCCGAACCCTAACCCTAACCCGAAACCTAACCCGAACCCTAACCCGAACTCGAACCCTAACCCTAACCCTAAACCGAAACCTAACCCGAACCCTAACCCTAACCCTAACCCGAACCCTAACCCTAAGCCTAAACCGAACCCTAAACCTAACCCAAAACCTAACCCTAACCCGAACCCGAACCCTAAACCGAACCCGAACCCTAAACCTAACCCTAACACTAACCCTAACCCGAACCCTAACCCTAACCCTAACCCTAACCCCAACCCTAACCCGAACCCTAACCCGAACCCTAACCCGAACCCTAACCCCTAACCCTAACCCGAACCCGAACCCTAACCCGAACCCGAACCCTAAACCTAACCCGAACCCGAACCGTAACCTTACCCGAACCTGAACCCTAACCCTAACCCTAACCCGAACCCTAACTCTAACCGTAACCCTAACCCTAACCCGAACCCTAACCCTAACCCTAACCCGAACCCTAACCCGAAACCTAACTCTAACCCGAACCATAACCGAACCCTAACCCGAACCCTAACCCTAACCCTAACCCGAACCCTAACCCTAATCTAAACTCTAACCCAAACCCTAACCCGAACCCTAACTCGAACCCAAACCCTAACCCGAACCCTAACCCGAACCCTAAACCTAACCCTAAACCTAACCCGAACCCGAACCCTAAACCTAACCCTAACCCGAACCCTAACCCTAACCCGAAACCTCACCCTAACCCTAACCCCGAACCCGAAACCTAACCCTAACCCTAACCCGAACACTAAACCTAACCCCTAACCCTAACCCTAACCCTAACCCTAACCCTAACCCTAACCTTAACCCGAACACGAACCCTAACCCTAACCCTAACCCGAACCCTAACCCTAACCCTAACCCGAACCATAACCCTAAACCGAACCCTAACCCTAACCCGAAACCTAAACCTAACCCTAACCCGAACCCGAACCCGAACCCTAACCCTAACCCTAACCCGAAACCTAACCCTAACCCTAAACCGAACCCGAACCCTAACCCGAAACCTAACCCTAAACCGAACCCGAACCCGAACCCTAACACTAACCCGAAACCTAATCCGAAACTGAACCATAACCCTAAACCGAACCCGAACCCTAACCCTAACCCTAAACCTAACCCTATCCCGAACCCTAACCCTAACCCGAACCCGAACCCTAACACTAACCCGAAACCTAAACCGAACCCACCCTAACCCGAACCCTAACCCTAACCCGAAACTAACCCTAACCCTAAACCTAACCCGAAACCTAAACCTAAACCTAACCCGAACCCTAACCCTAAACCTAACCCGAACCCTAAACCGACCCTAAACCTAACCTTAACCCGAACCCTAACCCTAACCCGAACCCTAAAGATAACCCTAACCCGAACCCTAAACCTAACCCTAACCCAAACCCTAACCGTAACCCGAACAATAACCCTAACCCTAACCCTAACCCTAACCCGAACCCTAACCCTAACCCTAACCCGAACCCGAACCCGAACCCTAACCCTAACCCTAACCTGAACACTAAACCCTAACCCTAACCCGAACCCGAACCCTAATCCGAACCCTAACCCTAACCCTAACCCGAACCCTAACCCTAACCCTAAACCTAACCCGAACCCTAAAACTAACCCTAACTCTAACCCTAAACCTAACCCTAAACCGAACCCTAACCCTAACCCGACCCCTAACCCGATACCTAACCCTAACCCTAACACTAACCCAAACCCTAACCCTAACCCGAACCCTTACCCAAACCCGAACCCTAACCCTAACACTAACCCTAACCCGAACTTTAACCCGAACCCTAACCCTAACCCGAACCCTAACAATAACCCTAACCCTAACCCGAACACTAACCCTAACCCGATCCCTAACCCTAAACCTAACCCTAACCCTAACCCGAAAACTAACCCTAACCCTAACCTAACCCTAATCCGAACCCTAACCCTAACCCTAACCCTAACCCTAACCCTAACACTAACCCCTAACCCTAACCTGAAACCTAACCCTAAACCTAACCCGAACCCGAACCCTAAACCGAACCCTAACCCTAACCCTAACCCTATCCCTAACCCGAACCCTATCCCTAACCCGAACCCTAACCCTAACCCTAACCCGAACCCGAACCCTAAACCGAACCCTAACCCTAACCTTAACCCGAACCCAAACCCTAACACGAAACCTAATCCTAACCGGAACCCGAACCCTAACCCTAACCCTAAACCTAACCCGCACACTAACCCTAACCCGAACCCGAACACTAACCCTAACCCTAACCCTAAACCTAAACCTAACCCGAACCCTAACCCTAACCCAAAACCGAAACCTAACACTAACACTAACCCTAACCCTAACTCCAACCCTAAACCTAACACTAACCCTAACGCTAACCTGAACCCTAACCCTAACCGTAAACCTAACCCTAACCCGAACCCGAACCCTAACCCTAACCCGAACTTGAACCCTAACCCTAACTCGAACCCTAACCCTAACCCGAACCCTAACCCTACCCGAAACCTAACCCTAACCTAACCCGAACCCGAACCCGAACCCTAACCCTAACCCTAACCCGAACCCTAACCCTAACCCGAACCCTAACCCTAACCCTAACCCGAACCCTAATCCTAACCCTAAACCGAACCCTAACCCTAACCAGAACCCTAACCCTAAACCGAACTCGAACCCGAACCCTAACCCTAAACCGAACCCTAAACCTAACCCTAACCTAACCCGAACCCTAACCCTAACCCGAACCCTAACCCTAAACCGAAAACTAACCCTAACCCTAACCCGAACCCGAACCCGAACCCTAACCCTAAACCTAACCCGAACCCTACCCTAACACGAACCCTAAACCTAACCCTAAACCGAACCCTAACCCTAACCCTAAACCGAACCCTAACCCTAACCCGAACCCTAACCCTAACCCGAACCCGAACCTGAACCCTAACCCTAACCCTTACCCTAACCCTAACCCTAACCCGAACCCTAACCCTAAACCTAACCCTAACCCCAACCCTAACCCGAAACCTAACCCGAACCCTTACCCGAACCCTAACCCCTAACCCTAACCCGAACCCGAACCCTAACCCGAACACGAACCCTAAACCAAACCCGAACCCGAACCCTAACCCTAACCCGAACCCGAACCCGAACCCTAACCCTAACCCTAACCCGAAACCTAACTCTAACCGTAACCCTAACCCTAACCCGAACCCTAACCCTAACCCACCCCGAACCCTAACCCGAACCCTAAATCTAACACGAACCCTAAACCGAACCCTAACCCGAACCCTAACCCTAACCCTAACTCTAAACCTACCCTGAACCCTAACCCTAACCCTAACCCTAACCCTAACCCGAACCCTAACCCTAAACCTAACCCTAACCCTAACCCTAACCCTAACTCGAACCCTAACCCGAACCCTAACCCTAACCCTAACCCTAACCCGAACCCTAACCCAAACTCTAACTCGACCCTAACCCTAACCCCTAACCCTAACCCTAACCCGAAACCTAACCCTAAACGGAACCCGTTCCCAAACACGAACCCTAACCCGAACCCAAACCCTAACCCGAACCCTAACCCGAACCCTAACCCGAACCCTAACCCTAACCCTAACCCGAATCCTAACCCTAATCTAAACTCTAACCCAAACCCTAACCCGAACCCTAACTCGAACCCAAACCCTAACCCGAACCCTAACCCGAACCCTAACCCCTAACACTAACCCGAACCCGAACCCTAACCCGAACCCGAACCCTAACCCGAACCCTAACCAGAACACTAACCCCTAACACTAACCCGAACCCGAACCCTAACCCGAACCCGAACCCTAACCCTAAACCTAACCCTAACCCTCACCCTAACCCTAACCCCGAACCCGAACCCTAACCCTAACCGTAACCCGAACCCTAACCCGATCCCTAACCCGAACCCCATGCCTAACCCGAACCCGAACCCGAACCCGAACCCTAACCCTAACCCAAACACTAACCCCACCCTAACCCTAACCCTAACCCTAACCGGAACCCTAACCCTAACCCTAACCCGACCCCTAACCCGAACCCTAACACGAACCCTAACCCTAACACTAACCCTAACCCGAACCCTAACCCTACCCCTAACCCGAAACCTAACCCTAACCCGAACCCGAACCCTAACCCTAACCCGAAACAAAACCGAACCCACCCTAACCCGAAATCTAACCCTAACCCGAAACCTAACCCTAACTCTAAACCTAACCCGAAACCTAAACCTAACCCGAACCCTAACTCTAAACCTAACCCGAACCCTAACCCGAACCCTAACCCTAACACTAACCCGAACCCTAACCATAACCCTAACCGAACCCTAAAACTAACCCTAACCCAAACCCTAACCGTAACCCGAAAAATAACCCTAACCCTAACCCTAACACTAACCCGAACCCTAACCCTAACCCTAACCCGAACCCGAACCCGAACCCTAACCCTAACCCTAACCTGAACACTAACCCCTAACCCAAACCCGAACCCGAAACCTAACCCGAACCCTAACCCTAACCCTAACCCGAACCCTAACCCTAACCCTAACCCTAAACCGAACCCTAACCCTACCCCTAACTCTAACCCGAAACCTAACCCTAAACCGAACCCTAACCCTAACCCGAACCCTAACCCGAATCCTAACCCTAAACCTAACCCTAACCCGAACCCTAACCCTAACCCAAACCCTAACCCGAAACCGAACCCTAGCCCTAACCATAACCCTAACCCGAACTTTAACCCGAAACCTAACCCTAACCCGAACCCTAACCATTGCCCTAACCCTAACCCGAACACTAACCCTAACCCGATCCCTAACCCTAAACCTAACCCTAACCCTAACCCGAACCCTTACCCTAACCCTAACCTAACCCTAATCCTAACACAACCCTAACCCTAACCCTAACCCTAACACTAACCCCTAACCCTAACCCGAAACTTAACCCTAAACCTAACCCGAACCCGAACCCTAACCCCTAACCCTAACCCGAACCCGAACCCTAAACCTAACCCTAACCCTAACCCTAAACCTAACCCGAACCCGAAACCTATCCCTAACACGAACCCTAACCCTAACCCTAACCCGAACCCGAACCCTAACCCAAACCCTAACCCTAACCTTAACCCCAACCCAAACCCTAACACGAAACCTAACCCTAACCCGAACCCGAACCCTAACCCTAACCCTAAACCTAACCCTCACACTAACCCTAACCCGAACCCGAACACTAACCCTAACCCTAAACCTAAACCTAACCCTAACCCGAACACTAACCCTAACCCAAAACCGAAACCTAACCCTAACCCTAACCCTAACCTTAACCCAAACCCTAAAACTAACACTAACCCTAACGCTAACCCGAACCCTAACCCTAACCCTAAACCTAACCCTAACCCGAACCCGAACCCTAACACTAACCCGAACCCGAACCCTAACCCTAACCCGAACCCTAACCCTAACCCGAACCCTAACCCTACCCGAAACCTAACCCTAACCTAACCCGAACCCAAACCCGAACCCTAACCCTAACACTAAACCGAACCCTAACCCTAAACCGAACCCGAACCCGAACCCTAACCCTAACCCGAACCCTAAACCTAATCCCACCCTAACCCTAACCCTAACCCTAACCGGAACCCTAACCCTAACCCTAACCCGAACCCTAACCCGAAACCTAACACGAAACCTAACCCTAACCCTAACCCTAACCCGAACCCTAAACCTAACCCTAACCCTAACCCTAACCGTAACCCGAACCCTAACACTAACCCTAACCAAACTGTAACCCTAACCCGAACCCGAACCCTAACCCTAACCCGAAACCTAAACCGAACCCACCCTAACCCGAAACCTAACCCTAACCCTAAACCTAACCCGAAACCTAAACCTAACCCGAACCCTAACCTTAAACCTAACCCGAACCCTAACCCGAACCCTAAACCTAACCCTAACCCGAACCCTAACCCTAACCCGAACTCTAAATATAACCCTAACCCGAACCCTAAACCTAACCCTAACCCAAACCCTAACTGTAACCCGAATAACCCTAACCCTAACCCTAACCCGAACCCTAACCGCTAACCCTAACCCGAACCCGAACCCTAACCCGAACCCTAATCCTAACCCTAACCCGAACCCTAACCCTAACCATAACCCTAACCCGAACCCTAACCCTAACCCTAACTCTAACCCTAAACCTAACACTAAACCGAACCCTAACCCTAACCCGAACCCTAACCCGATACCTAACCCTAACCCTAACCCTAACCCGAACCCTAACCCTAACCCGAACCCTAACCCGAACCCGAACCCTAACCCTAACCCTAACCCTAACCCGAACTTTAAACCGAACCCTAACCCTAACCCGAAACCTAACCATAACCCTAACCCTAACCCGAACACTAACACTAACCCGATCCCTAACCCTAAACCTAACCCTAACCCTAACCCGAACCCGAACCCTAACCCGAACCCTAACCCTAACCTTACCCCGAACCCAAACCCTAACACGAAACCTAACCCTAACCCGAATCCGAACCCTAACCCTAACCCTAAAACTAACCCGCACACTAACCCTAACCCGAACCCGAACCCTAACCCTAACCCTAACCCTAAACCTAACCCTAACCCTAACCCTAACCCGAACCCTAACCCTAACCCAAAACCGAATCCTAACCCTAACCCTAACCCTAACCCTAACCCTAACCCCAACCCTAAACCTAACACTAACCCTAACGCTAACCCGAACCCTAACCCTAACCCTAAACCTAACCCTAACCCGAACCCGAACCCTAACACTAACCCGAACCCGAACCCTAACCCTAACCCGAACCCTAAACCTAACCCGAACCCTAACCCTACCCGAATTCTAACCCTAACCTAACCCGAACCCGAACCCGAACCCTACCATAACCCTAACCCGAACCCTAACCCTAACCCGAACCCTAACCCTAACCCTAACCCGAACCCTAACCCTAACCCTAAACCGATCCCTAACCCTAACCCGAACCCTAACCCTAAACCGAACCCGAACCCGAACCAAACCCTAAACCAAACCCTAACCCTAACCCTAACCCGAACCCTACCCAAACCTGAACCCTAACCCGAACTCGAACCCTAACCATAACCCGACCCCGAAACCTAACCCTAACCCGAACCCTAACCCTAATCCTAATCCGAAACCTAACCCTAACCCGAACCCTAAACCTAACCCGAACCCGAATCCTAACCCTAACCCGAACCCTAACAATAACCCTAACCCTAACACGAAACCTAACCCTAACCCTAACCCGAACCCTAACCCGAACCCTAACCCTAACCATAACCCTAACCCTAAACCTAACCCTAACCCGAACCCTAACACTAACCCCTAACCCTAACCCTAACCCTAACCCGAACCCTAACCCTAACCCTAACCCTAAACCGAACCCGAACCCTAACCCTATCCCGAACCCGAACCCTAACCCTAACCTAACCCGAACCCTAACCCTAACCCGAGCCTAACTCTAACCCGAAACCTAACCCTAACCCTAACCCGAACCCGAACCCGAAACCTAACCCTAACCCTAATCCGAACCCTAACCCTAACACGAACCCTAATCCTAACCCTAACCCGAACCCTAACCCTAACCCTAACCCTAACCCTAACCCCAACCCTAACCCGAAACCTAACCCGAACCCTAACCCCTAACCCTAACCCGAACCCCAACCCTAACCCGAACACGAACCCTAACCATAACCCGAACCCGAACCCTAACCCTAACCCGAACCCGAAGCCGAACCCGAACCCTAACCCTAACCCGAACCCTAAACCTAACCCGAACCCTAACCCTACCCGAATTCTAACCCTAACCTAACCCGAACCCGAACACGAACCCTACCATAACCCTAACCCGAACCCTAACCCGAACCCTAACCCTAACCCGAACCCTAACCCTAACCCTAACCCTAACCCTAACCCCAACCCTAACCCGAAACCTAAAACGAACCCTAACCCGAACCCTAACCCCTAACCCTAACCCGAACCCGAACCCTAACCCGAACACGAACCCTAACCCTAACCCGAAACCGAACCCTAACCCTAACCCGAACACGAACCCGAACCCTAACCCTAACCCGAACCCTAACTCTAAACCGAAACCTAAACCGAACCCTAACCCGAACCCTAACCCTAACCCTAACCCTACCCCGAACCCTAACCCTAAACCTAACCCTAACCCTAACCCGAAACCTAACCCTAACCCTAACCCTAACCCTAACCCTAACCCAAACCCTAACCCTAACCCTAACCCGAAACCTCACCCTAACCCTAACCCCGAACCCGAACCCTAACACTAACCCTAACCCGAACCCTAACCCTAACCCTAACCCGAACCCTAACCCTAACCCCTAACCCTAACCCTAACCCGAACCCTAACCCTAACCCTAACCCCAACCCTAACACTAACCCGAACCCGAACCCGAACCCTAACCCTAACCCGAACCCTAACCCCACCCTAACCCTAACCCTAACCAGAACCCTAAACCTAACCCTAACCCGACCCCTAACCCGGACCCTAACACGAACCCTAACCCTAACACGAACCCTAACCCTAACCCGAACCCTAACCCTAAACCTAACCCGAACCCTAACCGTAACCCTAACCCTAACCCTAACCCGAACCCTAACCCTAACCCGAACCCGAACCCTAACCCTAACCCGAAACCTAAACCGAACCCACCCTAACCTGAACCCTAACCCTAACCCGAAACCTAACCCTAACCCTAAACCTAACCCGAAACCTAAACCTAACCCGAACCCTAACCCTATACCTAAACCGAATCCTAACCCGAACCCTAACCCTAACCCTAACCCGAACCCTAACCCTAACCCGAACCCTAACCATAACCCTAACCCGAAGCCTCAACCTAAACCTAACACAAACCCTAACCGTAACCCGAAAAATAACCCTAACCCTAACCCTAACCCTAAACCGAACCCTAACCCTAACCCTAAACCGAACCCTAACCCGAACCCTAACCCTAACCCTAACCTGAACACTAACCCCTAACTCTAACCCGAACCCGAACCCTAACCCGAACCCTAACCCTAACCCTAACACGAAACCTAACCCTAATCCTAACCCGAACCCTAACCGTAAACCTAACTCTAACCCTAAACCTAACCCTAAACCGAAACCTAACCCTAACCCGAACCCTAACCCAAAACCTAAACCTAACCCTAACCCTAACCCGAACCCTAACCCTAACCCGAACCCTAACCCGAAACCGAACCCTAACCCTAACCCTAACCCTAACCCGAACTTTAACCCGAACCCTAACTCTAACCCGAACCCTAACCATAACCCTATCCCTAACCCAAACACTAACCCTAACCCGATCCCTAACCCTAAACCTAACCCTAACCCTAACCCGAACCCTAACCCTAACCCTAACCGTAACCTAACCCTAATCCGAACCCTAACCCTAACCCTAAACCTAACCCTAACACTAACCCCTAACCCTAACCCGAAATCTAACCCTAAACCTAACCCGAACCCGAACCCTAACCCCTAACCCTAACCCGAACCCGAACCCTAACCCGTACCCTAACCCTAACCTTAACCCGAACCCTAACCCTAACCCTAAACCTAACCCGAAACCTAACCCTAACCCTAACTCTAACCCTAAACCTAACCCTAAACCGAACCCTAACCCTAACCCGAACCCTAACCTGAAACCTAACCCTAACCCTAACCCTAACCCGAACCCTACCCTAACCCGAACCCTAACCCGAAACCGAACCCTAACCCTAACCCTAACCCTAACCCGAACCTTAACCCGAACCCTAACCCTAACACGAACCCTAACCATAACCCTAACCCTAACCCGAACACTAACCGTAAACCGATCCCTAAGCCTAACCCTAACCCTAACCTTAACCCGAACCCTAACCCTAACCCTAACCTAACCCTAATCCGAACCCTAACCCTAACCCTAACCCTAACACTAACCCCTAAACCTAACCCGAAACCTAACCCTAACCCTAACCCGAACCCGAACACTAACCCCTAACCCTAACCCGAAACCGAACCCTAAAACTAACCCTAACCCTAACCCGAACCCGAACCCTAAACCTAACCCGAAGCCTAACCCTAACCCGAACCCGAACCCTAAACCTAACCCGAAGCCTAACCCTAACCCTAACCCGAACCCGAACCCTAACCCGAACCCTAACCCTAACCTTAACCCGAACCCAAACCCTAACACGAACCCTAACCCTAACCCGAACCCGAACCCTAAACCTAACCCTAAACCTAACCCGCACCCTAAACCTAACCCGAACCCGAACACTAACCCAAACCGTAACCCTAAACCTAACCCTAACCCGAACCCTAACCCTAACCCAAAACCTAAACCTAACCCTAACCCTAACCCTAACCCTAACCCCAACCCTAAACCTAACACTAAACCTAACGCTAACCCGAACCCGAACCCTAACCCTAACACGAACCCTAACCCTAAACCGAAACCTAACCCTACCCGAAACCTAACCCAAACCTCAACCCGAACCCGAACCCGAACCCTAACCCTAACCCTAACCCAAACCGTAACCCTAACCCTAACCCTAACCCTAACCCGAAACCTAACCCTAACCCTAAACCGAACCCTAACCCTAACCCGAACCCTAACCCTAACCCGAACCCGAACCCGAACCCTAACCCTAACCCGAACCCTAACCCTAACCCTAACCATAAGCTGAACCCTATCCCAAACCCGAACCCTAACCCGAACCCGAACCCTAAACATAACCCGACCCCGAACCCTAACCCTAACCCAAACGCTAACCCTAACCCGAACCCTAACCCTAACACTAAACCGAAACCTAACCCTAAACCGAACCCTAACCCTAACCCGAACCCGAACCCTAACCCTAACCCGAAACCTAACAATAACCCTAACACTAACCCGAACCCTAACCCTAACCCTAACCCTAACCCGAACCCTAAACCTAACCCTAACCCTAACCCGAACCCTAACCCTAAACCTAACCCTAACCCGAACCCTAACCCTAAGCCTAACCCGAACACTAACCCTAACCCTAACTCTAACCCTAACCGTAACCCTAACCCCTAACCCTAACCCTAACCCGAACCCTAAACTTAACCCTAACCCTAAACCTAACCCGAACCCGAACCCTAACCGTAACCTGAACCCGAACCCTAACCCTAACCTAAACCGAACCCTAACCCTAACCCGAACCCTAACCCTAACCCGAAACCTAACCCGAACCCTAACCCGAACTCGAACCCTAACCCTAACCCTAAACCGAAACCTAACCCGAACCCTAACCCTAACCCTAACCCGAACCCTAACCCTAACCCTAAACCGAACCCTAACCCTAACCCAAAACCTAACCCTAACCCGAACCCGAACCCTAAACCGAACCCGAACCCTAAACCTAACCCTAACACTAACCCTAACCCGAACCCTAACCCTAACCCTAACCCTAACCCCAACCCTAACCCGAACCCTAACCCGAACCCTAACCCGAACCCTAACCCCTAACCCTAACCCGAACCCGAACCCTAACCCGAACCCGAACCCTAAACCTAACCCGAACCCGAACCGTAACCTTACCCGAACCTGAACCCTAACCCTAACCCTAACCCGAACCCTAACTCTAACCGTAACCCTAACCCTAACCCGAACCCTAACCCTAACCCTAACCCGAACCCTAACCCGAAACCTAACTCTAACCCGAACCATAACCGAACCCTAACCCGAACCCTAACCCTAACCCTAACCCGAACCCTAACCCTAATCTAAACTCTAACCCAAACCCTAACCCGAACCCTAACTCGAACCCAAACCCTAACCCGAACCCTAACCCGAACCCTAAACCTAACCCTAAACCTAACCCGAACCCGAACCCTAAACCTAACCCTAACCCGAACCCTAACCCTAACCCGAAACCTCACCCTAACCCTAACCCCGAACCCGAAACCTAACCCTAACCCTAACCCGAACACTAAACCTAACCCCTAACCCTAACCCTAACCCTAACCCTAACCCTAACCTTAACCCGAACACGAACCCTAACCCTAACCCTAACCCGAACCCTAACCCTAACCCTAACCCGAACCATAACCCTAAACCGAACCCTAACCCTAACCCGAAACCTAAACCTAACCCTAACCCGAACCCGAACCCGAACCCTAACCCTAACCCTAACCCGAAACCTAACCCTAACCCTAAACCGAACCCGAACCCTAACCCGAAACCTAACCCTAAACCGAACCCGAACCCGAACCCTAACACTAACCCGAAACCTAATCCGAAACTGAACCATAACCCTAAACCGAACCCGAACCCTAACCCTAACCCTAAACCTAACCCTATCCCGAACCCTAACCCTAACCCGAACCCGAACCCTAACACTAACCCGAAACCTAAACCGAACCCACCCTAACCCGAACCCTAACCCTAACCCGAAACTAACCCTAACCCTAAACCTAACCCGAAACCTAAACCTAAACCTAACCCGAACCCTAACCCTAAACCTAACCCGAACCCTAAACCGACCCTAAACCTAACCTTAACCCGAACCCTAACCCTAACCCGAACCCTAAAGATAACCCTAACCCGAACCCTAAACCTAACCCTAACCCAAACCCTAACCGTAACCCGAACAATAACCCTAACCCTAACCCTAACCCTAACCCGAACCCTAACCCTAACCCTAACCCGAACCCGAACCCGAACCCTAACCCTAACCCTAACCTGAACACTAAACCCTAACCCTAACCCGAACCCGAACCCTAATCCGAACCCTAACCCTAACCCTAACCCGAACCCTAACCCTAACCCTAAACCTAACCCGAACCCTAAAACTAACCCTAACTCTAACCCTAAACCTAACCCTAAACCGAACCCTAACCCTAACCCGACCCCTAACCCGATACCTAACCCTAACCCTAACACTAACCCAAACCCTAACCCTAACCCGAACCCTAACCCAAACCCGAACCCTAACCCTAACACTAACCCTAACCCGAACTTTAACCCGAACCCTAACCCTAACCCGAACCCTAACAATAACCCTAACCCTAACCCGAACACTAACCCTAACCCGATCCCTAACCCTAAACCTAACCCTAACCCTAACCCGAAAACTAACCCTAACCCTAACCTAACCCTAATCCGAACCCTAACCCTAACCCTAACCCTAACCCTAACCCTAACACTAACCCCTAACCCTAACCTGAAACCTAACCCTAAACCTAACCCGAACCCGAACCCTAAACCGAACCCTAACCCTAACCCTAACCCTATCCCTAACCCGAACCCTATACCTAACCCGAACCCTAACCCTAACCCTAACCCGAACCCGAACCCTAAACCGAACCCTAACCCTAACCTTAACCCGAACCCAAACCCTAACACGAAACCTAATCCTAACCGGAACCCGAACCCTAACCCTAACCCTAAACCTAACCCGCACACTAACCCTAACCCGAACCCGAACACTAACCCTAACCCTAACCCTAAACCTAAACCTAACCCGAACCCTAACCCTAACCCAAAACCGAAACCTAACACTAACACTAACCCTAACCCTAACTCCAACCCTAAACCTAACACTAACCCTAACGCTAACCTGAACCCTAACCCTAACCGTAAACCTAACCCTAACCCGAACCCGAACCCGAACCCTAACCCGAACTTGAACCCTAACCCTAACTCGAACCCTAACCCTAACCCGAACCCTAACCCTACCCGAAACCTAACCCTAACCTAACCCGAACCCGAACCCGAACCCTAAACCTAACCCTAACCCGAACCCTAACCCTAACCCGAACCCTAACCCTAACCCTAACCCGAACCCTAATCCTAACCCTAAACCGAACCCTAACCCTAACCAGAACCCTAACCCTAAACCGAACTCGAACCCGAACCCTAACCCTAAACCGAACCCTAAACCTAACCCTAACCTAACCCGAACCCTAACCCTAACCCGAACCCTAACCCTAAACCGAAAACTAACCCTAACCCTAACCCGAACCCGAACCCGAACCCTAACCCTAAACCGAACCCTAACCCTAACCCGAACCCTAACCCTAACCCGAAACCGAACCTGAACCCTAACCCTAACCCTTACCCTAACCCTAACCCTAACCCGAACCCTAACCCTAAACCTAACCCTAACCCCAACCCTAATCCGAAACCTAACCCGAACCCTTACCCGAACCCTAACCCCTAACCCTAACCCGAACCCGAACCCTAACCCGAACACGAACCCTAAACCAAACCCGAACCCGAACCCTAACCCTAACCCGAACCCGAACCCGAACCCTAACCCTAACCCTAACCCGAAACCTAACTCTAACCGTAACCCTAACCCTAACCCGAACCCTAACCCTAACCCACCCCGAACCCTAACCCGAACCCTAAATCTAACACGAACCCTAAACCGAAACCTAACCCGAACCCTAACCCTAACCCTAACTCTAAACCTACCCTGAACCCTAACCCTAACCCTAACCCTAACCCTAACCCGAACCCTAACCCTAAACCTAACCCTAACCCTAACCCTAACCCTAACTCGAACCCTAACCCGAACCCTAACCCTAACCCTAACCCTAACCCGAACCCTAACCCAAACTCTAACTCGACCCTAACCCTAACCCCTAACCCTAACCCTAACCCGAAACCTAACCCTAAACGGAACCCGTTCCCAAACACGAACCCTAACCCGAACCCAAACCCTAACCCGAACCCTAACCCGAACCCTAACCCGAACCCTAACCCTAACCCTAACCCGAATCCTAACCCTAATCTAAACTCTAACCCAAACCCTAACCCGAACCCTAACTCGAACCCAAACCCTAACCCGAACCCTAACCCGAACCCTAACCCCTAACACTAACCCGAACCCGAACCCTAACCCGAACCCGAACCCTAACCCGAACCCTAACCAGAACACTAACCCCTAACACTAACCCGAACCCGAACCCTAACCCGAACCCGAACCCTAACCCTAAACCTAACCCTAACCCTCACCCTAACCCTAACCCCGAACCCGAACCCTAACCCTAACCGTAACCCGAACCCTAACCCGATCCCTAACCCGAACCCCATCCCTAACCCGAACCCGAACCCGAACCCGAACCCTAACCCTAACCCAAACACTAACCCCACCCTAACCCTAACCCTAACCCTAACCGGAACCCTAACCCTAACCCTAACCCGACCCATAACCCGAACCCTAACACGAACCCTAACCCTAACACTAACCCTAACCCGAACCCTAACCCTACCCCTAACCCGAAACCTAACCCTAACCCGAACCCGAACCCTAACCCTAACCCGAAACAAAACCGAACCCACCCTAACCCGAAATCTAACCCTAACCCGAAACCTAACCCTAACTCTAAACCTAACCTGAAACCTAAACCTAACCCGAACCCTAACTCTAAACCTAACCCGAACCCTAACCCGAACCCTAACCCTAACACTAACCCGAACCCTAACCATAACCCTAACCCGAACCCTAAAACTAACCCTAACCCAAACCCTAACCGTAACCCGAAAAATAACCCTAACCCTAACCCTAACACTAACCCGAACCCTAACCCTAACCCGAACCCGAACCCGAACCCGAACCCTAACCCTAACCCTAACCTGAACACTAACCCCTAACCCAAACCCGAACCCGAAACCTAACCCGAACCCTAACCCTAACCCTAACCCGAACCCTAACCCTAACCCTAACCCTAAACCGAACCCTAACCCTACCCCTAACTCTAACCCGAAACCTAACCCTAAACCGAACCCTAACCCTAACCCGAACCCTAACCCGAATCCTAACCCTAAAACTAACCCTAACCCGAACCCTAACCCTAACCCAAACCCTAACCCGAAACCGAACCCTAGCCCTAACCCTAACCCTAACCCGAACTTTAACCCGAAACCTAACCCTAACCCGAACCCTAACCATTGCCCTAACCCTAACCCGAACACTAACCCTAACCCGATCCCTAACCCTAAACCTAACCCTAACCCTAACCCGAACCCTTACCCTAACCCTAACCTAACCCTAATCCTAACACAACCCTAACCCTAACCCTAACCCTAACACTAACCCCTAACCCTAACCCGAAACTTAACCCTAAACCTAACCCGAACCCGAACCCTAACCCCTAACCCTAACCCGAACCCGAACCCTAAACCTAACCCTAACCCTAACCCTAAACCTAACCCGAACCCGAACCCTATCCCTAACACGAACCCTAACCCTAACCCTAACCCGAACCCGAACCCTAACCCGAACCCTAACCCTAACCTTAACCCCAACCCAAACCCTAACACGAAACCTAACCCTAACCCGAACCCGAACCCTAACCCTAACCCTAAACCTAACCCTCACACTAACCCTAACCCGAACCCGAACACTAACCCTAACCCTAAACCTAAACCTAAACCTAACCCGAACACTAACCCTAACCCAAAACCGAAACCTAACCCTAACCCTAACCCTAACCTTAACCCAAACCCTAAAACTAACACTAACCCTAACGCTAACCCGAACCCTAACCCTAACCCTAAACCTAACCCTAACCCGAACCCGAACCCTAACACTAACCCGAACCCGAACCCTAACCCTAACCCGAACCCTAACCCTAACCCGAACCCTAACCCTACCCGAAACCTAACCCTAACATAACCCGAACCCAAACCCGAACCCTAACCCTAACACTAAACCGAACCCTAACCCTAACCCGAACCCGAACCCGAACCCTAACCCTAACCCGAACCCTAAACCTAATCCCACCCTAACCCTAACCCTAACCCTAACCGGAACCCTAACCCTAACCCTAACCCGAACCCTAACCCGAAACCTAACACGAAACCTAACCCTAACCCTAACCCTAACCCGAACCCTAAACCTAACCCTAACCCTAACCCTAACCGTAACCCGAACCCTAACACTAACCCTAACCAAACTGTAACCCTAACCCGAACCCGAACCCTAACCCTAACCCGAAACCTAAACCGAACCCACCCTAACCCGAAACCTAACCCTAACCCTAAACCTAACCCGAAACCTAAACCTAACCCGAACCCTAACCTTAAACCTAACCCGAACCCTAACCCGAACCCTAAACCTAACCCTAACCCGAACCCTAACCCTAACCCGAACTCTAAATATAACCCTAACCCGAACCCTAAACCTAACCCTAACCCAAACCCTAACTGTAACCCGAATAACCCTAACCCTAACCCTAACCCGAACCCTAACCGCTAACCCTAACCCGAACCCGAACCCTAACCCGAACCCTAATCCTAACCCTAACCCGAACCCTAACCCTAACCATAACCCTAACCCGAACCCTAACCCTAACCCTAACTCTAACCCTAAACCTAACACTAAACCGAACCCTAACCCTAACCCGAACCCTAACCCGATACCTAACCCTAACCCTAACCCTAACCCGAACCCTAACCCTAACCCGAACCCTAACCCGAACCCGAACCCTAACCCTAACCCTAACCCTAACCCGAACTTTAAACCGAACCCTAACCCTAACCCGAAACCTAACCATAACCCTAACCCTAACCCGAACACTAACACTAACCCGATCCCTAACCCTAAACCTAACCCTAACCCTAACCCGAACCCGAACCCTAACCCGAACCCTAACCCTAACCTTACCCCGAACCCAAACCCTAACACGAAACCTAACCCTAACCCGAATCCGAACCCTAACCCTAACCCTAAAACTAACCCGCACACTAACCCTAACCCGAACCCGAACCCTAACCCTAACCCTAACCCTAAACCTAACCCTAACCCTAACCCTAACCCGAACCCTAACCCTAACCCAAAACCGAATCCTAACCCTAACCCTAACCCTAACCCTAACCCTAACCCCAACCCTAAACCTAACACTAACCCTAACGCTAACCCGAACCCTAACCCTAACCCTAAACCTAACCCTAACCCGAACCCGAACCCTAACACTAACCCGAACCCGAACCCTAACCCTAACCCGAACCCTAAACCTAACCCGAACCCTAACCCTACCCGAATTCTAACCCTAACCTAACCCGAACCCGAACCCGAACCCTACCATAACCCTAACCCGAACCCTAACCCTAACCCGAACCCTAACCCTAACCCTAACCCGAACCCTAACCCTAACCCTAAACCGATCCCTAACCCTAACCCGAACCCTAACCCTAAACCGAACCCGAACCCGAACCAAACCCTAAACCAAACCCTAACCCTAACCCTAACCCGAACCCTACCCAAACCTGAACCCTAACCCGAACTCGAACCCTAACCATAACCCGACCCCGAAACCTAACCCTAACCCGAACCCTAACCCTAACCCTAATCCGAAACCTAACCCTAACCCGAACCCTAAACCTAACCCGAACCCGAATCCTAACCCTAACCCGAACCCTAACAATAACCCTAAGCCTAACACGAAACCTAACCCTAACCCTAACCCGAACCCTAACCCGAACCCTAACCCTAACCATAACCCTAACCCTAAACCTAACCCTAAACCGAACCCTAACACTAACCCCTAACCCTAACCCTAACCCTAACCCGAACCCTAACCCTAACCCTAACCCTAAACCGAACCCGAACCCTAACCCTATCCCGAACCCGAACCCTAACCCTAACCTAACCCGAACCCTAACCCTAACCCGAACCTAACTCTAACCCGAAACCTAACCCTAACCCTAACCCGAACCCGAACCCGAAACCTAACCCTAACCCTAACCCGAAACCTAACCCTAACACGAACCCTAATCCTAACCCTAACCCGAACCCTAACCCTAACCCTAACCCTAACCCTAACCCCAACCCTAACCCGAAACCTAACCCGAACCCTAACCCCTAACCCTAACCCGAACCCGAACCCTAACCCGAACACGAACCCTAACCATAACCCGAACCCGAACCCTAACCCTAACCCGAACCCGAAGCCGAACCCGAACCCTAACCCTAACCCGAACCCTAAACCTAACCCGAACCCTAACCCTACCCGAATTCTAACCCTAACCTAACCCGAACCCGAACACGAACCCTACCATAACCCTAACCCGAACCCTAACCCTAACCCGAACCCTAACCCTAACCCGAACCCTAACCCTAACCCTAAACCGAACCCTAACCCTAACCCGTACCCTAACCCTAAACCGAACCCGAACCCGAACCAAACCCTAAACCAAACCCTAACCCTAACCCTAACCCGAACCCTAACCCTAACCCTAACCCGAACCCTAACCCTAACCCTAAACCGAACCCTAACCCTAACCCGAACCCTAACCCTAAACCGAACCCGAACCCGAACCAAACCCTAAACCAACCCTAACCCTAACCCTAACCCGAACCCTACCCAAACCCGAACCCTAACCCGAACCCGAACCCTAACCCTATCCCGAACCCGAACCCTAACCCTAACCTAACCCGAACCCTAACCCTAACCCGAACCTAACCCTAACCCGAAACCTAACCCTAACCCTAACCCGAACCCGAACCCGAAACCTAACCCTAACCCTAACCCGAACCCTAACCCTAACACGAACCCTAATCCTAACCCTAACCCGAACCCTAACCCTAACCCTAACCCTAACCCCAACCCTAACCCGAAACCTAACCCGAACCCTAACCCGTAACCCTAACCCGAACCCGAACCCTAACCCGAACACGAACCCTAACCATAACCCGAACCCGAACCCTAACCCTAACCCGAACCCGAAGCCGAACCCTAACCCTAACCCTAACCCGAAACCTAACTCTAATCGTAACCCTAACCCTAAACCGAACCCTAACCCTAACCCTAACCCGAACCCTAACCCGAACACTAACTCTAACCCGAACCCTAAACCGAACCCTAACCCTAACCCTAACCCTAACCCTATCCCTAACCATTCCCCGAACCCTAACCCTAACCCTAACCCTAACCCGAACCCTAACTCGAACCCAAACCCTAACCCGAACCCTAACCCGAACCCTAAACCTAACCCTAAACCTAACCCGAACCCGAACCCTAACCCTAACCCGAACCCGAACCCGAAACCGAAACCTCACCCTAACCCTAACCCTAACCCGAACCCTAACCCTAACCCGAACCCTAACCCTAACCCTAACCCTAAACCGAACCCTAACCCTAACCCCTAAACCTAACCCTAACCCGAACCCGAACCCTAACCCTAACCCTAACCCGAACCCGAACCCTAAACCTAACCCTAACCCGAACCCTAACCCTAAACCTAACCCGAACCCTAACCCTAACCCTAACCCTAACCCTAACCCGAAACCTAACCCTAAACCTAACCGGAACCCTAAACCGAACCCTAATCCTAACCCGAACCCTAACCCTAACCCGAACCCTAACCCTAACCCTAACCCGAACCCTAACCCTAACCCTAACCCGAACCCTAACCCTAACCCGAACCCTAACCCTAACCCGAAACCGAACCCGAACCCTAACCCTAACTCTAACACTAACCCTAAACCGAACCCTAACCCAAACCTGAACCCTAACACGAACCCGAACCCTAACCCTAATCCGAACCCGAACTCTAACCCTAACCCTAACCATAACCCTACCCCGAACCCTAACCCTAAACCTAACCCTAAAGACAACCCTAAACCGAACCCTAACCCAAACCCTAACCCGAACCCTAACCCCTAACACTAACCCGAACCCGAACCCGAACCCTAACCCTAACCCTAACCCTCACCCTATCCCTAACCACGAACCCGAACCCTAACCCTAACCCTAACCCGAACCCTAACCCGAACCCTAACCCGAAACCCAACCCTAACCCTAACCCGAACCCGAACCCTAACCCAAACCCTAACCCGAACCCTAACCCCTAACACTAACCCGAACCCGAACCCGAACCCGAACCCTAACCCTAACCCTAACCCTCACCCTAACCCTAACCCCGAACCCGAACCCTAACCCTAACCCTAACCCGAACCCTAACCCGAACCCTAACCGAACCCCAACCCTAACCCTAACCCGAACCCGAACCCGAAACCTAACCATAACCCGAACCCTAACCCCACCCTAACCCTAACCCTAACCCTAACCGGAACCCTAAACCTAACCCTAACCCGACCCCTAACCCGAACCCTAACCCTAAACCTAAACCTAACCCTAAAACAAACCCTAACCCTAAACCTAACCCGAACCCTAACCGTAACCCTAAACCTAAACCTAACCCGAACCCTAACCCTAACCCGAACCCGAACCCTAACCCTAACCCGAAACCTAAATCGAACCCACCCTAACCCGAACACTAACCCTAACCCGAAACCTAACCCTAACCCTAACCCTAACCCGAACCCGAACCCTAACCCTAACCCGAGCCCTAACCCTACCCGAAACCTAACCCTAACCTAACCCGAACCCGAACCCGAACCCTAACCCTAACCCTAACCCGAACCCTAAACCGAACCCTAACCCTAACCCGAACCCTAACCCTAACCCTAACCCGAACCCGAACCCTAACCCTAAACCG
Source organism: Urocyon cinereoargenteus (assembly GCA_032313775.1). Taxonomy (NCBI): domain Eukaryota; kingdom Metazoa; phylum Chordata; class Mammalia; order Carnivora; family Canidae; genus Urocyon; species Urocyon cinereoargenteus. The sequence goes on along the minus strand of JAVLSZ010000077.1, from coordinate 770,178 downwards.
AACCCTAACCCTAACCCTAAACCTAACCCGAACCCTAACCCAAACCCGAACCCTAAACCGAACTCGAACCCTAACCATAACCCGACCCCGAAACCTAACCCTAACCCTAACCCTAACACTAACCCGAAACCTAACCCTAACCCGAACCCTAACCCTAACCCGAACCCGAACCCTAACCCTAACCCGAACCCTAACAATAACCCTAACCCTAAGCCGAACCCTAACCCTAAACCTAACCCGAACCCTAACCCGAACCCTAAACCTAACCATAACACGAACCCTAACCTTAAACCTAAACCTAACCCGAACCCTAACCCTAAACCTAACCCTAACCCGAACCCTAACCCTAACCCTAAACCGAACCCTAACCCTAAACCTTACCCTAAAACTAAACCTAACCCGAACCCTAACCCTAACCCCTAACCCTAACCCTAACCCTAACCCGAACCCTAACCCTAACCCTAACCCTAAACCTAAACCTAACCCTAACCCTAACCCTAACCCTAAACCGAACCCTAACCCTAACCCGAACCCTAACCCTAACCCGAACCTGAACCCGAAACCTAACCCTAACCCGAACCCTAACCCTAACCCTAACCCGAACTCTAACCCAAACCAGCCCCTAACCGAAACCCGAACCCTAACACTAAACCGAACCCGGACCCTAACCCTAACCCTAACCCTAACCCTAACCCGAACCCTAACCCTAACCCTAACCCTAACCCCAACCCTAACCCGAAACCTAAACCGAACCCTAACCCGAACCCTAACACCTAACCCTAACCCGAACCCGAACCCTAACCCGAACACGAACCCTAACCCTAACCCGAAACCGAACCCTAACCCTAACCCGAACACGAACCCGAACCCTAACCCAAACCTAACCCGAACCCTAACTCTAAACCGAAACCTAAACCGAACCCTAACCCGAACCCTAACCCTAACCCTAACCCTACCCCGAACCCTAACCCTAAACCTAACCCAAACCCTAACCCGAAACCTAACCCTAACCCTAACCCTAACCCTAACCCAAACCCTAACCCTAACCCTAACCCGAAACCTCACCCTAACCCTAACCCCGAACCCGAACCCTAACACTAACCCTAACCCGAACCCTAACCCTAACCCTAACCCGAACCCTAACCCTAACCCCTAACCCTAACCCTAACCCGAACCCTAACCCTAACCCTAACCCTAACCCCAACACTAACACTAACCCGAACCCGAACCCGAACCCTAACCCTAACCCGAACCCTAACCCCACCCTAACCCTAACCCTAACCCTAACCAGAACCCTAAACCTAACCCTAACCCGACCCCTAACCCGGACCCTAACACGAACCCTAACCCTAACACGAACCCTAACCCTAACCCGAACCCTAACCCTAAACCTAACCCGAACCCTAACCGTAACCCTAACCCTAACCCTAACCCGAACCCTAACCCTAACCCGAACCCGAACCCTAACCCTAACCCGAAACCTAAACCGAACCCACCCTAACCCGAACCCTAACCCTAACCCGAAACCTAACCCTAACCCTAAACCTAACCCGAAACCTAAACCTAACCCGAACCCTAACCCTATACCTAAACCGAATCCTAACCCGAACCCTAACCTTAACCCTAACCCGAACCCTAACCCTAACCCGAACCCTAACCATAACCCTAACCCGAAGCCTCAACCTAAACCTAACACAAACCCTAACCGTAACCCGAAAAATAACCCTAACCCTAACCCTAACCCTAAACCGAACCCTAACCCTAACCCTAAACCGAACCCTAACCCGAACCCTAACCCTAACCCTAACCTGAACACTAACCCCTAACCCTAACCCGAACCCGAACCCTAACCCGAACCCTAACCCTAACCCTAACACGAAACCTAACCCTAATCCTAACCCGAACCCTAACCGTAACCCTAACTCTAACCCTAAACCTAACCCTAAACCGAAACCTAACCCTAACCCGAACCCTAACCCAAAACCTAAACCAAACCCTAACCCTAAACCGAACCCTAACCCTAACCCGAACCCTAACCCGAAACCGAACCCTAACCCTAACCCTAACCCTAACCCGAACTTTAACCCGAACCCTAACTCTAACCCGAACCCTAACCATAACCCTATCCCTAACCCAAACACTAACCCTAACCCGATCCCTAACCCTAAACCTAACCCTAACCCTAACCCGAACCCTAACCCTAACCCTAACCGTAACCTAACCCTAATCCGAACCCTAACCCTAACCCTAAAAATAACCCTAACACTAACCCCTAAACCTAACCCGAAATCTAACCCTAAACCTAACCCGAACCCGAACCCTAACCCCTAACCCTAACCCGAACCCGAACCCTAAACCGTACCCTAACCCTAACCTTAACCCGAACCCTAACCCTAACCCTAAACCTAACCTGAAACCTAACCCTAACCCTAACTCTAACCCTAAACCTAACCCTAAACCGAACCCTAACCCTAACCCGAACCCTAACCTGAAACCTAACCCTAACCCTAACCCTAACCCGAACCCTACCCTAACCCGAACCCTAACCCGAACCCGAACCCTAACCCTAACCCTAACCCTAACCCGAACCTTAACCCGAACCCTAACCCTAACACGAACCCTAACCATAACCCTAACCCTAACCCGAACACTAACCGTAACCCGATCCCTAAGCCTAACCCTAACCCTAACCTTAACCCGAACCCTAACCCTAACCCTCACCTAACCCTAATCCGAACCCTAACCCTAACCCTAACCCTAACACTAACCCCTAAACCTAACCCGAAACCTACCCCTAACCCTAACCCGAACCCGAACACTAACCCCTAACCCTAACCCGAAACCGAACCCTAAAACTAACCCTAACCCTAACCCGAACCCGAACCCTAAACCTAACCCGAAGCCTAACCCTAACCCGAACCCGAACCCTAAACCTAACCCGAAGCCTAACCCTAACCCTAACCCGAACCCGAACCCTAACCCGAACCCTAACCCTAACCTTAACCCGAACCCAAACCCTAACACAAACCCTAACCCTAACCCGAACCCGAACCCTAACCCTAACGCTAAACCTAACCCGCACCCTAAACCTAACCCGAACCCGAACACTAACCCAAACCGTAACCCTAAACCTAACCCTAACCCGAACCCTAACCCTAACCCAAAACCTAAACCTAACCCTAACCCTAACCCTAACCCTAACCCCAACCCTAAACCTAACACTAAACCTAACGCTAACCCGAACCCGAACCCTAACCCTAACACGAACCCTAACCCTAAACCGAAACCTAACCCTACCCGAAACCTAACCCAAACCTCAACCCGAACCCGAACCCGAACCCTAACCCTAACCCTAACCCAAACCGTAACCCTAACCCTAACCCTAACCCTAACCCGAAACCTAACCCTAACCCTAAACCGAACCCTAACCCTAACCCGAACCCTAACCCTAACCCGAACCCGAACCCGAACCCTAACCCTAACCCGAACCCTAACCCTAACCCTAACCATAAGCCGAACCCTATCCCAAACCCGAACCCTAACCCGAACCCGAACCCTAAACATAACCCGACCCCGAACCCTAACCCTAACCCGAACGCTAACCCTAACCCGAACCCTAACCCTAACACTAAACCGAAACCTAACCCTAAACCGAACCCTAACACTAACCCGAACCCGAACCCTAACCCTAACCCGAAACCTAACAATAACCCTAACACTAACCCGAACCCTAACCCTAACCCTAACCCTAACCCTAACCCGAACCCTAAACCTAACCCTAACCCTAACCCGAACCCTAACCCTAAACCTAACCCTAACCCGAACCCTAACCCTAAGCCTAACCCGAACACTAACCCTAACCCTAACTCTAACCCTAACCGTAACCCTAACCCCTAACCCTAACCCTAACCCGAACCCTAAACTTAACCCTAACCCTAATCCTAACCCGAACCTGAACCCTAACCGTAACCCGAACCCGAACCCTAACCCTAACCTAAACCGAACCCTAACCCTAACCCGAACGCTAACCCTACCCCGAAACCTAACCCGAACCCTAACCCGAACTCGAACCCTAACCCTAACCCTAAACCGAAACCTAACCCGAACCCTAACCCTAACCCTAACCCGAACCCTAACCCTAACCCTAAACCGAACCCTAACCCTAACCCAAAACCTAACCCTAACCCGAACCCGAACCCTAAACCGAACCCGAACCCTAAACCTAACCCTAACACTAACCCTAACCCGAACCCTAACCCTAACCCTAACCCTAACCCCAACCCTAACCCGAACCCTAACCCGAACCCTAACCCGAACCCTAACCCCTAACCCTAACCCGAACCCGAACCCTAACCCGAACCCGAACCCTAAACCTAACCCGAACCCGAACCGTAACCTTACCCGAACCTGAACCCTAACCCTAACCCTAACCCGAACCCTAACTCTAACCGTAACCCTAACCCTAACCCGAACCCTAACCCTAACCCTAACCCGAACCCTAACCCGAAACCTAACTCTAACCCGAACCATAACCGAACCCTAACCCGAACCCTAACCCTAACCCTAACCCGAACCCTAACCCTAATCTAAACTCTAACCCAAACCCTAACCCGAACCCTAACTCGAACCCAAACCCTAACCCGAACCCTAACCCGAACCCTAAACCTAACCCTAAACCTAACCCGAACCCGAACCCTAAACCTAACCCTAACCCGAACCCTAACCCTAACCCGAAACCTCACCCTAACCCTAACCCCGAACCCGAAACCTAACCCTAACCCTAACCCGAACACTAAACCTAACCCCTAACCCTAACCCTAACCCTAACCCTAACCCTAACCCTAACCTTAACCCGGACACGAACCCTAACCCTAACCCTAACCCGAACCCTAACCCTAACCCTAACCCGAACCATAACCCTAAACCGAACCCTAACCCTAACCCGAAACCTAAACCTAACCCTAACCCGAACCCGAACCCGAACCCTAACCCTAACCCTAACCCGAACCCTAACCCTAACCCTAAACCGAACCCGAACCCTAACCCGAAACCTAACCCTAAACCGAACCCGAACCGGAACCCTAACACTAACCCGAAACCTAATCCGAAACTGAACCATAACCCTAAACCGAACCCGAACCCTAACCCTAACCCTAAACCTAACCCTATCCCGAACCCTAACCCTAACCCGAACCCGAACCCTAACACTAACCCGAAACCTAAACCGAACCCACCCTAACCCGAACCCTAACCCTAACCCGAAACTAACCCTAACCCTAAACCTAACCCGAAACCTAAACCTAAACCTAACCCGAACCCTAACCCTAAACCTAACCCGAACCCTAAACCGAACCCTAAACCTAACTTAACCCGAACCCTAACCCTAACCCGAACCCTAAAGATAACCCTAACCCGAACCCTAAACCTAACCCTAACCCAAACACTAACCGTAACCCGAATAACCCTAACCCTAACTCTAACCCTAACCCGAACCTAACCCTAACCCTAACCCGAACCCGAACCCGAACCCTAACCCTAACCCTAACCTGAACACTAAAACCTAACCCTAACTCGAGCCCGAACCCTAATCCGAACCCTAAACCTAACCCTAACCCGAACCCTAACCCTAACCCTAACCCTAACCCGAACCCTAAAACTAACCTTAACTCTAACCCTAAACCTAAACCTAAACCGAACCCTAACCCTAACCCGATCCCTAACCCGATACCTAACCCTAACCCTAACACTAAACCGAACCCTAACCCTAACCCGAACCCTAACCATAACCCTAACCCTAACCCGAACCCTAACCCAAACCCGAACCCTAACCCTAAACCTAACCCTAACCCGAACTTTAACCCGAACCCTAACCCTAACCCGAACCCTAACCATAACCCTAACCCTAACCCGAACACTAACCCTAACCCGATTCCTAACCCTAAACCTAACCCTAACCCTAACCCGAAAACTAACCCTAACCCTAACCCGAACCCGAACCCGAACCCTAACCCTAACCCGAACCCTAACCCTAACCCTAACCCGAACCAGAACCCTAACCCGAACCCTAACCCTAACCTTAAACCGAACCCAAACCCTAACACGAACCCTAACCCTAACCCGAACCCGAACCCTAACCCTAACCCTAAACCTAACCCGCACCCTAACCCTAACACGAACCCGAACACTAACCCTAACCGTAACCCTGAACCTAACCCTAACCCGAACCCTAACCCTAACCCAAAACCGAAACCTAACCCTAACCCTAACCCTAAACCTGACCCCAACCCTAAACCTAACACTACCGCTAACGCTAACACGAACCCTAACCCTAACCCTAACCCTAACCCTAAACCTAACCCTAACCCGAACCCGAACCCTAACACTAACCCGAACCCGAACCCGAAACCTAACCCGAACCCTAACCCTAAACCGAAACCTAACCCTACCCGAAACCTAAACCTAACCTGAACCCGAACACGAACCCGAAACCTAACCCTAACCCTAACCCGAACCCTAACCCTAACCCGAACCCTAACCCTAACCCTAACCCGAACCCTAACCCTAACCCTAAACCGAAACCTAACCCTAACCCGAACACTAACACTAACCCGAACCCGAACCAGAACCCTAACCCTAACCCGAACCCTAACCCTAACCCTAACCCTAAGCCGAACCCTAACCCAAACCCGAACACTAACCCGAACCCGAAACCTAAACATAACCCGACCCCGAACCCTAACCCTAACCCGAACCCTAACCCTAACCCGAACCCTAACCCTAACACTAATCCGAAACCTAACTCTAACACGAACCCTAACCCTAACCCGAACCCGAACCCTAACCCTAACCCGAAACCTAACAATAACCCTAACCCTAACCCGAACACTAACCCTAACCCTAACCCTAACCCGAACCCTAACACGAACCCTAACCCTAACCCTAACCCGAACCCTAACCCTATCCCTAACCCTAACCCGAACCCTAAACCTAAACCTAACCCTAACCCAAACCCTAACCCTAACCCGAACCCGAACACTAACCCTAACCCTAACCCTAACCGTAACCCTAACCCTAACCCTACCCCGGACCGTAACCTTAACCCTAACCCTAACCCTAACCCGAACCCGAACCCTAAACCTAACCCGAACCCGAACCCTAACCCTAACCTAACCCGAACCCTAACCCTAACGGGAAACCTAACCCGAACCCGAAAACTAACCCGAACCCTAACCCGAACCCGAACCCTAAACCTAACCCTAACCCGAACCCTAACCGGAACCCTAACTCTAACCCTAACCCGAACCCTAACCCTAACCCTAAACCGAACACTAACCCTAACACAAACCCTAACCCTAAACCGAACCCGAACCCTAAACCGAACCCGAACCCTAACCCTAACCCTAACCCTACCCCGAACCCTAACCCTTACCCTAACCCTAACCCCAACCCTAACCCGAACCCTAACCCGAACCCTAACCCGAACCCTAACCCCTAACCCTAACCCGAACCCGAACCCTAACCCGAACCCTAACCCGAACCCTAACCCTAACACTAACCCAAACCCGAACCCTAACCCTAACCCTAACCCTAACCCGAACCCTAACCCTAACCCCTAACCCGAACCCTAACCCTAACCCGAAACCTAACCCTAACCCGAACCCTAACCCTAACCCTAACCCTAACCCGAACCCGAACCCAAACCCGATCCCTAACCCTAAACCTCATCCGAACCCTAACCCTAACCCTAACACTAACCCTAACCCTAACCCGAACCCTAACCCTAACCCTAACCCGAACCCTAACCCGAACCCTAAACCTAAACCTAACCCGAACCCTAACCCTAACCCTAACCCTAACCCGAATCCTAACCCGGAGTCTAACTCGACCCTAACCCTAACCCCTAACCCTTACCCTAACCTGAAACCTAACCCTAACCCGAACCCTTACCCGAACACGAACCCTCACCCGAACCCGAATCCTAACCCGAACCCTAACCCGAACCCTAACACGAACCCTAACCCGAACCCTAACCATAAGCCTAACGCGAACCCTAACCCTAATCCTAACTCTAACCCAAACCCTAACCCGAACCCTAACTCGAACCCAAACCCTAACCCGAACCTCACCGAACACTAACCCTAACCCTAAACCTAACCCGAATCCGAAACCTAACCCTAACCCTAACCCGAACCCTAACCCTATCCCGAACCCTCACCCTAACACTAACCCCGAACCCGAACACTAACCCTAACCCTAACACGAACCCTAACCCGAACCCTAAACCGAACCCCAACCCTAACCCTAACCCTAACCCTAACCCGAACCCTAACCCTAACCCTCACCCTAACCCTAACCTTAACACAAACCCTAACCCTAACCCCTAACCCTAACCCTAACCCTAACCCGAACCCTAACCCTAAACCTAACCCTAACCCTACCCCTAACCTGAATCCGAACCCTAACCCTAACCCGAACCCGAACCCGAACACGAACCCTAACCCTAACACGAACCCTAACCCTAACCCGAACCCTAACCCTAACACTAACCCGAAACCTAACTCTAACCCGAACCCTAAACCTAACGCGAACCCTAACCCTAACCCGAACCCGAACCCGAACCCTAACCCTAACCAGAACCCTATCCCTAACCCTAACCCGAACCCTAACCCAAACCCGAACCCTAACCCGAACCCGAACCCTAACCCTAACCCGAACCCGAACCCTAACCCTAACCCTAACCCTAACCCTAACCCGAACCCTAACCCTAAACCTAACCCTAACCCCAACCCTAACCCGAAACCTAACCCGGACCCTAAACCGAACCCTAACCCCTAACCCTAACCCGAACCCGAAACCTAACCCGAACCCGAATCCTAACCCTAACCCGAACCCGAACCCTAACCCTAACCCGAACTCGAACCCGAACCCTAAGCCTAACCCTAACCCTAACCCCAAACCTAACCCGAACCCTAACCCGAACCCTAACCCAAACACTATCCCTAACCCTAACCCGAAGCCTAACCCAAACCCGAACCCTAACCCGAACCCGAACCCTAACCCTAACCCGAACTCGAACCCGAAACCTAACCCTAACCCTAACCCTAACCCGAACCCTAACCCGAAACCTAACTCTAACCCGAACCCTAATCTGAAGCCTAACCCGAACCCTAACCCTAACCCTAACCCTAACCCTAACCCTAACCCTAACCCTAACATGAACACTAACCCTAACCCTAACCCTAAACCTAACCCTAACCCGAACCCTAACCCTAACCCTAACCCAAACCCTAACCCTAACCCTAACGCTAACCCTAACACCTAACCCTAACCCGTAACCTAAACCTAACCCGAACCGTAACCCTAACCCTAACCCGAACCCTAACCCTAACCCTAGCCCTAAACCTAACTAGAACCCTAACCCGAACCCTAAACCTAACCCTAACCCTCACCCGTACCCTAACCCGAACTCTAACTCGGCCCTAACCCTAACCCCTAACCCTAAGCTTAACCTAACCCTAACCCGAACCCGTACACGAACCCTAACCCTAACCCTAACCCAAACCCTAACCGTAACACAAACAATAACCCTAACCCTAACCCTAACCCTAACCCGACCCCTAACCCTAACCCTAACCCGAACCCTAACCCGGACCCTAACCCTAACCCTAACCTGAACACTAACCCCTAACCCTAACCCGAACCCGAACCCTAACCCGTACCCTAACCCTAACCCGAACCCTAACCCTAACCCTAACCCTAACCCGAACCCTAACCCTAAACCGAACCCGAACCCTAACCCTAACCCGAAACCTAAACCGAACCCAACCCTAACCCGAACCCTAACCCTAACCCGAAACCTAACCCTAACCCTAAACCTAACCTGAAACCTAAACCTAACCCGAACCCTAACCCTAAACCTAACCCGATCCCTAACCCGAAATCTAACCCTAACCCTAACCCGAACCCTAACCCTAACCCGAACCCTAACCCTAACCTTAACCCGAACCCTAACCCTAACCCTAACCCAAACCCTAACCGTAACCCAAACAATAACCCTAACCCTAACCCTAACCCTAACCCGAACCCTAACCCTAACCCTAACCTGAACACTAACCCCTAACCCTAACCCGAACCCGAACCCTAACCCGTACCCTAACCCTAACCCTAACCCGAACCCTAACCCTAACCCTAACCCTAACCCGAACCCTAACCCTAACCCTAACTCTAACGCTAAACCTAACCCTAAACCGAACCCTAACCCTAACCCGAACCCTAACCCGAAACCTAACCCTAACCCTAACCCTAACCTGAACCCTACCCTAACCCGAACCCTAACCCGAACCCGAACCCTAACCCTAACCCTATCCCTAACCCGAAACTTAAACCGAACCCTAACCCTAACACGAACCCTAACCATAACCCTAACCCTAACCCGAACACTAACCGTAACCCGATCCCTAAGCCTAACCCTAACCCTAACCTTAACCCGAACCCTAAACCTAACCCTAACCTAACCCTAATCCGAACCCTAACCCTAACCCTAACCCTAACACTAACCCCTAAACCTAACCCGAAACCTAACCCTAACACTAACCCGAACCCGAACACTAACCCCTAACCCTAACCCGAACCCGAACCCTAAACCTAACCCTAACCCTACCCCGAACCCGAACCCTAAACCTAACCCGAAGCCTAAACCTAACCCTAACCCGAACCCGAACCCTAACCCTAACCCTAAACCTAACCCGCACCCTAACCCTAACACGAACCCGAACACTAACCCTAACCGTAACCCTAAACCTAACCCTAACCCGAACCCTAACCCTAACCCAAAACCGAAACCTAATCCTAACCCTAACCCTAACCCTAACCCTAACCCTAAACCTAACCCTAACCCGAACCCGAACCCTAACACTAACCCGAACCCTAACCCTAACCCTAACACGAACCCTAACCCTAAACCGAAACCTAACCCTACCCGACACCTAACCCAAACCTCAACCCGAACCCGAAGCCGAACCCTAACCCTAACCCTAACCCAAACCCTAACCCTAACCCTAACCCTAACACTAACCCTAACCCGAACCCTAACCCTAACCCTAACCCGAACCCTAACCCTAACCCGAACCCGAACCCGAACCCTAACCCTAACCCGAACCCTAACGCTAACCCTAACCATAAGCCGAACCCTAACCCAAACCCGAACCCTAACCCGAACCGAAACCCTAAACATAACCCGACCCCGAACCCTAACCCTAACCCGAACGCTAACCCTAACCCGAACCCTAACCCTAACAGTAAACCGAAACCTAACCCTAAACCGAAACCTAACCCTAACCCGAACCCGAACCCTAACCCTAACCCGAAACCTAACAATAACCCTAACACTAACCCGAACCCTAACCCTAACCCTAACCCTAACCCGAACCCTAACACGAACCCTAACCCTAACCCTAACCCGAAACCTAACCCTAACCCTAACCCTAACCCGAACCCTAACCCTAAACCTAACCCTAACCCGAACCCTAACCCTAAGCCTAACCCGAACACTAACCCTAACCCTAACTCTAACCCTAACCGTAACCCTAACCCCTAACCTTAACCCTAACCCGAACCCTAAACTTAACCCTAACCCTAACCCTAACCCGAACCCGAACCCTAACCGTAACCCGAACCCGAACCCTAAACCTAACCTAAACCGAACCCTAACCCTAACCCGAACCCTAACCCTAACCCGAAACCTAACCCGAACCCTAACCCGAACTCGAACCCTAACCCTAACCCTAAACCGAACCCTAACCCGAACCGTAACCCTAACCCGAACCCTAACCCTAACCCTAAACCGAACCCTAAACCTAACCCAAAACCTAACCATAACCAGAACCCGAACCCTAAACCGAACCCGAACCCTAAACCTAACCCTAACACTAACCCTAACCCGAACCCTAACCCTAACCCTAACCCCAACCCTAACCCGAACCCTAACCCGAACCCTAACTCAAACTCTAACCCCTAACCCTAACCCGAACCCGAACCCTAACCCGAACCCGAACCCTAAACCTAACCCGAACCCGAACTGTAACCTTACCCGAACCCGAACCCTAACCCTAACCCTAACCCGAACCCTAACTCTAACCGTAACCCTAACCCTAACCCGAACCCTAACCCTAACCCTAACCCGAAACCTAACTCTAACCCGGACCCTAAACCGAACCCTAACCCGAACCCTAACCCTAAACCTAACCCTAACCCTACCCCGAACCCTAACCCTAACCCTAACCCTAACCCTAACCTGAACCCGAAACCTAACCCTAACCCTAACCCTAACCCAAACCCTAACCCTAACCCTAACCCTAACCCTAACCCTAACCCCTAACCCTAACCCGAACCCTAAAACTAACCCGAACCCTAACCCAACCCCTAACCCGAACCCTAACCCTAACCCTAACACTAACCCTAAACCTAACCCTAACTCGAACCCTAACTCGAACCCTAACCCTAACCCTAACCCTAACCCGAACCCTAACCCGAACTCTAACTCGACCCTAACCCTAAACCCTAACCCTAACCCTAACCCGAAACCTAACACTAACCCGAACCCGTACCCAAACACGAACCCTAACCCGAACCCGAACCCTAACCCGAACCCTAACCCGAACCCTAACCAGAAACCTAACCCAAACCCTAACCCGAACACTAACTCGAAAACAAACCCTAACCAGAACCCTAACCCGAACCCTAAACCTAACCCTAAACCTAACCCGAACACGAACCCTAAACCTAACCCTAACCCGAACCCTAACCCTAACCCGAAACGTCACCCTAACCCTAACCCCGAACTCGAATCCTAACCCTAACCCTAACCCGAACCCTAAACCTAACCCCTAACCCTAACACTAACCCTAACCCGAACCCTAACCCTAACCCTAACCCTAACCCTAACCCGAACCCGAACCCTAACCCTAACCCGAACCCTAACCCTAACCCGAACCCGAACCATAACCCTAAACCGAACACTAACCCTAACCCGAAACCTAAACCTAACCCTAACCCGAACCCGAACCCGAACCCTAACCCTAACCCTAACCCGAACCCTAAACCTAACCATAACCCGAACCCGAACCCTAACCCGAAACCTAACCCTAAACCGAACCCGAACCCGAACACTAACACTAACCCGAAACCTAACCCTAACCCGAACCCTAACCCGAACCCCAACCCTAACCCTAACCCGAACCCTAACCCTAACCCGAACCCTAACCCTAACCCCACCCTAACCCTAACCCTAACCCTAACCGGAACCCTAACCCTAACCCTAACCCGAACCCTAACCCTAACCCGAAACCTAAACCGAACCCACCCTAACCCGAACCCTAACCCTAACCCGAAACCTAACCCTAACCCTAAACCTAACCCGAAACCTAAACCTAAACCTAACCCGAACCCTAACCCTAAACCTAACCCGAACCCTAACCCGAACCCTAAACCTAACCCTAACCCGAACCCTAACCCTAACCCAAACCCTAACCATAACCCTAACCCAAACCCTAAACCTAACCCTAACCCAAACCCTAACCGTAACCCGAACAATAACCGTAACCCTAACCCTAACCGTAACCCGAACCCTAACCCTAACCCTAACCCGAACCCGAACCCGAACCCTAACCCTAACCCTAACCTGAACACTAAACCCTAACCCTAACCCGAACCCGAACCCTAATCCGAACCCTAACCCTAACCCTAACCCGAACCCTAACCCTAACCCTAAACCTAACCCGAACCCTAAAACTAACCCTAACTCTAACCCTAAACCTAACCCTAAACCGAACCCTAACCCTAACCCGACCCCTAACCCGATACCTAACCCTAACCCTAACACTAACCCAAACCCTAACCCTAACCCGAACCCTAACCCAAACCCGAACCCTAACCCTAACCCTAACCCTAACCCGAACTTTAACCCGAACCCTAACCCTAACCCGAACCCTAACCATAACCCTAACCCTAACCCGAACACTAACCCTAACCCGATCCCTAACCCTAAACCTAACCCTAACCCTAACCCGAAAACTAACCCTAACCCTAACCTAACCCTAATCCGAACCCTAACCCTAACCCTAACCCTAACCCTAACACTAACCCCTAACCCTAACCTGAAACCTAACCCTAAACCTAACCCGAACCCGAACCCTAAACCGAACCCTAACCCTAACCCTAACCCTATCCCTAACCCGAACCCTATCCCTAACCCGAACCCTAACCCTAACCCTAACCCGAACCCGAACCCTAAACCGAACCCTAACCCTAACCTTAACCCGAACCCAAACCCTAACACGAAACCTAATCCTAACCGGAACCCGAACCCTAACCCTAACCCTAAACCTAAACCGCACACTAACCCTAACCCGAACCCGAACACTAACCCTAACCCTAACCCTAAACCTAAACCTAACCCGAACCCTAACCCTAACCCAAAACCGAAACATAACCCTAACACTAACCCTAACCCTAACTCCAACCCTAAACCTAACACTAACCCTAACGCTAACCTGAACCCTAACCCTAACCGTAAACCTAACCCTAACCCGAACCAGAACCCTAACCCTAACCCGAACTTGAACCCTAACCCTAACTCGAACCCTAACCCTAACCCGAACCCTAACCCTACCCGAAACCTAACCCTAACCTAACCCGAACCCGAACCCTAACCCTAACCCTAACCCGAACCCTAACCCTAACCCGAACCCTAACCCTAACCCTAACCCGACCCTAATCCTAACCCTAAACCGAACCCTAACCCTAACCAGAACCCTAACCCTAAACCGAACTCGAACCCGAACCCTAACCCTAAACCGAACCCTAAACCTAACCCTAACCTAACCCGAACCATAACCCTAACCCGAACCCTAACCCTATCCCGAAAACTAACCCTAACCCTAACCCGAACCCGAACCCGAACCCTAACCCTAACCCTAAACCGAACCCTAACCCTAACACGAACCCTAAACCTAACCCTAAACCGAACCCTAACCCAAACCCTAAACCGAACCCTAACCCTAACCCGAACCCTAACCCTAACCCGAACCCGAACCTGAACCCTAACCCTAACCCTTACCCTAACCCTAACCCTAACCCGAACCCTAACCCTAACCCTAACCCTAACCCCAACCCTAACCCGAAACCTAACCCGAACCCTTACCCGAACCCTAACCCCTAACCCTAACCCGAACCCGAACCCTAACCCGAACACGAACCCTAAACCAAACCCGAACCCGAACCCTAACCCTAACCCGAACCCGAACCCGAACCCTAACCCTAACCCTAACCCGAAACCTAACTCTAACCGTAACCCTAACCCTAACCCGAACCCTAACCCTAACCCACCCCGAACCCTAACCCGAACCCTAACTCTAACACGAACCCTAAACCGAACCCTAACCCGAACCCTAACCCTACCCTAACTCTAAACCTACCCTGAACCCTAACCCTAACCCTAACCCTAACCCTAACCCGAACCCTAACCCTAAACCTAACCCTAACCCTAACCCTAACCCTAACTCGAACCCTAACCCGAACCCTAACCCTAACCCTAACCCTAACCCGAACCCTAACCCAAACTCTAACTCGACCCTAACCCTAAACCCTAACCCTAACCCTAACCCGAAACCTAACCCTAAACGGAACCTGTTCCCAAACACGAACCCTAACCCGAACCCAAACCCTAACCCGAACCCTAACCCGAACCCTAACCCGAACCCTAACCCTAACCCTAACCCGAATCCTAACCCTAATCTAAACTCTAACCCAAACCCTAACCCGAACCCTAACTCGAACCCAAACCCTAACCCGAACCCTAACCCGAACCCTAACCCCTAACACTAACCCGAACCCGAACCCTAACCCGAACCCGAACCCTAACCCGAACCCTAACCAGAACACTAACCCCTAACACTAACCCGAACCCGAACCCTAACACGAACCCGAACCCTAACCCTAAACCTAACCCTAACCCTCACCCTAACCCTAACCCCGAACCCGAACCCTAACCCTAACCGTAACCCGAACCCTAACCCGATCCCTAACCCGAACCCCATTCCTAACCCGAACCCGAACCCGAACCCGAACCCTAACCCTAACCCAAACACTAACCCCACCCTAACCCTAACCCTAACCCTAACCGGAACCCTAACCCTAACCCTAACCCGACCCCTAACCCGAACCCTAAGACGAACCCTAACCCTAACACTAACCCTAACCCGAACCCTAAACCTACCCCTAACCCGAAACCTAACCCTAACCCGAACCCGAACCCTAACCCTAACCCAAAACAAAACCGAACCCACCCTAACCCGAAATCTAACCCTAACCCGAAACCTAACCCTAACTCTAAACCTAACCCGAAACCTAAACCTAACCCGAACCCTTACTCTAAACCTAACCCGAACGCTAACCCGAACCCTAACCCTAACACTAACCCGAACCCTAACCATAACCCTAACCCGAACCCTAAACTAACCCTAACCCAAACCCTAACCGTAACCCGAAAAATAACCCTAACCCTAACCCTAACACTAACCCGAACCCTAACCCTAACCCTAACCCGAACCCGAACCCGAACCCTAACCCTAACCCTAACCTGAACACTAACCCCTAACCCAAACCCGAACCCGAAACCTAACCCGAACCCTAACCCTAACCCTAACCCGAACCCTAACCCTAACCCTAACCCTAAACCGAACCCTAACCCTACCCCTAACTCTAACCCGAAACCTAACCCTAAACCGAACCCTAACCCTAACCCGAACCCTAACCCGAATCCTAACCCTAAACCTAACCCTAACCCGAACCCTAACCCTAACCCAAACCCTAACCCGAAACCGAACCCTAGCCCTAACCCTAACCCTAACCCGAACTTTAACCCGAAACCTAACCCTAACCCGAACCCTAACCATAACCCTAACCCTAACCCGAACACTAACCCTAACCCGATCCCTAACCCTAAACCTAACCCTAACCCTAACCCGAACCCTTACCCTAACCCTAACCTAACCCTAATCCGAACACAACCCTAACCCTAACCCTAACCCTAACACTAACCCCTAACCCTAACCCGAAACTTAACCCTAAACCTAACCCGAACCCGAACCCTAACCCCTAACCCTAACCCGAACCCGAACCCTAAACCTAAACCTAACCCTAACCCTAAACCTAACCCGAACCCGAACCCTATCCCTAACACGAACCCTAACCCTAACCCTAACCCGAACCCGAACCCTAACCCGAACCCTAACCCTAACCTTAACCCCAACCCAAACCCTAACACGAAACCTAACCCTAACCCGAACCCGAACCCTAACCCTAACCCTAAACCTAACCCTCACACTAACCCTAACCCGAACCCGAACACTAACCCTAACCCTAAACCTAAACCTAACCCTAACCCGAACACTAACCCTAACCCAAAACCGAAACCTAACCCTAACCCTAACCCTAACCTTAACCCAAACCCTAAAACTAACACTAACCCTAACGCTAACCCGAACCCTAACCCTAACCCTAAACCTAACCCTAACCCGAACCCGAACCCTAACACTAACCCGAAGGCGAACCCTAACCCTAACCCGAACCCTAACCCTAACCCGAACCCTAACCCTACCCGAAACCTAACCCTAACCTAACCCGAACCCAAACCCGAACCCTAACCCTAACACTAAACCGAACCCTAACCCTAACCCGAACCCGAACCCGAACCCTAACCCTAACGCGAACCCTAAACCTAATCCCACCCTAACCCTAACCCTAACCCTAACCGGAACCCTAACCCTAACCCTAACCCGAACCCTAACCCGAAACCTAACACGAAACCTAACCCTAACCCTAACCCTAACCCGAACCCTAACCCTAACCCTAACCCTAACCCTAACCGTAACCCGAACCCTAACACTAACCCTAACCAAACTGTAACCCTAACCCGAACCCGAACCCTAACCCTAACCCGAAACCTAAACCGAACCCACCCTAACCCGAAACCTAACCCTAACCCGAAACCTAACCCTAACCCTAAACCTAACCCGAAACCTAAACCTAACCCGAACCCTAACCTTAAACCTAACCCGAACCCTAACCCGAACCCTAAACCTAACCCTAACCCGAACCCTAACCCTAACCCGAACTCTAACCATAACCCTAACCCGAACCCTAAACCTAACCCTAACCCAAACCCTAACTGTAACCCGAATAACCCTAACCCTAACCCTAACCCGAACCCTAACCCTAGCCCTCACCCTAACCCGAACCCTAACCCGAACCCTATCCCTAACCCTAACCTGAACACTAACCCCTAACCCTAACCCGAACCCGAACCCTAACCCGAACCCTAATCCTAACCCTAACCCGAAACCTAACCCTAACCATAACCCTAACCCGAACCCTAAACCTAACCCTAACTCTAACCCTAAACCTAACACTAAACCGAACCCTAACCCTAACCCGAACCCTAACCCGATACCTAACCCTAACCCTAACCCTAACCCGAACCCTAACCCTAACCCGAACCCTAACCCGAACCCGAACCCTAACCCTAACCCTAACCCTAACCCGAACTTTAAACCGAACCCTAACCCTAACCCGAAACCTAACCATAACCCTAACCCTAACCCGAACACTAACACTAACCCGATCCCTAACCCTAAACCTAACCCTAACCCTAACCCAAACCCGAACCCTAACCCGAACCCTAACCCTAACCTTACCCCGAACCCAAACCCTAACACGAAACCTAACCCTAACCCGAATCCGAACCCTAACCCTAACCCTAAAACTAACCCGCACACTAACCCTAACCCGAACCCGAACCCTAACCCTAACCCTAACCCTAAACCTAACCCTAACCCTAACCCTAACCCGAACCCTAACCCTAACCCAAAACCGAATCCTAACCCTAACCCTAACCCTAACCCTAACCCTAACCCCAACCCTAAACCTAACACTAACACTAACGCTAACCCGAACCCTAACCCTAACCCTAAACCTAACCGTAACCCGAACCCGAACCCTAACACTAACCCGAACCCGAACCCTAACCCTAACCCGAACCCTAAACCTAACCCGAACCCTAACCCTACCCGAATTCTAACCCTAACCTAACCCGAACCCGAACCCGAAACCTATCATAACCCTAACCCGAACCCTAACCCTAACCCGAACCCTAACCCTAACCCTAACCCGAACCCTAACCCTAACCCTAAACCGATCCCTAACCCTAACCCGAACCCTAACCCTAAACCGAACCCGAACCCGAACCAAACCCTAAACCAAACCCTAACCCTAACCTTAACCCGAACCCTACCCAAACCCGAACCCTAACCCGAACTCGAACCCTAACCATAACCCGACCCCGAAACCTAACCCTAACCCGAACCCTAACCCTAACCCTAATCCGAAACCTAACCCTAACCCGAACCCTAAACCTAACCCGAACCCGAATCCTAACCCTAACCCGAACCCTAACAATAACCCTAACCCTAACACGAAACCTAACCCTAACCCTAACCCGAAACCTAACCCGAACCCTAACCCTAACCATAACCCTAACCCTAAACCTAACCCTAACCCGAACCCTAACACTAACCCCTAACCCTAACCCTAACCCAAACCGAACCCTAACCCTAACCCTAACCCTAAACCGAACCCGAACCCTAACCCTATCCCGAACCCGAACCCTAACCCTAACCTAACCCGAACCCTCACCCTAACCCGAACCTAACCCTAACCCGAAAACTAACCCTAACCCTAACCCGAACCCGAACCCGAAACCTAACCCTAACCCTAACCCGAACCCTAACCCTAACACGAACCCTAATCCTAACCCTAACCCGAACCCTAACCCTAACCCTAACCCTAACCCTAACCCTAACCCCAACCCTAACCCGAAACCTAACCCGAACCCTAACCCCTAACCCTAACCCGAACCCGAACCCTAACCCGAACACGAACCCTAACGATAACCCGAACCCGAACACTAACCCTAACCCGAACCCGAAGCCGAACCCGAACCCTAACCCTAACCCGAACCCTAAACCTAACCCGAACCCTAACCCTACCCGAATTCTAACCCTAACCTAACCCGAACCCGAACACGAACCCTACCATAACCCTAACCCGAACCCTAACCCTAACCCGAACCCTAACCCTAACCCTAACCCGAACCCTAACCCTAACCCTAAACCGAACCCTAATCCTAACCCGAACCCTAACCCTAAACCGAACCCGAACCCGAACCAAACCCTAAACCAAACCCTAACCCTAACCCTAACCCGAACCCTAACCCTAACCCTAACCCGAACCCTAACCCTAACCCTAAACCGAACCCTAACCCTAAACCGAACCCTAACCCTAAACCGAACCCGAACCCGAACCAAACCCTAAACCAAACCCTAACCCTAACCCGAACCCTACCCAAACCCGAACCCTAACCCGAACTCGAACCCTAACCACAACCCGACCCCGAAACCTAACCCTAACCCGAACCCTAACCCTAACCCTAATCCGAAACCTAACCCTAACCCGAACCCTAAACCTAACCCGAACCCGAATCCTAACCCTAACCCGAACCCTAACAATAACCCTAACCATAACAAGAAACCTAACCCTAACCCTAACCCGAACCCTAACCCGAACCCTAACCCTAACCATAACCCTAACCCTAAACCTAAACCTAACCCGAACCCTAACACTAACCCCTAACCCTAACCCTAACCCTAACCCGAACCCTAACCCTAACCCTAACACTAAACCGAACCCGAACCCTAACCCTAACCCGAACCCGAACCCTAACCCTAACCTAACCCGAACCCTAACCCTAACCCGAACCTAACCCTAACCCGAAACCTAACCCTAACCCTAACCCGAACCCGAACCCGAAACCTAACCCTAAACCTAACCCGAACCCTAACCCTAACACGAACCCTAATCCTAACCCTAACCCGAACCCTAACCCTAACCCTAACCCTAACCCCAACCCTAACCCGAAACCTAACCCGAACCCTAACCCGTAACCCTAACCCGAACCCGAACACGAACCCTAACCATAACCCGAACCCGAACCCTAACCCTAACCCGAACCCGAAGCCGAACCCTAACCCTAACCCTAACCCGAACCCTAACTCTAATCGTAACCCTAACCCTAAACCGAACCCTAACCCTAACCCTAACCCGAACCCTAACCCGAACACTAACTCTAACCCGAACCCTAAACCGAACCCTAACCCTAACCCTAACCCTAACCCTATCCCTAACCATTCCCCGAACCCTAACCCTAACCCTAACCCTAACCCGAACCCTAACCCTAACCCTAACCCTAACCCAAACCCTAACCCTAACCCTAACCCTAACCTGAACCGAACCCTAACCCTAACCCTAACCCTAACCCAAACACTAACCCTAACCCTAACCCTAACCCTAACCCTAACCCGTAACCCTAACCCGAACCCTAAACCTAACCCGAACCCTAAACCTAACCCTAACCCGAACCCTAACCCTAACCCTAACCCTAACAATAACCCTAACTCGAACCCTAACCCGAACCCTAACCCTAAACCTAACCCTAACCCGAACCCTAATCCCAAATCTAACTCGACCCTAACCCTAAACCTAACACAAAACCTAACCCTAACCCGAACCCGGACCCAAACACGAACCCTAACCCGAACCCGAAACCTAACCCGAACCCTATCCCGAACCCTAACCCGAACCCTAACCCGAACCCGAACCCTAACCCTAACCCTAACACGAACCCTAACCCTAATCTAAACTCTAACCCAAACTCTAACCCGAACCCTAACTCGAACCCAAACCCTAACCCGAACCCTAACCCGAACCCTAAACCTAACCCTAACCCTAACCCGAAACTTAACCCTAACCCTAACCCGAACCCGAACCCTAACCCCTAACCCTAACCCGAACCCGAACCCTAAACCTAAACCTAACCCTAACCCTAAACCTAACCCGAACCCGAACCCTATCCCTAACACGAACCCTAACCCTAACCCTAACCCGAACCCGAACCCTAACCCGAACCCTAACCCTAACCTTAACCCCAACCCAAACCCTAACACGAAACCTAACCCTAACCCGAACCCGAACCCTAACCCTAACCCTAAACCTAACCCTCACACTAACCCTAACCCGAACCCGAACACTAACCCTAACCCTAAACCTAAACCTAACCCTAACCCGAACACTAACCCTAACCCAAAACCGAAACCTAACCCTAACCCTAACCCTAACCTTAACCCAAACCCTAAAACTAACACTAACCCTAACGCTAACCCGAACACTAACCCTAACCCTAAACCTAACCCTAACCCGAACCCGAACCCTAACACTAACCCGAAGGCGAACCCTAACCCTAACCCGAACCCTAACCCTAACCCGAACCCTAACCCTACCCGAAACCTAACCCTAACCTAACCCGAACCCAAACCCGAACCCTAACCCTAACACTAAACCGAACCCTAACCCTAACCCGAACCCGAACCCGAACCCTAACCCTAACCCGAACCCTAAACCTAATCCCACCCTAACCCTAACCCTAACCCTAACCGGAACCCTAACCCTAACCCTAACCCGAACCCTAACCCGAAACCTAACACGAAACCTAACCCTAACCCTAACCCTAACCCGAACCCTAACCCTAACCCTAACCCTAACCCTAACCGTAACCCGAACCCTAACACTAACCCTAACCAAACTGTAACCCTAACCCGAACCCGAACCCTAACCCTAACCCGAAACCTAAACCGAACCCACCCTAACCCGAAACCTAACCCTAACCCGAAACCTAACCCTAACCCTAAACCTAACCCGAAACCTAAACCTAACCCGAACCCTAACCTTAAACCTAACCCGAACCCTAACCCGAACCCTAAACCTAACCCTAACCCGAACCCTAACCCTAACCCGAACTCTAACCATAACCCTAACCCGAACCCTAAACCTAACCCTAACCCAAACCCTAACTGTAACCCGAATAACCCTAACCCTAACCCTAACCCGAACCCTAACCCTAGCCCTCACCCTAACCCGAACCCTAACCCGAACCCTATCCCTAACCCTAACCTGAACACTAACCCCTAACCCTAACCCGAACGCGAACCCTAACCCGAACCCTAATCCTAACCCTAACCCGAAACCTAACCCTAACCATAACCCTAACCCGAACCCTAAACCTAACCCTAACTCTAACCCTAAACCTAACACTAAACCGAACCCTAACCCTAACCCGAACCCTAACCCGATACCTAACCCTAACCCTAACCCTAACCCGAACCCTAACCCTAACCCGAACCCTAACCCGAACCCGAACCCTAACCCTAACCCTAACCCTAACCCGAACTTTAAACCGAACCCTAACCCTAACCCGAAACCTAACCATAACCCTAACCCTAACCCGAACACTAACACTAACCCGATCCCTAACCCTAAACCTAACCCTAACCCTAACCCAAACCCGAACCCTAACCCGAACCCTAACCCTAACCTTACCCCGAACCCAAACCCTAACACGAAACCTAACCCTAACCCGAATCCGAACCCTAACCCTAACCCTAAAACTAACCCGCACACTAACCCTAACCCGAACCCGAACCCTAACCCTAACCCTAACCCTAAACCTAACCCTAACCCTAACCCTAACCCGAACCCTAACCCTAACCCAAAACCGAATCCTAACCCTAACCCTAACCCTAACCCTAACCCTAACCCTAACCCCAACCCTAAACCTAACACTAACACTAACGCTAACCCGAACACTAACCCTAACCCTAAACCTAACCCTAACCCGAACCCGAACCCTAACACTAACCCGAACCCGAACCCTAACCCTAACCCGAACCCTAAACCTAACCCGAACCCTAACCCTACCCGAATTCTAACCCTAACCTAACCCGAACCCGAACCCGAACCCTACCATAACCCTAACCCGAACCCTAACCCTAACCCTAACCCTAACCCGAACCCTAACCCTAACCCTAACCCGAACCCTAACCCTAACCCTAAACCGAACCCTAACCCTAAACCGAACCCGAACCCGAACCAAACCCTAAACCAAACCCTAACCCTAACCCGAACCCTACCCAAACCCGAACCCTAACCCGAACTCGAACCCTAACCATAACCCGACCCCGAAACCTAACCCTAACCCGAACCCTAACCCTAACCCTAATCCGAAACCTAACCCTAACCCGAACCCTAAACCTAACCCGAACCCGAA
Organism: Urocyon cinereoargenteus; assembly: GCA_032313775.1. Lineage (NCBI taxonomy): Eukaryota > Metazoa > Chordata > Mammalia > Carnivora > Canidae > Urocyon > Urocyon cinereoargenteus. Next base: position 745,907 of record JAVLSZ010000077.1, on the reverse strand, counting down.
TCCTAACCCTAACCCGAACCCTAACAATAACCCTAACCATAACAAGAAACCTAACCCTAACCCTAACCCGAACCCTAACCCGAACCCTAACCCTAACCATAACCCTAACCCTAAACCTAAACCTAACCCGAACCCTAACACTAACCCCTAACCCTAACCCTAACCCTAACCCGAACCCTAACCCTAACCCTAACACTAAACCGAACCCGAACCCTAACCCTAACCCGAACCCGAACCCTAAACCTAACCTAACCCGAACCCTAACCCTAACCCGAACCTAACCCTAACCCGAAACCTAACCCTAACCCTAACCCGAACCCGAACCCGAAACCTAACCCTAAACCTAACCCGAACCCTAACCCTAACCCGAACCCTAACCCTAACCCTAACCCGAACCCTAACCCTAACCCTAAACCGATCCCTAACCCTAACCCGAACCCTAACCCTAAACCGAACCCGAACCCGAACCAAACCCTAAACCAAACCCTAACCCTAACCTTAACCCGAACCCTACCCAAACCCGAACCCTAACCCGAACTCGAACCCTAACCATAACCCGACCCCGAAACCTAACCCTAACCCGAACCCTAACCCTAACCCTAATCCGAAACCTAACCCTAACCCGAACCCTAAACCTAACCCGAAACCGAATCCTAACCCTAACCCGAACCCTAACAATAACCCTAACCCTAACACGAAACCTAACCCTAACCCTAACCCGAAACCTAACCCGAACCCTAACCCTAACCATAACCCTAACCCTAAACCTAACCCTAACCCGAACCCTAACACTAACCCCTAACCCTAACCCTAACCCTAACCCTAACCCGAACCCTAACCCTAACCCTAACCCTAAACCGAACCCGAACCCTAACCCTATCCCGAACCCGAACCCTAACCCTAACCTAACCCGAACCCTCACCCTAACCCGAACCTAACCCTAACCCGAAAACTAACCCTAACCCTAACCCGAACCCGAACCCGAAACCTAACCCTAACCCTAACCCGAACCCTAACCCTAACACGAACCCTAATCCTAACCCTAACCCGAACCCTAACCCTAACCCTAACCCTAACCCTAACCCTAACCCCAACCCTAACCCGAAACCTAACCCGAACCCTAACCCCTAACCCTAACCCGAACCCGAACCCTAACCCGAACACGAACCCTAACGATAACCCGAACCCGAACACTAACCCTAACCCGAACCCGAAGCCGAACCCGAACCCTAACCCTAACCCGAACCCTAAACCTAACCCGAACCCTAACCCTACCCGAATTCTAACCCTAACCTAACCCGAACCCGAACACGAACCCTACCATAACCCTAACCCGAACCCTAACCCTAACCCGAACCCTAACCCTAACCCTAACCCGAACCCTAACCCTAACCCTAAACCGAACCCTAACCCTAACCCGAACCCTAACCCTAAACCGAACCCGAACCCGAACCAAACCCTAAACCAAACCCTAACCCTAACCCTAACCCGAACCCTAACCCTAACCCTAACCCGAACCCTAACCCTAACCCTAAACCGAACCCTAACCCTAAACCGAACCCTAACCCTAAACCGAACCCGAACCCGAACCAAACCCTAAACCAAACCCTAACCCTAACCCGAACCCTACCCAAACCCGAACCCTAACCCGAACTCGAACCCTAACCATAACCCGACCCCGAAACCTAACCCTAACCCGAACCCTAACCCTAACCCTAATCCGAAACCTAACCCTAACCCGAACCCTAAACCTAACCCGAACCCGAATCCTAACCCTAACCCGAACCCTAACAATAACCCTAACCATAACAAGAAACCTAACCCTAACCCTAACCCGAACCCTAACCCGAACCCTAACCCTAACCATAACCCTAACCCTAAACCTAAACCTAACCCGAACCCTAACACTAACCCCTAACCCTAACCCTAACCCTAACCCGAACCCTAACCCTAACCCTAACACTAAACCGAACCCGAACCCTAACCCTAACCCGAACCCGAACCCTAACCCTAACCTAACCCGAACCCTAACCCTAACCCGAACCTAACCCTAACCCGAAACCTAACCCTAACCCTAACCCGAACCCGAACCCGAAACCTAACCCTAAACCTAACCCGAACCCTAACCCTAACACGAACCCTAATCCTAACCCTAACCCGAACCCTAACCCTAACCCTAACCCTAACCCCAACCCTAACCCGAAACCTAACCCGAACCCTAACCCGTAACCCTAACCCGAACCCGAACACGAACCCTAACCATAACCCGAACCCGAACCCTAACCCTAACCCGAACCCGAAGCCGAACCCTAACCCTAACCCTAACCCGAACCCTAACTCTAATCGTAAACCTAACCCTAAACCGAACCCTAACCCTAAACCTAACCCGAACCCTAACCCGAACACTAACTCTAACCCGAACCCTAAACCGAACCCTAACCCTAACCCTAACCCTAACCCTATCCCTAACCATTCCCCGAACCCTAACCCTAACCCTAACCCTAACCCGAACCCTAACCCTAACCCTAACCCTAACCCAAACCCTAACCCTAACCCTAACCCTAACCTGAACCGAACCCTAACCCTAACCCTAACCCTAACCCAAACACTAACCCTAACCCTAACCCTAACCCTAACCCTAACCCGTAACCCTAACCCGAACCCTAAACCTAACCCGAACCCTAAACCTAACCCTAACCCGAACCCTAACCCTAACCCTAACCCTAACAATAACCCTAACTCGAACCCTAACCCGAACCCTAACCCTAAACCTAACCCTAACCCGAACCCTAATCCCAAATCTAACTCGACCCTAACCCTAAACCTAACACAAAACCTAACCCTAACCCGAACCCGGACCCAAACACGAACCCTAACCCGAACCCGAAACCTAACCCGAACCCTATCCCGAACCCTAACCCGAACCCTAACCCGAACCCGAACCCTAACCCTAACCCTAACACGAACCCTAACCCTAATCTAAACTCTAACCCAAACTCTAACCCGAACCCTAACTCGAACCCAAACCCTAACCCGAACCCTAACCCGAACCCTAAACCTAACCCTAAACCTAACCCGAACCCGAACCCTAACCCTAACCCGAACCCGAACCCGAAACCGAAACCTCACCCTAACCCTAACCCTAACCCGAACCCTAACCCTAACCTGAACCCTAACCCTAACCCTAACCCTAAACCGAACCCTAACCCTAACCCCTAAACCTAACTCTAACCCTAACCCGAACCCTAACCCTAACCCTAACCCGAACCCGAACCCTAAACCTAACCCTAACCCGAACCCTAAACCTAAACCTAACCCGAACCCTAACCCTAACCCTAACCCTAACCCTAACCCGAAACCTAACCCTAAACCTAACCGGAACCCTAAACCGAACCCTAATCCTAACCCGAACCCTAACCCTAACCCGAACCCTAACCCTAACCCTAACCCGAACCCTAACCCTAACCCTAACCCGAACCCTAACCCTAACCCGAACCCTAACCCTAACCTGAAACCGAACCCGAACCCTAACCCTAACTCTAACACTAACCCTAAACCGAACCCTAACCCAAACCTGAACCCTAACACGAACCCGAACCCTAACCCTAATCCGAACCCGAACCCTAACCCTAACCCTAACCATAACCCTACCCCGAACCCTAACCCTAAACCTAACCCTAAAGAGAACCCTAAACCGAACCCTAACCCAAACCCTAACCCGAACCCTAACCCCTAACACTAACCCGAACCCGAACCCGAACCCGAACCCTAACCCTAACCCTAACCCTCACCCTAACCCTAACCCCGAACCCGAACCCTAACCCTAACCCTAACCCGAACCCTAACCCGAACCCTAACCCGAACCCCAACCCTAACCCTAACCCGAACCCGAACCCGAAACCTAACCATAACCCGAACCCTAACCCCACCCTAACCCTAACCCTAACCCTAACCGGAACCCTAAACCTAACCCTAACCCGACCCCTAACCCGAACCCTAACCCTAACCCTAAACCTAACCCTAAACCGAACCCTAACCCTAACCCGAACCCTAACCCTAACCCGAACCCGAACCTGAACCCTAACCCTAACACTTACCCTAACCCTAACCCTAACCCGAACCCTAACCCTAACCCTAACCCTAACCCCAACCCTAACCCGAAACCTAACCCGAACCCTTACCCGAACCCTAACCCCTAACCCTAACCCGAACCCGAACCCTAACCCGAACACGAACCCTAAACCAAACCCGAACCCGAACCCTAACCCTAACCCGAACCCGAACCCGAACCCTAACCCTAACCCTAACCCGAAACCTAACTCTAACCGTAACCCTAACCCTAACCCGAACCCTAACCCTAACCCACCCCGAACCCGAACCCGAACCCTAACTCTAACACGAACCCTAAACTGAACACTAACCCGAACCCTAACCCTAACCCTAACTCTAAACCTACCCTGAACCCTAACCCTAACCCTAACCCTAACCCTAACCCGAACCCTAACCCTAAACCTAACCCTAAACCTAACCCTAACCCTAACTCGAACCCTAACCCGAACCCTAACCCTAACCCTAACCCTAACCCGAACCCTAACCCAAACTCTAACTCGACCCTAACCCTAACCCCTAACTCTAACCCTAACCCGAAACCTAACCCTAAACGGAACCCGTTCCCAAACACGAACCCTAACCCGAACCCAAACCCTAACCCGAACCCTAACCCGAACCCTAACCCGAACCCTAACCCTAACCCTAACCCTAACCCGAATCCTAACCGTAATCTAAACTCTAACCCAAACCCTAACCCGAACCCTAACTCGAACCCAAACCCTAACCCGAACCCTAACCCGAACCCTAACCCCTAACACTAACCCGAACCCGAACCCTAACCCGAACCCGAACCCTAACCCGAACCTTAACCCGAACCCTAACCAGAACACTAACCCCTAACACTAACCCGAACCCGAACCCTAACCCGAACCCGGACCCTAACCCTAAACCTAACCCTAACCCTCACCCTAACCCTAACCCCGAACCCGAACCCTAACCCTAACCGTAGCCCGAACCCTAACCCGATCCCTAACCCGAACCCCATCCCTAACCCGAACCCGAACCCTAACCCTAACCCTAACCCTAACCCAAACACTAAGCCTAACCCTAACCCTAACCCTAACCCTAACCCGTAACCCTAACCCGAACCCTAAACCTAACCCGAACCCTAAACCTAACCCTAACCCGAACCCTAACCCTAACCCTAACCCTAACAATAACCCTAACTCGAACCCTAACCCGAACCCTAACCCTAAACCTAACCCTAACCCGAACCCTAATCCCAAATCTAACTCGACCCTAACCCTAAACCTAACACAAAACCTAACCCTAACCCGAACCCGGACCCAAACACGAACCCTAACCCGAACCCGAAACCTAACCCGAACCCTATCCCGAACCCTAACCCGAACCCTAACCCGAACCCGAACCCTAACCCTAACCCTAACACGAACCCTAACCCTAATCTAAACTCTAACCCAAACTCTAACCCGAACCCTAACTCGAACCCAAACCCTAACCCGAACCCTAACCCGAACCCTAAACCTAACCCTAAACCTAACCCGAACCCGAACCCTAACCCTAACCCGAACCCGAACCCGAAACCGAAACCTCACCCTAACCCTAACCCTAACCCGAACCCTAACCCTAACCTGAACCCTAACCCTAACCCTAACCCTAAACCGAACCCTAACCCTAACCCCTAAACCTAACTCTAACCCTAACCCGAACCCTAACCCTAACCCTAACCCGAACCCCGAACCCTAAACCTAACCCTAACCCGAACCCTAAACCTAAACCTAACCCGAACCCTAACCCTAACCCTAACCCTAACCCTAACCCGAAACCTAACCCTAAACCTAACCGGAACCCTAAACCGAACCCTAATCCTAACCCGAACCCTAACCCTAACCCGAACCCTAACCCTAACCCTAACCCGAACCCTAACCCTAACCCTAACCCGAACCCTAACCCTAACCCGAACCCTAACCCTAACCTGAAACCGAACCCCGAACCCTAACCCTAACTCTAACACTAACCCTAAACCGAACCCTAACCCAAACCTGAACCCTAACACGAACCCGAACCCTAACCCTAATCCGAACCCGAACCCTAACCCTAACCCTAACCATAACCCTACCCCGAACCCTAACCCTAAACCTAACCCTAAAGAGAACCCTAAACCGAACCCTAACCCAAACCCTAACCCGAACCCTAACCCCTAACACTAACCCGAACCCGAACCCGAACCCGAACCCTAACCCTAACCCTAACCCTCACCCTAACCCTAACCCCGAACCCGAACCCTAACCCTAACCCTAACCCGAACCCTAACCCGAACCCTAACCCGAACCCCAACCCTAACCCTAACCCGAACCCGAACCCGAAACCTAACCATAACCCGAACCCTAACCCCACCCTAACCCTAACCCTAACCCTAACCGGAACCCTAAACCTAACCCTAACCCGACCCCTAACCCGAACCCTAACCCTAACCCTAAACCTAACCCTAAACCGAACCCTAACCCTAACCCGAACCCTAACCCTAACCCGAACCCGAACCTGAACCCTAACCCTAACCCTTACCCTAACCCTAACCCTAACCCGAACCCTAACCCTAACCCTAACCCTAACCCCAACCCTAACCCGAAACCTAACCCGAACCCTTACCCGAACCCTAACCCCTAACCCTAACCCGAACCCGAACCCTAACCCGAACACGAACCCTAAACCAAACCCGAACCCGAACCCTAACCCTAACCCGAACCCGAACCCGAACCCTAACCCTAACCCTAACCCGAAACCTAACTCTAACCGTAACCCTAACCCTAACCCGAACCCTAACCCTAACCCACCCCGAACCCGAACCCGAACCCTAACTCTAACACGAACCCTAAACTGAACACTAACCCGAACCCTAACCCTAACCCTAACTCTAAACCTACCCTGAACCCTAACCCTAACCCTAACCCTAACCCTAACCCGAACCCTAACCCTAAACCTAACCCTAAACCTAACCCTAACCCTAACTCGAACCCTAACCCGAACCCTAACCCTAACCCTAACCCTAACCCGAACCCTAACCCAAACTCTAACTCGACCCTAACCCTAACCCCTAACTCTAACCCTAACCCGAAACCTAACCCTAAACGGAACCCGTTCCCAAACACGAACCCTAACCCGAACCCAAACCCTAACCCGAACCCTAACCCGAACCCTAACCCGAACCCTAACCCTAACCCTAACCCTAACCCGAATCCTAACCGTAATCTAAACTCTAACCCAAACCCTAACCCGAACCCTAACTCGAACCCAAACCCTAACCCGAACCCTAACCCGAACCCTAACCCCTAACACTAACCCGAACCCGAACCCTAACCCGAACCCGAACCCTAACCCGAACCTTAACCCGAACCCTAACCAGAACACTAACCCCTAACACTAACCCGAACCCGAACCCTAACCCGAACCCGGACCCTAACCCTAAACCTAACCCTAACCCTCACCCTAACCCTAACCCCGAACCCGAACCCTAACCCTAACCGTAGCCCGAACCCTAACCCGATCCCTAACCCGAACCCCATCCCTAACCCGAACCCGAACCCGAACCCGAACCCTAACCCTAACCCAAACACTAACCCCACCCTAACCCTAACCCTAACCCTAACCGGAACCCTAACCCTAACCCTAACCCGACCCCTAACCCGAACCCTAACACGAACCCTAACCCTAACACTAACCCTAACCCGAACCCTAACCCTACCCCTAACCCGAAACCTAACCCTAACCCGAACCCGAACCCTAACCCTAACCCGAAACAAAACCGAACCCACCCTAACCCGAAATCTAACCCTAACCCGAAACCTAACCCTAACTCTAAACCTAACCCGAAACCTAAACCTAACCCGAACCCTTACTCTAAACCTAACCCGAACCCTAACCCGAACCCTAACCCTAACACTAACCCGAACCCTAACCATAACCCTAACCCGAACCCTAAAACTAACCCTAACCCAAACCCTCACCGTAACCCGTAAAATAACCCTAACCCTAACCCTAACACTAACCCGAACCCTAACCCTAACCCTAACCCGAACCCGAACCCGAACCCTAACCCTAACCCTAACCTGAACACTAACCCCTAACCCAAACCCGAACCCGAAACCTAACCCGAACCCTAACCCTAACCCTAACCCGAACCCTAACCCTAACCCTAACCCTAAACCGAACCCTAACCCTACCCCTAACTCTAACCCGAAACCTAACCCTAAACCGAACCCTAACCCGAACCCTAACCCTAACCCTAACCCGAATCCTAACCCTAATCTAAACTCTAACCCAAACCCTAACCCGAACCCTAACTCGAACCCAAACCCTAACCCGAACCCTAACCCGAACCCTAACACCTAACACTAACCCGAACCCGAACCCTAACCCGAACCCGAACCCTAACCCGAACCCTAACCCGAACCCTAACCAGAACACTAACCCCTAACACTAACCCGAACCCGAACCCTAACCCGAACCCGAACCCTAACCCTAAACCTAACCCTAACCCTCACCCAAACCCTAACCCCGAACCCGAACCCTAACCCTAACCGTAGCCCGAACCCTAACCCGATCCCTAACCCGAACCCCATCCCTAACCCGAACCCGAACCCGAACCCGAACCCTAACCCTAACCCAAACACTATCCCCACCCTAACCATAACCCTAACCCTAACCGGAACCCTAACCCTAACCCTAACCCGACCCCTAACCCGAACCCTAACACGAACCCTAACCCTAACACTAACCCTAACCCGAACCCTAACCCTACCCCTAACCCGAAACCTAACCCTAACCCGAACCCGAACCCTAACCCTAACCCGAAACAAAACCGAACCCACCCTAACCCGAAATCTAACCCTAACCCGAAACCTAACCCTAACTCTAAACCTAACCCGAAACCTAAACCTAACCCGAACCCTTACTCTAAACCTAACCCGAACCCTAACCCGAACCCTAACCCTAACACTAACCCGACCCTAACCATAACCCTAACCCGAACCCTAAAACTAACCCTAACCCAAACCCTAACCGTAACCCGAAAAATAACCCTAACCCTAACCCTAACACTAACCCGAACCCTAACCCTAACCCTAACCCTAACCCGAACCCGAACCCGAACCCTAACCCTAACCCTAACCTGAACACTAACCCCTAACCCAAACCCGAACCCGAAACCTAACCCGAACCCTAACCCTAACCCTAACCCGAACCCTAACCCTAACCCTAACCCTAAACCGAACCCTAACCCTACCCCTAACTCTAACCCGAAACCTAACCCTAAACCGAACCCTAACCCTAACCCGAACACTAACCCGAATCCTAACCCTAAACCTAACCCTAACCCGAAACCTAACCCTAACCCAAACCCTAACCCGAAACCGAACCCTAGCCCTAACCCTAACCCTAACCCGAACTTTAACCAGAAACCTAACCCTAACCCGAACCCTAACCAAAACCCTAACCCTAACCCGAACACTAACCCTAACCCGATCCCTAACCCTAAACCTAACCCTAACCCTAACCCGAACCCTTACCCTAACCCTAACCTAACCCTAATCCGAACACAACCCTAACCCTAACCCTAACCCTAACACTAACCCCTAACCCTAACCCGAAACTTAACCCTAAACCTAACCCGAACCCGAACCCTAACCCCTAACCCTAACCCGAACCCGAACCCTAAACCTAACCCTAACCCTAACCCTAAACCTAACCCGAACCCGAACCCTATCCCTAACACGAACCCTAACCCTAACCCTAACCCGAACCCGAACCCTAACCCGAACCCTAACCCTAACCTTAACCCCAACCCAAACCCTAACACGAAACCTAACCCTAACCCGAACCCGAACCCTAACCCTAACCCTAAACCTAACCCTCACACTAACCCTAACCCGAACCCGAACACTAACCCTAACCCTAAACCTAAACCTAACCCTAACCCGAACACTAACCCTAACCCAAAACCGAAACCTAACCCTAACCCTAACCCTAACCTTAACCCAAACCCTAAAACTAACACTAACCCTAACGCTAACCCGAACCCTAACCCTAACCCTAAACCTAACCCTAACCCGAACCCGAACCCTAACACTAACCCGAACCCGAACCCTAACCCTAACCCGAACCCTAACCCTAACCCGAACCCTAACCCTACCCGAAACCTAACCCTAACCTAACCCGAACCCAAACCCGAACCCTAACCCTAACACTAAACCGAACCCTAACCCTAACCCGAACCCGAAACCGAACCCTAACCCTAACCCGAACCCTAAACCTAATCCCACCCTAACCCTAACCCTAACCCTAACCGGAACCCTAACCCTAACCCTAACCCGAACCCTAACCCGAAACCTAACACGAAACCTAACCCTAACCCTAACCCTAACCCGAACCCTAACCCTAACCCTAACCCTAACCCTAACCGTAACCCGAACCCTAACACTAACCCTAACCAAACTGTAACCCTAACCCGAACCCGAACCCTAACCCTAACCCGAAACCTAAACCGAACCCACCCTAACCCGAAACCTAACCCTAACCCGAAACCTAACCCTAACCCTAAACCTAACCCGAAACCTAAACCTAACCCGAACCCTAACCTTAAACCTAACACGAACCCTAACCCGAACCCTAAACCTAACCCTAACCCGAACCCTAACCCTAACCCGAACTCTAACCATAACCCTAACCCGAACCCTAAACCTAACCCTAACCCAAACCCTAACTGTAACCCGAATAACCCTAACCCTAACCCTAACCCGAAACCTAACCCTAGCCCTCACCCTAACCCGAACCCTAACCCGAACCCTAACCCTAACCCTAACCTGAACACTAACCCCTAACCCTAACCCGAACCCGAACCCTAACCCGAACCCTAATCCTAACCCTAACCCGAACCCTAACCCTAACCATAACCCTAACCCGAACCCTAACACTAACCCTAACTCTAACCCTAAACCTAACACTAAACCGAACCCTAACCCTAACCCGAACCCTAACCCGATACCTAACCCTAACCCTAACCCTAACCCGAACCCTAACCCTAACCCGAACCCTAACCCGAACCCGAACCCTAACCCTAACCCTAACCCTAACCCAAACTTTAAACCGAACCCTAACCCTAACCCGAAACCTAACCATAACCCTAACCCTAACCCGAACACTAACACTAACCCGATCCCTAACCCTAAACCTAACCCTAACCCTAACCCGAACCCGAACCCTAACCCGAACCCTAACCCTAACCTTACCCCGAACCCAAACCCTAACACGAAACCTAACCCTAACCCGAATCCGAACCCTAACCCTAACCCTAAAACTAACCCGCACACTAACCCTAACCCGAACCCGAACCCTAACCCTAACCCTAACCCTAAACCTAACCCTAACCCTAACCCTAACCCGAACCCTAACCCTAACCCAAAACCGAATCCTAACCCTAACCCTAACCCTAACCCTAACCCTAACCCTAACCCCAACCCTAAACCTAACACTAACCCTAACGCTAACCCGAACCCTAACCCTAACCCTAAACCTAACCCTAACCCGAACCCGAACCCTAACACTAACCCGAACCCGAACCCTAACCCTAACCCGAACCCTAAACCTAACCCGAACCCTAACCCTACCCGAATTCTAACCCTAACCTAACCCGAACCCGAACCCGAACCCTACCATAACCCTAACCCGAACCCTAACCCTAACCCGAACCCTAACGCTAACCCTAACCCGAACCCTAACCCTAACCCTAAACCGATCCCTAACCCTAACCCGAACCCTAACCCTAAACCGAACCCGAACCCGAACCAAACCCTAAACCAAACCCTAACCCTAACCCTAACCCGAACCCTACCCAAACCCGAAACCTAACCCGAACTCGAACCCTAACCATAACCCGACCCCGAAACCTAACCCTAACTCGAACCCTAACCCTAAACCTAATCCGAAACCTAACCCTAACCCGAACCCTAAACCTAACCCGAACCCGAATCCTAACCCTAACCCGAACCCTAACAATAACCCTAACCCTAACACGAAACCTAACCCTAACCCTAACCCGAACCCTAACCCGAACCCTAACCCTAACCATAACCCTAACCCTAAACCTAACCCTAACCCGAACCCTAACACTAACCCCTAACCCTAACCCTAACCCTAACCCGAACCCTAACCCTAACCCTAACCCTAAACCGAACCCGAACCCTAACCCTATACCGAAACCGAACCCTAACCCTAACCTAACCCGAACCCTAACCCTAACCCGAACCTAACCCTAACCCGAAACCTAACCCTAACCCTAACCCGAACCCGAACCCGAAACCTAACCCTAACCCTAACCCGAACCCTAACCCTAACACGAACCCTAATCCTAACCCTAACCCGAACCCTAACCCTAACCCTAACCCTAACCCTAACCCCAACCCTAACCCGAAACCTAACCCGAACCCTAACCCCTAACCCTAACCCGAACCCGAACCCTAACCCGAACACGAACCCTAACGATAACCCGAACCCGAACCCAAACCCTAACCCGAACCCGAAGCCGAACCCGAACCCTAACCCTAACCCGAACCCTAAACCTAACCCGAACCCTAACCCTACCCGAATTCTAACCCTAACCTAACCTGAACCCGAACACGAACCCTACCATAACCCTAACCCGAACCCTAACCCTAACCCGAACCCTAACCCTAACCCGAACCCTAACCCTAACCCTAAACCGAACCCTAACCCTAACCCGAACCCTAACCCTAAACCGAACCCGAACCCGAACCAAACCCTAAACCAAACCCTAACCCTAACCCTAACCCGAACCCAAACCCTAACCCTAACCCGAACCCTAACCCTAACCCTAAACCGAACCCTAACCCTAACCCGAACCCTAACCCTAAACCGAACACGAACCCGAACCAAACCCTAAACCAAACCCTAACCCTAACCCTAACCCGAACCCTACCCAAACCCGAACCCTAACCCGAACTCGAACCCTAACCATAACCCGACCCCGAAACCTAACCCTAACCCGAACCCTAACCCTAACCCTAATCCGAAACCTAACCCTAACCCGAACCCTAAACCTAACCCGAACCCGAATCCTAACCCTAACCCGAACCCTAACAATAACCCTAACCATAACAAGAAACCTAACCCTAACCCTAACCCGAACCCTAACCCGAACCCTAACCCTAACCATAACCCTAACCCTAAACCTAAACCTAACCCGAACCCTAACACTAACCCCTAACCCTAACCCTAACCCTAACCCGAACCCTAACCCTAACCCTAACACTAAACCGAACCCGAACCCTAACCCTAACCCGAACCCGAACCCTAACCCTAACCTAACCCGAACCCTAACCCTAACCCGAACCTAACCCTAACCCGAAACCTAAACCTAACCCTAACCCGAACCCGAACCCGAAACCTAACCCTAACCCTAACCCGAACCCTAACCCTAACACGAACCCTAATCCTAACCCTAACCCGAACCCTAACCCTAACCCTAACCCTAACCCCAACCCTAACCCGAAACCTAACCCGAACCCTAACCCGTAACCCTAACCCGAACCCGAACCCTAACCCGAACACGAACCCTAACCATAACCCGAACCCGAACCCTAACCCTAACCCGAACCCGAAGCCGAAACCTAACCCTAACCCTAACCCGAACCCTAACTCTAATCGTAACCCTAACCCTAAACCGAATCCTAACCCTAACCCTAACCCGAACCCTAACCCGAACACTAATTCTAACCCGAACCCTAAACCGAACCCTAACCCTAACCCTAACCCTAACCCTATCCCTAACCATTCCCCGAACCCTAACCCTAACCCTAACCCGAACCCGAACCCGAAACCGAAACCTCACCCTAACCCTAACCCTAACCCGAACCCTAACCCTAACCTGAACCCTAACCCTAACCCTAACCCTAAACCGAACCCTAACCCTAACCCCTAAACCTAACCCTAACCCTAACCCGAACCCTAACCCTAACCCTAACCCGAACCCGAACCCTAAACCTAACCCCAACCCGAACCCTAACCCTAAACCTAACCCGAACCCTAACCCTAACCCTAACCCTAACCCTAACCCGAAACCTAACCCTAAACCTAACCGGAACCCTAAACCGAACCCTAATCCTAACCCGAACCCTAACCCTAACCCGAACCCTAACCCTAACCCTAACCCGAACCCTAACCCTAACCCTAACCCGAACCCTAACCCTAACCCGAACCCTAACCCTAACCCGAAACCGAACCCGAACCCTAACCCTAACTCTAACACTAACCCTAAACCGAACCCTAACCCAAACCTGAACCCTAACACGAACCCGAACCCTAACCCTAATCCGAACCCGAACCCTAACCCTAACCCTAACCATAACCCTACCCCGAACCCTAACCCTAAACCTAACACTAAAGACAACCCTAAACCGAACCCTAACCCAAACCCTAACCCGAACCCTAACCCCTAACACTAACAAGACCCCGAACCCGAACCCTAACCCTAACCCTAACCCTCACCCTAACCCTAACCCCGAACCCGAACCCTAACCCTAACCCTAACCCGAACCCTAACCCGAACCCTAACCCGAACTCCAACCCTAACCCTAACCCGAACCCGAACCCGAAACCTAACCATACCCCGAACCCTAACCCCACCCTAACCCTAACCCTAACCCTAACCGGAACCCTAAACCTAACCCTAACCCGACCCCTAACCCGAACCCTAACCCTAACCCTAAACCTAACCCTAAACCGAACCCTAACCCAACCCTAACCCGAACCCTAACCGTAACCCTAAACCTAAACCTAACCCGAACCCTAACCCTAACCCGAACCCGAACCCTAACCCTAACCCGAAACCTAAATCGAACCCACCCTAACCCGAACACTAACCCTAACCCGAAACCTAACCCTAACCCTAACCCTAAACCGAACCCGAACCCTAACCCTAACCCGAGCCCTAACCCTACCCGAAACCTAACCCTAACCTAACCCGAACCCGAACCCGAACCCTAACCCTAACCCTAACCCGAACCCTAAACCTAACCCGAACCCTAACCCTAACCCTAACCCGAACCCTAACCCGAACCCTAAACCGAACCCTAACCCTAACCCGAACCCTAACCCTAACCCTAACCTGAACCCGAACCCTAACCCTAAACCGAACCCTAACCCTAACCCTAAACCTAACCCGAACCCTAACCCAAACCCGAACCCTAAACCGAACTCGAACCCTAACCATAACCCGACCCCGAAACCTAACCCTAACCCTAACCCTAACACTAACCCGAAACCTAACCCTAACCCGAACCCTAACCCTAACCCGAACCCGAACCCTAACCCTAACCCGAACCCTAACAATAACCCTAACCCTAAGCCGAACCCTAACCCTAAACCTAACCCGAACCCTAACCCGAAACCTAAACCTAACCATAACACGAACCCTAACCTTAAACCTAAACCTAACCCGAACCCTAACCCTAAACCTAACCCTAACCCGAACCCTAACCCTAACCCTAAACCGAACCCTAACCCTAACCCTTACCCTAAACCTAAACCTAACCCGAACCCTAACCCTAACCCCTAACCCTAACCCTAACCCTAACCCAAACCCTAACCCTAACCCTAACCCTAAACCTAAACCTAACCCTAACCCTAACCCTAACCCTAAACCGAACCCTAACCCTAACCCGAACCCTAACCCTAACCCGAAACCGAACCCGAAACCTAACCCTAACCCGAACCCTAACCCTAACCCGAACTCTAACCCAAACCAGCCCCTAACCGAAACCCGAAACCTAACCCTAAACCGAACCCGGACCCTAACCCTAACCCTAACCCTAACCCTAACCCGAAACCTAACCCTAACCCTAACCCTAACCCTAACCCCAACCCTAACCCGAAACCTAAACCGAACCCTAACCCGAACCCTAACCCCTAACCCTAACCCGAACCCGAACCCTAACCCGAACACGAACCCTAACCCTAACCCGAAACCGAACCCTAACCCTAACCCGAACACGAACCCGAACCCTAACGCTAACCCTAACCCGAACCCTAACTCTAAACCGAAACCTAAAACGAACCCTAACCCGAACCCTAACACTAACCCTAACCCTACCCCGAACCCTAACCCTAAACCTAACCCTAACCCTAACCCGAAACCTAACCCTAACCCTAACCCTAAACCTAACCCTAACCCAAACCCTAACCCTAACCCTAACCCGAAACCTCACCCTAACCCTAACCCCGAACCCGAACCCTAACCCTAACCCTAACCCGAACCCTAACCCTAACCCTAACCCGAACCCTAACCCTAACCCCTAACCCTAACCCTAACCCGAACCCTAACCCTAACCCTAACCCTAACCCCAACCCTAACACTAACCCGAACCCGAACCCGAACCCTAACCCTAACCCGAACCCTAACCCCACCCTAACCCTAACCCTAACCCTAACCAGAACCCTAAACCTAACCCTAACCCGACCCCTAACCCGGACCCTAACACGAACCCTAACCCTAACACGAACCCTAACCCTAACCCGAACCCTAACCCTAAACCTAACCCGAACCCTAACCGTAACCCTAACCCTAACCCTAACCCGAACCCTAACCCTAACCCGAACCCGAACCCTAACCCTAACCCGAAACCTAAACCGAACCCACCCTAACCCGAACCCTAACCCTAACCCGAAACCTAACCCTAACCCTAAACCTAACCCGAAACCTAAACCTAACCCGAACCCTAACCCTATACCTAAACCGAATCCTAACCCGAACCCTAACCCTAACCCTAACCCGAACCCTAACCCTAACCCGAACCCTAACCATAACCCTAACCCGAAGCCTCAACCTAACCCTAACACAAACCCTAACCGTAACCCGAAAAATAACCCTAACCCTAACCCTAACCCTAAACCGAACCCTAACCCTAACCCTAAACCGAACCCTAACCCGAACCCTAACCCTAACCCTAACCTGAACACTAACCCCTAACCCTAACCCAAACCCGAACCCTAACCCGAACCCTAACCCTAACCCTAACACGAAACCTAACCCTAATCCTAACCCGAAACCTAACCGTAACCCTAACTCTAACCCTAAACCTAACCCTAAACCGAAACCTAACCCTAACCCGAACCCTAACCCAAAACCTAAACCTAACCCTAACCCTAACCCGAACCCTAACCCTAACCCGAACCCTAACCCGAAACCGAACCCTAACCCTAACCCTAACCCTAACCCGAACTTTAACCCGAACCCTAACTCTAACCCGAACCGTAACCATAACCCTATCCCTAACCCAAACACTAACCCTAACCCGATTCCTAACCCTAAACCTAACCCTAACCCTAACCCGAACACTAACCCTAACCCTAACCATAACCTAACCCTAATCCGAACCCTAACCCTAACCCTAAACCTAACCCTAACACTAACCCCTAACCCTAACCCGAAATCTAACCCTAAACCTAACCCGAACCCGAACCCTAACCCCTAACCCTAACCCGAACCCGAACCCTAAACCTAACCCTAACCCTAACCCTAACCCTAACCCCAACCCGAAACCTATCCCTAACCCGAAACCTAACCCTAACCCTAACCCGAACCCGAGCCCTAACCCGAACCCTAACCCTAACCTTAACCCGAACACAAACCCTAACACGAAACCTAACCCTAACCCGAACCCGAACCCTATCCCTAACCCTAACCCGAACCCTAACCCGAACCCTAACCCGAACCCTATCCCTAACCCGAACCCGAACCCGAACCCTAACCCTAACCCGAACCATAACCCTAACCCTAACCCGAACTCTAACCCAAACCCGCCCCTAACCCGAACCCGAACCCTAACCCTAAACCGAACCCGAACCCTAACCCTAACCCTAATCCTAACCCTTACCCGAACCCTAAACCTAACCCTAACCCTAACCCCAACCCTAACCCGAAACCTAACCCGAACCCTAACCCGAACCCTAATCCCTAACCCTAACTCGAACCCGAACCCTAACCCGAACACGAAACCTAACCCTAACCCGAACCCGAACCCTAACCCTAACCCTAACCCGAATCCTAACCCGAACCCTAACCCGAACCCTAACCCTAACCCGAACCCGAACCCTAACCCTAACCCGAACCATAACCCTAACCCTAACCCGAACTCTAACCCAAACCCGCCCCTAACCCGAACCCGAACCCTAACCCTAAACCGAACACTAACCCGAACCCTAACCCTAACCCTAACCCGAACCCTAACCCGAACTCTAACTCGGCCCTAACCCTAACCCCTAACCCTAATCCTAACTCGAAACCTAAACCTAACCCTAACCCGAACCCTAACCCGAACTCTAACTCGGCCCTAACCCTAACCCCTAACCCTAATCCTAACCCGAAACCTAACCCTAACCCTAACCCGTACCCAAACACGAACCCTAACCTGAACCCGTACTCTAACCCGAACCCTAACCCGAACCCTAACCCGAACCCTAACCCGAACCCTAACCCTAACCCTAACCCGAACCCTAACCCTAATCTAAATTCTAAACCACACCCTAACCCGAACCCTAACTCGAACCCAAACCCTAACCCGAACCCTAACCCGAACCCTAACCCTAACCCTAAACCTAACCCGAATCCGAACCCTAACCCTAACCCGAACCCTAACCCTAACCCGAAACCTCACCCTAACCCTAACCCCGAACCCGAACCCTAACCCTAACCCTAACCCGAACCCTAACCCTAACCCTAACCGTAACCCGAACCCTAACACTAAGCCCTAATCCTAACCCTAACCCTAACCCGAACCCTAACCCTACACCTAACCCTAACCCTAACCCTAACCCGAACCCGAACCCTAAACCTAACCCTAACCCGAACCCTAACCCTAACCCTAACCCGAACCCTAACCCTAAGCCGAACCCTAAACCTAACCGGAAACCTAACCCTAACCCTAACCCGAACCCGAACCCAAACCCTAACCGTAACCGTAACCCGAACCCTAACCCTAACCCGAACCGTAACCCTAACCTAACCCGAACCCTAACCCTAACCCTAACCCGAACCCTAACCCTAACCCGAACCCTAACCCTAACCTGAACCCGAACCCTAACCCTAACCCGAACCCTAACCCTAACCCGAACCCTAACGCAACCCGAACCCTAACCCGAACCCGAACCCTAACCCTAACCCGAACCGGAACCCTAACCCTAACCCTAACCCTAACCCTAACCCGAACCCTAACCCTAAACCTAAACCTAAACACAACCCTAACCCGAACCCTAACCCGAACCCTAACCCGAACCCTAACCCCTAACACTAACCCGAACCCGAACCCTAACCCGAACCCGAACCCTAAACCTAACCCTAACACTAACCCTCACCCTAACCCTAACCCCGAACCCGAACCCTAACACTAACCCTTACCCGAACGCTAACCCGAACCCTAACACGAACCCCAACCCTAACCCTAACCCGAACCAGAACCCGAACCCTAACCCTAACCCTAACCTGAACCCTAACCCTAACCCTAACCCGAACCCTAACCCTAACCCGAACCCGAACCCTAACCCTAACCCGAAACCTAAACCGAACCCACCCTAACCCGAACCCTAACCCTAACCCGAAACCTAACCCTAACCCTAAACCTAACCCGAAACCTAAACCTAACCCGAACCCTAACCCTAAACCTAACCCGAACCCTAACCCGAACCCTAACCCTAACCCTAACTCGAACCCTAACCCTAAACCGAACCCTAACCATAACCCTAACCCGAACCCTACACCTAACCCTAACCCAAACCCTAACCGTAACCCGAACAATAACCCTAACCGTAACCCTAACCCTAACCCGAACCCTAACCCTAACCCTAACCCGAACCCTAACCCGAACCCTAACACTAACCCTAACCTGAACACTAACCCCTAACCCTAACCCGAACCCTAACACTAACCCGAACCCGAACACTAACCCTAACCCAAACCCTAACCCTAACCCGAACCCTAACCCTACACGAAACCTAACCCTAACCTAACCCGAACCCGAAACCTAACCCTAACCCTAACCCTAACCCGAAACCTAAACCTAACCCGAACCCTAACCCAAACCCTAACCCGAACCCTAACCCTAACCCTAAACTGAACCCTAACCCTAACCCGAACCCTAAACCTAACCCGAACCCGAACACGAAACCTAACCCTAAACCGAACCCTAACCCTAACCCGAACCCTAACCCTAAACCTAACCCTAACCCGAAACCTAACCCTAACCCCTAACCCTAACCCTAACCCTAACCCGACCCTAACCCTACCCATAACCCTAACCCTAACCATAACACTAACCCGAACCCGAACCCTAAACCTAACCCTAACCCGAACCCTAACCCTAAACCGAACCCTAACCCTAACCGGAAACCTAACCCTAACCCTAACCCGAACCCGAACCCAAACCCTAACCATAACCCTAACCCGAACCCTAACCCTAACCCAAACCCTAACCCTAACCCTAACCCGAACCCTAACCCTAACCCAAACCCTAACCCTAACCCTAACCCGAACCCTAACCCTAACCCTAACCCTAACCCGAACCCTAACCCTAACCCTAACCGGAAACCTAACCCTAACCCTAACCCGAACCCGAACCCTAACCCTAACCCTAATCCTAACCCTAACTCGAACCCTAATCCGAACCCTAACCCTAACCCTAACCCGAACCCTAACCCGAACTCTAACTCGGACCTAACCCTAAACCCTAACCCTAATCCTAACCCGAAACCTAACCCTAACCCGAACCCGTACCCAAACACGAACCCTAACCCGAACCCGTACTCTAACCCGAACCCTAACCCGAACCCTAACCCGAACCCTAACCCTAACCCTAACCCGAACCCTAACCCTAATCTAAACTCTAAACCACACCGTAACCCGAACCCTAACTCGAACCCAAACCCTAACCCGAACCCTAACCCGAACCCTAACCCTAACCCTAAACCTAACCCGAATCCGAACCCTAACCCTAACCCGAACCCTAACCCTAACCCGAAACCTCACCCTAACCCTAACCCCGAACCCGAAACCTAACACTAACCCTAACCCGAGCCCTAACCCTAACCCTAACCGTAACCCGAACCCTAACACTAACCCCTAACCCTAACCCTAACCCTAACCCGAACCCTAACCATAACCCTAACCCGAACCCTACACTTAACCCTAACCCAAACCCTAACCGTAACCCGAACAATAACCCTAACCGTAAGACTAACCCTAATCCGAACCCTAACCCTAACCCTAACCCGAACCCTAACCCGAACCCTAACACTAACCCTAACCTGAACACTAACCCCTAACCCTAACCCGATCCCTAACACTAACCCGAACCCGAACACTAACCCTAACCCGAACCCGAACCCTAACGCGAACCCTAACCCTAACCCGAACAATAAGCCTAACCGGAAACCTAACCCTAACCCTAACCCGAAACCGAACCCAAACCCTAACCATAACCCTAACCCGAACCATACCCTAACCCAAACCCTAACCCTAACCCTAACCCGAACCCTAACCCTAACCCAAACCCTAACCCTAACCCTAACCCGAACCCTAACCCTAAACCGAACCCGAACCCTAACCCTAACCCGAAACCTAACCCTAACCCTAAACCTAACCCGAAACCTAAACCTAACCCGAACCCTAACCCTAAACCTAACCCGAACCCTAACCCGAACCCTAACCCTAACCCTAACCCGGACCCTAACCCTAAACCGAACCCGAACCATAACCCTAACCCGAACCCTCAACCTAACCCTAACCCAAACCCTAACCGTAACCCGAACAATAACCCTAACCCTAACCCTAACCCGAACCCTAACCCTAACCCTAACCCGAACCCTAACCCGAACCCTAACCCTAACCCTAACCTGAACACTAACCCCTAACCCTAACCCGAACCCGAACACTAACCCGAACCCGAACCCTAACCCTAACCCGAACCCTAACCCTAACCCGAACCCTAACCCTACCCGAAACCTAACCCTAACCTAACCCGAACCCGAAACCGAACCCTAACCCTAACCCTAACCCGAACCCTAAACCTAACCCGAACCCTAACCCTAACCCTAACCCGAACCCTAACCCTAACCCTAAACCGAAACCTAACCCTAACCCGAACCCTAACCCTAACCCGAACACGAACCCGAAACCTAACCCTAAACCGAACCCTAACCCTAACCCGAACCCTAACCCTAACCCGAACCCTAACCCTAACCCTACCCCGAACCCTAACCCTAACCCCTAACCCTAACCCTAACCCTAACCCTAACCCTCACCCTACCCCTAACCCTAACCCTAACCCTAACCCGAACCCGAAGCCTAACCCTAACCCTAATCCTAACCCTAACTCGAACCCTAAGCCGAACCCTAACCCTAACCCTAACCCGAACCCTAACCCGAACTCTAACTCGGCCCTAACCCTAACCCCTAACCCTAAACCTAACCCGAAACGTAACCCTAACCCGAACCCGTACCCAAACACGAACCCTAACCCGAACCCGTACTCTAACCCGAACCCTAACCCGAACCATAACCCGAACCCTAACCCGAACCCTAACCCTAACCGTAACCCGAACCCTAACCCTAATCTAAACTCTAAACCACACCCTAACCCGAACCCTAACTCGAACCCAAATCCTAACCCGAACCCTAACCCGAACCCTAACCCTAACCCTAAACCTAACCCGAATCCGAACCCTAACCCTAACCCGAACCCTAACCCTAACCCGAAACCTCACCCTAACCCTAACCCCGAACCCGAAACCTAACCCTAACCCTAACCCGAACCCTAACCCTAACCCTAACCGTAACCCGAACCCTAAAACTAACCCCTAACCCTAACCCTAACCCTAACCCGAACCCTAACCCTACCCCTAACCCTAACCCTAACCCTAACCCGAACCCGAACCCTAAACCTAACCCTAACCCGAACCCTAACCCTAATCCTAACCCGAACCCTAACCCTAACCCGAACCCTAACCCTAACCGGAAACCTAACCCTAACCCTAACCCGAACCCGAACCCAAACCCTAACCGTAACCCTAACCCGAACCCTAACCCTAACCCGAACCCTAACCCTAACCTGAACCCGAACCCGAACCCTAACCCTAACCCGAACCCTAACCCTAACCCTAACCCGAACCCTAACGCAACCCGAACCCTAAACCGAACCCGAACCCTAACCCTAACCCGAACCGGAACCCTAACCCTAACCCTAACCCTAACCCTAACCCGAACCCTAACCCTAAACCTAAACCTAAACACAACCCTAACTCGAACCCTAACCCGAACCCTAACCCGAACCCTAACCCCTAACCCTAACCCGAACCCGAACCCTAACCCGAACCCAAACCAGAAACCTAACCCTAACACTAACCCTCACCCTAACCCTAAACCCGAACCCGAACCCTAACCCTAAACCTAACCCGAACGCTAACCCGAACCCTAACACGAACCCCAACCCTACCCCTAACCCGAACCCGAACCCGAACCCTAACCCTAACCCGAACCCTAACCCCACCCTAACCCTAACCCTAACCCTAACCGGAACCCTAACCCTAACCCTAACCCGACCCCTAACCCGAACCCTAACACGAACCCTAACCCTAAACCTAACCCTAACCCTAACCCGAACCCTAACCCTAACCCTAACCTGAACCCTAACCGTAACCCTAACCCTAACCCTAACCCGAACCCTAACCCTAACCCGAACCCGAACCCTAACCCTAACCCGAAACCTAAACCGAACCCACCCTAACCCGAACCCTAACCCTAACCCGAAACCTAACCCTAACCCTAACCCTAACCCGAACCCTAACCCTAACCTGAACCCGAACCCTAACCCTAACCCGAAACCTAAACCGAACCCACCCGAACCCTAACCCTAACCCTAACCCGAACACTAACCCGAACCCTAACACTAACCCTAACCTGAACACTAACCCCTAACCCTAACCCGAAACCTAACACTAACCCGAACCCGAACACTAACCCTAACCCGAACCCTAACCCTAACCCGAACCCTAACCCTAACCGGAAACCTAACCCTAACCCTAACCCGAACCCGAAACCAAACCCTAACCATAACCCTAACCCGAACCCTAACCCTAACCCAAACCCTAACCCTAACCCTAAACCGAACCCTAACCCTAACCCAAACCCTAACCCTAACCCTAACCCGAACCCTAACCCTAACCCGAACCCGAACCCTAACCCTAACCTGAAACATAACCCTAACCCTAAACCTAAACCGAAACCTAAACCTAACCCGAACCCTAACCCTAAACCTAACCCGAACCCTAACCCGAACCCTAACCCTAACCCTAACCCGGACCCTAACCCTAAACCGAACCCTAACCATAACCCTAACCCGAACCCTCAACCTAACCCTAACCCAAACCCTAACCGTAACCCGAACAATAACCCTAACCCTAACCCTAACCCTAACCCGAACCCTAAACCTAACCCTAACCCGAACCCTAACCCGAACCCTAACCCTAACCCTAACCTGAACACTAACCCCTAACCCTAACCCGAACCCGAACCCTAACCCTAACCCGAACCCTAACCCTAACCCGAACCCTAACCCTACCCAAAACCTAACCCTAACCTAACCCGAACCCGAAACCGAACCCTAACACTAACCCTAACCCTAACCCTAAACCTAACCCGAACCCTAACCCTAACCCTAACCCGAACCCTAACCCTAACCCTAAACCGAACCCTAACCCTAACCCGAACCCTAAACCTAACCCGAACCCGAACCCGAAACCTAACCCTAAACCGAACCCTAACCCTAAACCGAACCCTAACCCTAACCCGAACCCTAACCCTAACCCTAACCCGAACCCTAACCCTAACCCCTAACCCTAACCCTAACCCTAACCCGAACCCTAACCCTACCCCTAACCCTAACCCTAACCCTAACCCGAACCCGAACCCTAACCCTAACCCTAACCCTAACCCTAACTCGAACCCTAACCCGAACCCTAACCCTAACCCTAACCCGAATCAACCCGAACTCTAACTCGGCCCTAACCCTAACCCCTAACCCTAATCCTAACCCGAAACCTAACCCTAACCCGAACCCGTACCCAAACACGAAACGTAACCCGAACCCGTACTCTAACCCGAACCCTAACCCGAACCCTAACCCGAACCCTAACCCGAACCCTAACCCTAACCCTAACCCGAACCCTAACCCTAATCTAAACTCTAAACCACACCCTAACCCGAACCCTAACTCGAACCCAAACCCTAACCCGAACCCTAACCCGAACCCTAACCCTAACCCTAAACCTAACCCGAATCCGAACCCTAACCCTAACCCGAACCCTAACCCTAACCCGAAAACTCACCCTAACCCTAACCCCGAACCCTAACCCTAACCCTAACCCGAACCCTAACCCTAACCCTAACCGTAACCCGAACCCTACACTAACCACTAACCCTAACCCTAACACTAACCCGAAACCTAACCCTACCCCTAACCCTAACCCTAACCCCAACCCGAACCCGAACCCTAAACCTAACCCTAACCCGAACCCTAACCCTAACCCTAACCCGAACCCTAACCCTAACCCGAACCCTAACCCTAACCGGAAACCTAACCCTAACCCTAACCCGAACCCGAACCCAAACCCTAAACGTAACCCTAACCCGAACCCTAACCCTAACCCGAACCCTAACCCTAACCCTAACCCGAACCCTAACCCTAACCCTAACCCGAAACCTAACCCTAACCCGAACCCTAACCCTAACCTGAACCCGAACCCGAAACCTAACCCTAACCCGAACCCTAACCCTAACCCGAACCCGAACCCTAACGCAAACCGAACCCTAACCCGAACCCGAACCCTAACCCTAACCCGAACCGGAACCCTAAACCTAACCCTAACCCTAACCCTAACCCGAAACCTAACCCTAAACCTAAACCTAAACACAACCCTAACCCGAACCCTAACCCGAACACTAACCCCTAACACTAACCCGAACCCGAACCCTAACCCGAACCCGAACCCTAAACCTAACCCTAACACTAACCCTCACCCTAACACTAACCCTAACCCTAACCCTAACCCTAACCCGAACCCTAACCCTAACCCTAAACCGAACCCTAACCCTAACCCGAACCCTAACCCTAACCCGAACCCGAACCCGAAACCTAACCCTAAACCGAAACCTAACCCTAACCCGAACCCTAACCCTAACCCGAACCCTAACCCTAACCCTAACACGAACCCTAACCCTAACCCCTAACCCTAACCCTAACCCTAACCCGAACCCTAACCCTACCCCTAACCCTAACCCTAACCCTAACCCTAACCCGAACCCGAACCCTACCCTAACCCTAACCCTAACCCTAACACGAACCCTAACCCGAACTCTAACCCTAACCCTAACCCGAACCCTAACCCGAACTCTAACTCGGCCCTAACCCTAACCCCTAACCCTAATCCTAACCCGAAACCTAACCCTAACCCGAACCCGTACCCAAACACGAACCCTAACCCGAACCCGTACTCTAACCCGAACCCTAACCCGAACCCTAACCCGAACCCTAACCCGAACCCTAACCCTAACCCTAACCCGAACCCTAACCCTAATCTAAACTCTAAACCACACCCTAACCCGAACCCTAACTCGAACCCAAACCCTAACCCGAACCCTAACCCGAACCCTAACCCTAACCCTAAACCTAACCCGAATCCGAACCCTAACCCTAAACCGAACCCTAACCCTAACCCGAAACCTCACCCTAACCCTAACCCCGAACCCGAACCCTAACCCTAACCCTAACCCGAACCCTAACCCTAACCCTAACCGTAACCCGAACCCAAACACTAACCCCTAACCCTAACCCTAACCCTAACCCGAACCCTAACCCTACCCGTAACCCTAACCCTAACCCTAACCCGAACCCGAAACCTAAACCTAACCCTAACCCGAACCCTAACCCTAACCCTAACCCGAACCCTAACCCTAACCCGAACCCTAACCCTAACCGGAAACCTAACCCTAACCCTAACCCGAACCCGAACCCAAACCCTAACCGTAACCCTAACCCGAACCCTAACCCTAACCCGAACCCTAACCCTAACCCTAACCCGAACCCTAACCCTAACCGAACACTAACCGTAACCCGAACCCTAACCCTAACCTGAACCCGAAACCGAACCCTAACCCTAACCCGAACCGTAACCCTAACCCTAACCCGAACCCTAACGCAACCCGAACCCTAACCCGAACCCGAACCCTAACCCTAACCCGAACCGGAACCCTAACCCTAACCCTAACCCTAACCCTAACCCGAACCCTAACCCTAAACCTAAACCTAAACACAACCCTAACCCGAACCCTAACCCGAACCCTAACCCGAACCCTAACCCCTAACACTAACCCGAACCCGAACCCTAACCCGAACCCAAACCCTAAACCTAACCCTAACACTAACCCTCACCCTAACCCTAACCCCGAACCCGAACCCTAACCCTAACCCTAACCCGAACGCTAACCCGAACCCTAACACGAACCCCAACCCTAACCCTAACCCGAACCCGAACCCGAACCCTAACCCTAACCCGAACCCTAACCCCACCCTACCCTAACCCTAACACTAACCGGAACCCTAACCCTAACCCTAACCCGACCCCTAACCCGAACCCTAACACGAACCCTAACCCTAAACCTAACCCTAACCCTAACCCGAACCCTAACCCTAACCCTAACCTGAACCCTAACCGTAACCCTAACCCTAAACCTAACCCGAACCCTAACCCTAACCCGAACCCGAACCCTAAACCTAAACCTAAACACAACCCTAACCCGAACCCTAACCCGAACCCTAACCCGAACCCTAACCCCTAACACTAACCCGAACCCGAACCCTAATCCGAACCCGAACCCTAAACCTAACCCTAACACTAACCCTCACCCTAACCCTAATCCCGAAACCGAACGCTAACCCTAACCCTAACCCGAACGCTAACCCGAACCCTAACACGAACCCCAACCCTAACCCTAACCCGAACCCGAACCCGAACCCTAACCCTAACCCGAACCCTAACCCCACCCTAACCCTAACCCTAACACTAACCGGAACCCTAACCCTAACCCTAACCCGACCCCTAACCCGAACCCTAACACGAACCCTAACCCTAAACCTAACCCTAACCCTAACCCGAACCCTAACCCTAACCCTAACCTGAACCCTAACCGTAACCCTAACCCTAACCCTAACCCGAACCCTAACCTTAACCCGAACCCGAACCCTAACCCTAACCCGAAACCTAAACCGAACCCACCCTAACCCGAACCCTAACCCTAACCCGAAACCTAACCCTAACCCTAAACCTAACCCGAAACCTAAACCTAACCCGAACCCTAACCCTAAACCTAACCCGAACCCTAACCCGAACCCTAACCCTAACCCTAACCCGAACCCTAACCCTAAACCGAACCCTAACCATAACCCTAACCCGAACCCTCCACCTACCCTAACCCAAACCCTAACCGTAACCCAAACAATAACCCTAACCGTAACCCTAACCCGAACCCGAACCCTAACCCTAACCCTAACCCAACCCTAACCCAACCCTAACACTAACCCTAACCTGAACACTAACCCCTAACCCTAACCCGAACCCTAACACTAACCCGAACCCGAACACTAACCCTAACCCGAACCCTAACCCTAACCCGAACCCTAACCCTACCCGAAACCTAACCCTAACCTAACCTGAACCCGAAACCGAACCCTAACCCTAACCCTAACCCGAACCCTAAACCTAACCCGAAACCTAACCCTAAACCTAACCCGAACCCTAACACTAACCCTAAATCGAACCCTAACCCTAACCCGAACCCTAACCCTACCCGAAACCTAACCCTAACCTAACCTGAACCCGAAACCGAACCCTAACCCTAACCCTAACCCGAAACCTAAACCTAACCCGAAACCTAACCCTAAACCTAACCCGAACCCTAACCCTAACCCGAAACATAACCCTAACCCCTAACCCTAACCCTAACCCTAACCCGAACCCTAACCCTACCCCTAACCCTAACCCTAACCCTAACCCTAACCCGAACCCGAAACCTAACCCTAACCCTAAACCGAACCCGAAACCAAACACTAACCATAACCCTAACCCGAACCCTAACCCTAACCCAAACCCTAACCCTAACCCGAACCCTAACCCTAACCCTAACCCGAACCCTAAACCTAACCCGAAACCTAACCCTAAACCTAACCCGAACCCTAACCCTAACCCGAAACATAACCCTAACCCCTAACCCTAACCCTAACCCTAACCCGAACCCTAACCCTACCCCTAACCCTAACCCTAACCCTAACCCTAACCCGAACCCTCAACCTAACCCTAACCCAAACCCTAACCGTAACCCGAACAATAACCCTAACCCTAACCCTAACCCTAAACCGAACCATAACCCTAACCCTAACCCGAACCCTAACCCGAACCCTAACCCTAACCCTAACCTGAACACTAACCCCTAACCCTAACCCGAACCCTAACACTAACCCGAACCAGAACCCTAACCCTAACCCGAACCCTAACCCTAACCCGAACCCTAACCCTACCCGAAACCTAACCCTAACCTAACCCGAACCCTCAACCTAACCCTAACCCAAACCCTAACCGTAACCCGAACAATAACCCTAACCCTAACCCTAACCCTAACCCGAACCCTAACCCTAACCCTAACCCGAACCCTAACCCGAAACCTAACCCTAACCCTAACCTGAACACTAACCCCTAACCCTAACCCGAACCCTAACACTAACCCGAACCAGAACCCTAACCCTAACCCGAACCCTAACCCTAACCCGAACCCTAACCCTACCCGAAACCTAACCCTAACCTAACCCGAACCCTAACGCAACCCGAACCCTAACCCGAACCCGAACCCTAACCCTAACCAGAAACGGAACCCTAACCCTAACCCTAACCCTAACCCTAACCCTAACCCTAAACCTAAACCTAAACACAACCCTAACCCGAACCCTAACCCGAACCCTAACCCGAACCCTAACCCCTAACACTAACCCGAACCCGAACCCTAACCCGAACCCGAACCCTAAACCTAACCCTAACACTAACCCTCACCCTAACCCTAACCCCGAACCCGAACCCTAACCCTAACCCTAACCCGAACGCTAACCCGAACCCTAACACGAACCCCAACCCTAACCCTAACCCGAACCCGAACCCGAACCCTAACCCTAACCCGAAACCTAACCCCACCCTAACCCTAACCCTAACACTAACCGGAACCCTAACCCTAACCCTAACCCGACCCCTAACCCGAACCCTAACACGAACCCTAACCCTAAACCTAACCCTAACCCTAACCCGAACCCTAACCCTAACCCTAACCCGAACCCTAACCCTAACCCCTAACCCAAACCCTAACCCTAACCCGTACCCTAACCCTACCCCTAACCCTAACCCTAACCCTAACCCTAACCCGAACCCGAAACCTAAACCTAACCCTAAAACGAACCCTAACCCTAACCCTAACCCGAACCCTAACCCTAACCCGAAACCTAACCCTAACCGGAAACCTAACCTTAACCCTAACCCGAACCCGAACCCAAACCCTAACCGTAACCCTAACCCGAACCCTAACCGGAACCCTAACCCTAACCCTAACCCGATCCCTAACCCCACCCTAACCCTAACCCTAACCCTAACCGGAACCCTAACCCTAACCCTAACCCGATCCCTAACCCGAACCCTAACTCGAAACCTAACCCTAACCCTAACCCTAACCCTAACCCGAACCCTGACTCTAACCCTAACCCGAACCCTAACCGTAACCCTAACCCTAACCCTAACCCGAACCCTAACCCTAACCCGAACCCGAACCATAACCCTAACCCGAAACCTAAACCGAAACCTAAACCTAACCCGAACCCAAACCCTAAACCTAACCCGAACCCTTACCCGAAACCTAACCCTAACCCTAACCCGAACACTAACCCCAAGCCGAACCCTAACCATAACCCTAACCCGAACCCTCAACCTAACCCTAACCCAAACCCTAACCGTAACCCGAACAATAACCCTAACCCTAACCCTAACCCTAACCCGAAACCTAACCCTAACCCTAACCCGAACCCGAACCCTAACCCTAACCCGAAACCTAAACCGAACCCAACCTAACCCGAACCCTAACCCTAACAAGATACCTAACCCTAACCCTAAACCCTACCCGAAACCTAAACCTAACCCGAACCCTAACCCTAAACCTAACCCGAACACTAACCCGAACCCTAACCCTAACCCTAACCCGCACCCTAACACCAACCCGAACCCTAACCATAACCCTAACCCGAACCCTCAACCTAACCCTAACCCAAACCCTAACCGTAACCCGAACAATAACCCTAACCCTAACCCTAACCCTAACCCGAACCCTAACCCTAAACCTAACCCGAACCCTAACCCGAACCCGAACCCGAACCCTAACCCTATCCCTAACCCGAACCCTAACCGTAACCCTAACTCTAACCCTAAACCTAACCCTAAACCGAACCCTACCCTAAACCGAACCCTAACCCGAAACCTAACCGTAACCCTAACCCTAACCCTAACCCCGAACCAACCCTAACCCTAACCCTAACCCGAACCCTAACCCTAACCCTAACCCTAACCCGAACCCTAACCCTAACCCGAACCCTAACCCTACGCCGAAACCTAACCCTAACCCTAACCCGAACCCGAACACTAACACTAACACTAACCCGAACCCTAACCCTAACCCGAACCCTAACCCTAACCCTAACCCGAACCCTAACCCTAACCCGAACCCTAACCCTAACCCGAACCCGAACCCGAACCCTAACCCTAAACCTAAACCTAACCCTAACCCTCAGCCTAACCCTAACCCCGAACCCGAACCCTAACCCTAACCCTAACCCGAACCCTAACCCGAACCCTAACCGAACCCCAACCATAACCCTAACCAGAACCCGAACCCGAACCCTAACCCTAACCCGATCCCTAACCCCACCCTATCCCTAACCCTAACCCTAACCGGAACCCTAACCCTAACCCTAACCCGATCCCTAACCCGAACCCTAACTCGAAACCTAACCCTAACCCTAAGCCTAACCCTAACCCGAACCCTGACTCTAACCCTAACCCGAACCCTAACCGTAACCCTAACCCTAACCCGAACCCGAACCCTAACCCTAACCCGAACCCGAACCCTAAACCTAACCCGAAACCTAAACCGAAACCTAAACCTAACCCGAACCCAAACCCTAAACCTAACCCGAACCCTTACCCGAACACTAACCCTAACCCTAACCCGAACCCTAACCCGAACCCTAACCCGAACCCCAACCCTAACCCTAAACCGAACCCGATCCCGAACCCTAACCCTAACCCGAACCCTAACCCCACCCTAACCCTAACCCTAACCCTAACCAGAACCCTAAACCTAAACCTAACCCGACCCCTAACCCGGACCCTAACACGAACCCTAACCCTAACCCGAACCCTAACCCTAACCCGAACCTTAACCGTAACCCTAACCCTAACCCTAACCCGAACCCGAACCCTAACCCTAACCCGAAACCTAAACCGAACCCACCCTAACCCGAACCCTAACCCTAACCCGAAACCTAACCCTAACCCTAAACCTAACCCGAAACCTAAACCTAACCCGAACCCTAACCCTAAACCTAACCCGAATCCTAAACCGAACCCTAACCCTAACCCTAACCCGAACCCTAACCATAACCCTAACCCGAAGCCTCAACCTAACCCTAACCCAAACCCTAACCGTAACCCGAACAATAACCTGAACCCTAACCCTAACCCTAAACCGAACCCTAACCCTTACCCTAACCCGAACCCTAACCCGAACCCTAACCCTAACCCTAACCTGAACACTAACCCCTAACCCTAACCCGAACCCTAACACGAAACCTAACCCTAACTCTAACCCGAACCCTAACCGTAACCCTAACTCTAACCCTAAACCTAACCCTAAACCGAACCCTAACCCTAACCCGAACCCTAACCCGAAACCTAACCCTAAACCTAACCCTAAACCGAACCCTAAACCTAACCGGAACCCTAACCCGAAACTGAACCCTAACCCTAACCCTAACCCGAACTTTAACCCGAACCCTAACCCTAACCCGAACCCTAACCATAACCCTAACCCTAACCCGAACACTAACGCTAACCCGATCCCTAACACTAAACCTAACCCTAAACCTAACCCGAACCCTAACCCTAACCCTAACCTAACCCTAATCCGAACCCTAACCCTAACCCTAACCCTAACCCTAACCCTAACACTAACCCCTAACCCTAACCCGAAACCTAACCCTAAACCTAACCCGAACCCGAACCCTAACCCCTAACCCTAACCCGAACCCGAACCCTAAACCTAACCCTAACCCTAACCCTAACCCTAACCCGAACCCGAACCCTATCCCTAACCCGAAACCTAACCCTAACCCTAACCCGAACCCGAACCCTAACCCGAACCCTAACCCTAACCTTAACCCGAACACAAACCCTAACACGAAACCTAACCCTAACCCGAACCCTAAACCTAATCCTAACCCGAACCCTAACACTAACCCTAACCCTAACCCGAACCCTAACCCGAACCCTAACCCTAACCCGAACCCGAACCCTAACCCTAACCCGAACCCTAACCCTAACCCTAACCCGAACTCTAACCCAAACCCGCCCCTAAACCGAACCCGAACCCTAACCCTAAACCGAACCCGAACCCTAAACCTAACCCTAATCCTAACCCTTACCCGAACCCTAACCCTAACCCTAACCCTAACCGCAACCCGAACCCGAAACCTAACCCGAAACCTAACCCGAACCCTAACCCCTAACCCTAACCCGAACCCGAACCCTAACCCGAACACGAAACCTAACCCTAACCCGAACCCGAACCCTAACCCTAACCCGATCCCGAACCCGAACCCTAACCCTAACCCTAACCCGAACCCTAACTCTAAACGTAACCCTAACCCTAACCTGAACCCTAACCCTAACCCTAACCCGAAACCTAACACGAACCCTAAATCTAACCCGAACCCTAAACCGAACCCTAACCCGAACCCTAACCCTAACCCTAACCCTAACCCTACCCCGAACCCTAACCCTAACCGTAATCCTAACCCTAACCCGAACACTAACCCTAACCCTAACCCTAACCCTAACCCAACCCCTAACCATAACCCTAACCCTAACCTGAACCCGAACCCTAACCCTAACCCTAACCCTAACCCAAACACTAACCCTAAGCCTAACCCTAACCCTAACCCTAACCCCTAACCCTAACCCGAACCCTAAACCTAACCCGAACCCTAACCCTAACCCTAACCCGAACCCGAACCCTAACCCTAACCCTAACCCTAACCCTAACCATAACTCGAACCCTAACCCGAACCCTAACCCTAACCCTAACCCGAACCCTAACCCGAACTCTAACTCGGCCCTAAACCTAACCCCTAACCCTAACCGTAACCCGAAACCTAACCCTAAACCGAACCCGTACCCAAACACGAACCCTAACCCGAACCCGAACTCTAACCCGAACCCTAACCCGAACCCTAACCCGAACCCTAACCCTAACCCTAACCCGAACCCTAACCCTAATCTAAACTCTAACCCAAACCCTAACCCGAAACCTAACTCGAACCCAAACCCTAACCCGAACCCTAACCCGAACCCTAACCCTAACCCTAAACCTAACCCGAATCCGAAACCTAACCCTAACCCGAAACCTAACCCTAACCCTAAACCTCACCCTAACCCTAACACCGAACCCGAACCCTAACCCTAACCCTAACCCGAACCCTAACCCTAACCCTAACCCTAACCCGAACCCTAACCCTAACCCCTAAACCTAACCCTAACCCTAACCCGAACCCTAACCCTACCCCTAACCCTAACCCTTACCCTAACCCTAAACCGAACCCGAACTCTAAACCTAAACCTAACCCGAACCCTAACCCTAACCCTAACCCGAACCCTAACCCTAACCCGAACCCTAACCCTAACCGGAAACCTAACCCTAACCCTAACCCGAACCCGAACCCAAACCCTAACCGTAACCCTAACCCGAAACCTAACCCTAACCCGAACCCTAACCCTAACCCTAACCCGAACACTAACGCAACCCGAACCCTAACCCGAACCCGAAACCTAACCCTAACCCGAACACGAACCCTAACCCTAACCCTAACCCTAACCCTAAACGGAACCCTAACACTAAACCTAACCCTAAACACAACCCTAACCCG
The DNA here is from genome assembly GCA_032313775.1 of Urocyon cinereoargenteus. Taxonomy (NCBI): domain Eukaryota; kingdom Metazoa; phylum Chordata; class Mammalia; order Carnivora; family Canidae; genus Urocyon; species Urocyon cinereoargenteus. The sequence goes on along the minus strand of JAVLSZ010000077.1, from coordinate 710,442 downwards.
AACCCTAACCCGAACCCTAACCCGAACCCTAACACCTAACACTAACCCGAACCCTAACCCGAACCCGAACACTAACCCTAACCCTTAACCTAACCCTAACCCTCACCCTAACCCTAACCCCGAACCCTAACCCTAACCCTAACCCTAACCCGAACCCTAAACCGAACCCTAACCCGAACCCCAACCCTAACCCTAACCCGAACCCGAACCCGAACCCTAACCCTATCCCGAACCCTAACCCCACCCTAACCCTAACCCTAACCCTAACCGGAACCCTAACCCTAACCATAACCCGACCCCTAACCCGAACCCTAACACGAACCCGAACCCGAACACAAACCCTAACCCGAACCCTAACCCCACCCTAACCCTAACCTTAACTCTAACCGTAAACCTAACCCTAACCCGAACCCTAACCCTAACCCTAACCCGAACCCTAACCCGAACCCTAACTCTAACCCGAACCCTAAACCGAACCCTAACCCGAACCCTAAACCTAACGCTAACCCTAACCCTACCCCGAAACCTAACCCTAAACCTCACCCTAACCCTAACGCCGAACCCGAACCCTAACCCTAACCCTAACCCGAACCCTAACCCTAACCCTAACCCTAACCCGAACCCTAACCCTAACCCCTAACCCTAACCCTAACCCTAACCCGAACCCTAACCCTAACCCTAACCCTAACCCGAACACGAACACGAACCCTAACCCTAACCCTAACCCTAACCCGAACCCTAACCCTAACCCTAACCCTAACCCGAACCCTAACCCTAACCCGAACCCTAACCCTAACCCGAAAACTAACCCTAACCCTAACCCGAACCCGAACCCGAACCCTCACCCTAACCCTAACCCGAACCCTAACCCTAACCCGAACCCTAACCCTAAACCTAACCCGAACCCTAACCCTAACCCTAACCCGAATCCTAACCCTAACCCGAACCCAAACCCGAACCCTAACCCGAACCCGAACCCTACCCTAACCCGAACCCTAACCCTAACCCTAACCCTAACCCTAACCCGAACCCTAACCCTAAAACTAACCCTAAACTCAACTCTAAACCGAACCCTAAAACGAACCCTAACCCGAACACTAACCCCTAACACTAACCCGAACCCGAACCCTACCCCGAACCCGAACCCTATCCCTAAACCTAACCCTAACACTCACCCTAAACCTAACCCCGAACCCGAACCCTAACCCTAACCCTAACCAGAACCCGAACCCGAAACCTAACCCTAACCCGAACCCTAACCCGAACCCCAACCCTAACCCTAACCAGAACCCGAACCCGAAACCTAACCCTAACCCGAACCCTAACCCCACCCTAACCCTAACCCTAACCCTAACCGGAACCCTAACCCTAACCCTAACCCGACCCCTAACCCGAACCCTAACACGAAACCTAACCCTAACCCTAACCCTAACCCTAACCCGAACCCTGACCCTAACCCTAACCCGAACCCTAACCGTAACCCTAACCCTAACCCTAGCCCGAACCCTAACCCTAACCCGAACCCGAACACTAACCCTAACCCGAAACCTAAACCGAAACCTAAACCTAACCCGAACCCAAACCCTAAACCTAACCCGAACCCTAACCCGAACCCTAACCCTAACCCTAACCCGAACCCTAAACCCAACCCGAACCCTAACCATAACCCTAACCCGAACCCTCAAACTAACCCTAACCCAAACCCTAACCGTAACCCGAACAATAACCCTAACCCTAACCCTAACCCTAACCCGAACCCTAACCCTAACCCGAACCCGAACCCGAACCCTAACCCTAACCCGAAACCTAAACCGAACCCAACCTAACCCGAACCCTAACCCTAACCAGATACCTAACCCTAACCCTAAACCTAACCCAAAACCTAAACCTAACCCGAACCCTAACCCTAAACCTAACCCGAACACTAACCCGAACCCTAACCCTAACCCTAACCCGAACCCTAACCCCAACCCGAACCCTAAACATAACCCTAACCCGAACCCTCAACCTAACCCTAACCCAAAACCTAACCGTAACCCTACAATAACCCTAACCCTAACCCTAACCCTAACCCGAACCCTAACCTTAACCCCTAAACCTACCCTAACCCTAACCCGAACCCTAACCCTACCCCTAACCCTAACCCTAACCCTAACCCTAAACCGAACCCGAACTCTAAACCTAAACCTAACCCGAACCCTAACCCTAACCCTAACCCGAACCCTAACCCTAACCCGAACCCTAAACCGAACCCTAACCCGAACCCCAACCCTAACCCTAACCCGAACCCGAACCCGAACCCTAACCCTATCCCGAACCCTAACCCCACCCTAACCCTAACCCTAACCCTAACCGGAACCCTAACCCTAACCATAACCCGACCCCTAACCCGAACCCTAACACGAACCCGAACCCGAACCCAAACCCTAACTCGAACCCTAACCCCACCCTAACCCTAACCTTAACTCTAACCGTAACCCTAACCCTAACCCGTACCCTAACCCTAACCCTAACCCGAACCCTAACCCGAACCCTAACTCTAACCCGAACCCTAAACCGAACCCTAACCCGAACCCTAAACCTAACGCTAACCCTAACCGTACCCCGAAACCTAACCCTAAACCTCACCCTAACCCTAACGCCGAACCCGAACCCTAACCCTAACCCTAACCCGAACCCTAACCCTAACCCTAACCCTAACCCGAACCCTAACCCTAACCCCTAACCCTAACCCTAACCCTAACCCGAACCCTAACCCTAACCCTAACCCTAACCCTAACCCAAACACGAACCCTAACCCTAACCCGAACCCGAACCCTAACCCTAACCCTAACCCGAACCCTAACCCTAACCCGAACCCTAACCCGAACCCGAAAACTAACCCTAACCCTAACCCGAACCCGAACCCGAACCCGAACCCTAACCCTAACCCGAACCCTAACCCTAACCCGAACCCTAACCCTAACCCTAACCCGAACCCTAACCCTAACCCTAACCCGAATCCTAACCCTAACCCGAACCCAAACCCGAACCCTAACCCGAACCCGAACCCTACCCTAACCCGAACCCTAACCCTAACACTAACCCTAACCCTAACCCGAACCCTAAACCTAAAACTAACCCTAAACTCAACTCTAACCCGAACCCTAAACCGAACCCTAACCCGAACCCTAACCCCTAACACTAACCCGAACCCGAACCCTACCCCGAACCCGAACCCTAACCCTAAACCTAACCCTAACCCTCACCCTAACCCTAACCCCGAACCCGAACCCTAACCCTAACCCTAACCCGAACCCTAACCCGAACCCTAACCCGAACCCCAACCCTAACCCTAACCAGAACCCGAACCCGAAACCTAACCCTAACCCGAACCCTAACCCCACCCTAACCCTAACCCTAACCCTAACCGGAACCCTAACCCTAACCCTAACCCGACCACTAACCCGAACCCTAACACGAAACCTAACCCTAACCCTAACCCTAACCCTAACCCGAACCCTGACCCTAACCCTAACCCGAACCCTAACTGTAACCCTAACCCTAACCGTAACCCGAACCCTAACCCTAACCCGAACCCGAACCCTAACCCTAACCCGAAACCTAAACCGAAACCTAAACCTAACCCGAACCCTAACCCTAAACCTAACCCGAACCCTAACCCGAACCCTAATCCTAACCCTAACCCGAACCCTAACCCCAACCCGAACCCTAACCATAACCCTAACCCGAACCCTCAACCTAACCCTAACCCAAACCCTAAACGTAAACCGAACAATAACCCTAACCCAAACCCTAACTCTAACCCGAACCCTAAACCGAACCCTAACCCGAACCCTAAACCTAACGCTAACCCTAACCCTACCCCGAACCCTAACCCTAAACCTAACCCTAACCCTAACCCGAACCCTAAACCTAACCCTAACCCTAACCCTAACCCTAACCCTAACCCTAACCGGAACCCTAACCCTAAACCTAACCCTAAACCTTACCAGAACCCGAAACCTAACCCTAACCCTAACCCGAACCCTAAACCTAACCCGAACCCGAACCCGAACCCTCACCCTAACCCTAACCCGAACCCTAACCCTAACCCGAACCCTAACCCTAACCAGAACCCGAACCCGAACCCTAACCCTAACCCGATCCCTAACCCCACCCTAACCCTAACCCTAACCCTAACCGGAACCCTAACCCTAACCCTAACCCGATCCCTAACCCGAACCCTAACTCGAAACCTAACCCTAACCCTAAACCTAACCCTAACCCTAACCGGAACCCTGACTCTAACCCTAACCCGAAACCTAACCGTAACCCTAACCCTAACCCTAGCCCGAACCCTAACCCTAACCCGAACCCGAACCCTAACCCTAACCCGAAACCTAAACCGAAACCTAAACCTAACCCGAACCCAAACCCTAAACCTAACCCGAACCCTAACCCGAACCCTAACCCTAACCCTAACCCGAACCCTAAACCCAACCCGAACCCTAACCATAACCCTAACCCGAACCCTCAACCTAACCCTAAACCAAACCCTAACCGTAACCCGAACAATAACCCTAACCCTAACCCTAACCCTAACCCGAACCCCAACCCTAACCCTAACCCGAAACCGAACCCGAACCCTAACCCTAACCCGAAACCTAAACCGAACCCAACCTAACCCGAACCCTAACCCTAACCAGATACCTAACCCTAACCCTAAACCTAACCCAAAACCTAACCCTAACCCGAACCCTAACCCCAACCCGAACCCTAAACATAACCCTAACCCGAACCCTCAACCTAACCCTAACCCAAAACCTAACCGTAACCCTACAATAACCCTAACCCTAACCCTAACCCTAACCCGAACCCTAACCTTAACCCCTAAACCTACCCTAACCCTAACCCGAACCCTAACCCTACCCCTAACCCTAACCCTAACCCTAACCCTAAACCGAACCCGAACTCTAAACCTAAACCTAACCCGAACCCTAACCCTAACCCTAACCCGAACCCTAACCCTAACCCGAACCCTAAACCGAACCCTAACCCGAACCCCAACCCTAACCCTAACCCGAACCCGAACCCGAACCCTAACCCTATCCCGAACCCTAACCCCACCCTAACCCTAACCCTAATCCTAACCGGAACCCTAACCCTAACCATAACCCGACCCCTAACCCGAACCCTAACACGAACCCGAACCCGAACCCAAACCCTAACTCGAACCCTAACCCCACCCTAACCCTAACCTTAACTCTAACCGTAACCCTAACCCTAACCCGTACCCTAACCCTAACCCTAACCCGAACCCTAACCCGAACCCTAACTCTAACCCGAACCCTAAACCGAACCCTAACCCGAACCCTAAACCTAACGCTAACCCTAACCGTACCCCGAAACCTAACCCTAAACCTCACCCTAACCCTAACGCCGAACCCGAACCCTAACCCT
>JAVLSZ010000077.1:672500-702500 GCA_032313775.1 Urocyon cinereoargenteus | reverse complement strand
AACCCTAACCCTAACCCGAACCCTAAACCTAAACCTAACCCTAAACACAACCCTAACCCGAACCCTAACCCGAACCCTAACCCGAACCCTAACCCGAATCCTAACCCGAACCCGAACTCTAACCCTAACCCGAACACGAACCCTAACCCTAAACCTAACCCTAACCCTCACCCTAACCCTAACCCCGAACCCGAACCCGAACCCTAACCCTAACCCTAATCAGAACCCTAACCCGAACCCTAACCCGAACCCCAACCCTAACCCTAACCCGAACCCGAACCCGAACCCTAACCCGAACCCTAACCCCACCCTAACCCTAACACTAACCCTAACCAGAACCCTAAACCTAACCCTAACCCGACACCTAACCCGGACCCTAACACGAACCCTAACCCTAACCCGAACCCTAACCCTAATCCGAAACCTAACCCTAACCCTAACCCGAACCCTAACCGTAACCCTAACCCTAACCCTAACCCGAACCCGAACCCTAACCCTAACCCGAAACCTAAACCGAACCCACCCTAACCCGAACCCTAACCCTAACACGAAACCTAACCCTAACCCTAAACCTAACCCGAAACCTAAACCTAACCCGAACCCGAACACTAAACCTAACCCGAACCCTAACCCGAACCCTAAACCTAACCCTAACCCGAACCCTAACCCTAACCCGAACCCTAACCATAACCCTAACCCGAAGCCTCAACCTAACCCTAACCCAAACCCTAACCGTAACCCGAACAATAACCCTAACCCTAACCCTAACCCTAACCCTAACCCTAACCCGAACCCTAAACCTAACCCTAACCCGAACCCTAACCCGAACCCTAACCCTAACCCTAACCCGAACCCTAACCCGAACCCTAACCCTAACCTGAACACTAACCCCTAACCCTAACCCGAACCCGAACCCTAACCCGAACCATAACCCTAACCCTAACACAAAACCTAACCCTAACACTAACCCTAACCCGAACCCTAACACTAACCCCTAAACCTAACCCGAAACCTAACCCTAAAACTAACCCGAACCCGAACCCTAACCCCGAACCCTAACCCGAACACGAACCCTACCCTAACCCGAACACTAACCCTAACCCTAACCCTAACCCTAACCGGAACCCTAACCCTAAACCTAACCCTAAACTCAACTCTAACCCGAACCCTAACCCGAACCCTAACCCGAACTCTAACCCCTAACACTAAACCGAACCCGAACCCTACCCCGAACCCGAACCCTAACCTAAACCTAACCCTATCTCTCACCCTAAGACTAACACCGAACCCGAACCCTAACCCTAACCCGAACCCTAACCCGAACCCTAACCCGAACCCCAACCCTAACCCTAACCAGAACCCGAACCCGAACCCTAACCCTAACCCGATCCCTAACCCCACCCTAACCCTAACCCTAACCCTAACCGGAACCCTAACCCTAACCCTAACCCGATCCCTAACCCGAACCCTAACTCGAAACCTAACCCTAACCCTAACCCTAACCCTAACCCTAACCCGAACCCTGACTCTAACCCTAACCCGAAACCTAACCGTAACCCTAACCCTAACCCGAACCCAAACCCTAAACCTACCCCGAACCCTAACCCGCACCCTAACCCTAACCCTAACCCGAACCCTAACCCCAACCCGAACCCTAACCATAACCCTAACCCGAACCCTCAACCTAACCCTAACCCAAACCCTAACCGTAACCCGAACAATAACCCTAACCCTAACCCTAACCGTAACCCGAACCCTAACCCTAACCCTAACCCGAACCCTAACCCTAACCCTAAACCGAACCCTAACCCAAACCCGAACCCTAACCCGAACCCGAACTCTAGCCCTAACCCGAACCCAAACCCTAACCCTAGCCCTAACACTAACCCGAACCCTAACCCTAAACCTAACCCTAACCCTAACCCGAACCCTAACAAAAACCCGAAACCTAACTCGAACCCGAACACTAAGCCTAACCCGAACCCGAAACCTAACCCTAACCCTAACCCTAACCCGAACCCTAACCCTAAACCTAACCCTAAACACAACCCTAACCCGAACCCTAACCCGAACCCTAACCCGAACCCTAACCCGAACCCTAACCCCTAACACTAACCCGAACCCTAACCCTAACCCGAAACCTAACCCGAACCCGAACTCTAACCCTAACCCGAACACGAACCCCAACCCTAACCCTAACCCTAACGCTCACCCTAACCCTAACCCCGAACCCGAACCCTAACCCTAACCCTAACCCGAACCCTAACCCGAACCCTAACCCGAACCCCAACCCTAACCCTAACCCGAACCCGAACCCGAACCCTAACCCTAACCCGAACCCTAACCCCACCCTAACCCTAACCCTAACCCTAACCAGAACCCTAAACCTAACCCTAACCCGACCCCTAACCCGGACCCTAACACGAACCCTAACCCTAACCCGAACCCTAACCCTAACCCTAAACCGAACCCTAACCGTAACTCTAACCCTAACCCTAACCCGTACCCGAACCCTAACCCTAACCCGAAACCTAATCCGAACCCTCCCTAACCCGAACCCTAACCCTAACACGAAACCTAACCCTAACCCTAAACCTAACCCGAAACCTAAACCTAACCCGAACCCTAACACTAAACCTAACCCGAACCCTAACCCGAACCCTAACCCGAACCCTAACCCTAACCCGAACCCTAACCATAACCCTAACCCGAAGCCTCAACCTAACCCTAACCCAAACCCTAACCGTAACCCGAACAATAACCCAAACCCTAACCCTAACCCTAACCCGAACCCTAACCCTAACCCTAACCCGAACCCTAACCCAAACCCTAACCCTAACCCTAACCCGAACCCTAACCCTAACCTGAACACTAACCCCTAACCCTAACCCGAACCCGAACCCTAACCCGAACCTTAACCCGAACACAAACCCTAACACGAAACCTAACCCTAACCCGAACCCTAAACCTAATCCTAACCCGAACCCTAACACTAACCCTAACCCTAACCCGAACCCTAACCCGAACCCTAACCCTAACCCGAACCCGAACCCTAACCCTAACCCGAACCCTAACCCTAACCCTAACCCGAACTCTAACCCAAACCCGCCCCTAAACCGAACCCGAACCCTAACCCTAAACGGAACCCGAACCCTAAACCTAACCCTAATCCTAACCCTTACCCGAACCCTAAACCTAACCCTAACCCTAACCGCAACCCTAACCCGAAACCTAACCCGAAAACTAACCCGAACCCTAACCCCTAACCCTAACCCGAACCCAAACCCTAACCCTAACTCTAAACGTAACCCTAACCCTAACCTGAACCCTAACCCTAACCCTAACCCGAAACCTAACACGAACCCTAAATCTAACCCGAACCCTAAACCGAACCCTAACCCGAACCATAACCCTAACCCTAACCCTAACCCTACCCGAACCCTAACCCTAACCCTAACCCTAATCCTAACCCGAACACTAACCCTAACCCTAACCCTAACCCTAACCCAACCCCTAACCATAACCCTAACCCTAACCTGAACCCGAACCCTAACCCTAACCCTAACCCTAACCCAAACCCTAACCCTAACCCTAACCCTAACCCTAACCCTAACCCCTAACCCTAACCCGAACCCTAAACCTAACCCGAACCCTAACCCTAACCCTAACCCGAACCCGAACCCTAACCCTAACCCTAACCCTAACCCTAACCCTAACTCGAACCCTAACCCGAACCCTAACCCTAACCCTAACCCGAACCCTAACCCGAACACTAACTCGGCCCTAACCCTAACCCCTAACCCTAACCCTAACCCGAAACCTAACCCTAAACCGAACCCGTACCCAAACACGAACCCTAACCCGAACCCGAACTCTAACCCGAACCCTAACCCGAACCCAAACCCGAACCCTAACCCGAACCCTAACCCTAACCCTAACCCGAACCCTAACCCTAATCTAAACTCTAACCCAAACCCTAACCCGAAACCTAACTCGAACCCAAACCCTAACCCGAACCCTAAACCGAACCCTAACCCTAACCCTAAACCTAACCCGAATCCGAAACCTAACCCTAACCCGAAACCTAACCCTAACCCTAAACCTCACCCTAACCCTAACACCGAACCCGAACCCTAACCCTAACCCTAACCCGAACCCTAACCCTAACCCTAACCCTAACCCGAACCCTAACCCTAACCCCTAAACCTAACCCTAACCCTAACCCGAACCCTAACCCTACCCCTAACCCTAACCCTAACCCTAACCCTAAACCGAACCCGAACTCTAAACCTAAACCTAACCCGAACCCTAACCCTAACCCTAACCCGAACCCTAACCCTAACCCGAACCCTAACCCTAACCGGAAACCTAACCCTAACCCTAACCCGAACCCGAACCCAAACCCTAACCGTAACCCTAACCCGAAACCTAAACCTAACCCGAACCCTAACCCTAACCCTAACCCGAACACTAACGCAACCCGAACCCTAACCCGAACCCGAAACCTAACCGTAACCCGAACACGAACCCTAACCCTAACCCTAACCCTAACCCTAAACGGAACCCTAACACTAAACCTAACCCTAAACACAACCCTAACCCGAACCCTAACCCGAACCCTAACCCGAACCCTAACACCTAACACTAACCCGAACCCTAACCCGAACCCGAACACTAACCCTAACCCTAACCCTAACCCTAACCCTCACCCTAACCCTAACCCCGAACCCTAACCCTAACCCTAAGCCTAACCCGAACCCTAAACCGAACCCTAACCCGAACCCCAACCCTAACCCTAACCCGAACCCGAACCCGAACCCTAACCCTATCCCGAACCCTAACCCCACCCTAACCCTAACCCTAACCCTATCCGGAACCCTAACCCTAACCATAACCCGACCCCTAACCCGAACCCTAACACGAACCCGAAACCGAACCCAAACCCTAACCCGAACCCTAACCCCACTCTAACCCTAACCTTAACTCTAACCGTAACCCTAACCCTAACCCGAACCCTAACCCTAACCCTAACCCGAACCCTAACCCGAACCCTAACTCTAACCCGAACCCTAAACCGAACCCTAACCCGAACCCTAAACCTAACGCTAACCCTAACCCTACCCCGAAACCTAACCCTAAACCTCACCCTAACCCTAACGCCGAACCCGAACCCTAACCCTAACCCTAACCCGAACCCTAACCCTAACCCTAACCCGAACCCTAACCCTAACCCCTAACCCTAACCCTAACCCTAACCCGAACCCTAACCCTAACCCTAACCCTAACCCGAACACGAACACGAACCCTAACCCTAACCCTACCCCGAACCCTAACCCTAACCCTAACCCTAAACCGAACCCGAACTCTAAACCTAAACCTAACCCGAACCCTAACCCTAACCCTAACCCGAACCCTAACCCTAACCCGAACCCTAACCCTAACCGGAAACCTAACCCTAACCCTAACCCGAACCCGATCCCAAACCCTAACCGTAACCCTAACCCGAAACCTAACCCTAACCCGAACCCTAACCCTAACCCTAACCCGAACACTAACGCAACCCGAACCCTAACCCGAACCCGAAACCTAACCCTAACCCGAACACGAACCCTAACGCTAACCCTAACCCTAACCCTAAACGGAACCCTAACACTAAACCTAACCCTAAACACAACCCTAACCCGAACCCTAACCCGAACCCTAACCCGAACCCTAACACCTAACACTAACCCGAACCCTAACCCGAACCCGAACACTAACCCTAACCCTAACCCTAACCCTAACCCTCACCCTAACCCTAACCCCGAACCCTAACCCTAACCCTAACCCTAACCCGAACCCTAAACCGAACCCTAACCCGAACCCCAACCCTAACCCTAACCCGAACCCGAACCCGAACCCTAACCCTATCCCGAACCCTAACCCCACCCTAACCCTAACCCTAACCCTATCCGGAACCCTAACCCTAACCATAACCTGACCCCTAACCCGAACCCTAACACGAACCCGAAACCGAACCCAAACCCTAACCCGAACCCTAACCCCACTCTAACCCTAACCTTAACTCTAACCGTAACCCTAACCCTAACCCGAACCCTAACCCTAACCCTAACCCGAACCCTAACCCGAACCCTAACTCTAACCCGAACCCTAAACCGAACCCTAACCCGAACCCTAAACCTAACGCTAACCCTAACCCTACCCCGAAACCTAACCCTAAACCTCACCCTAACCCTAACGCCGAACCCGAACCCTAACCCTAACCCTAACCCGAACCCTAACCCTAACCCTAACCCTAACCCGAACCCTAACCCTAACCCCTAACCCTAACCCTAACCCTAACCCGAACCCTAACCCTAACCCTAACCCTAACCCGAACACGAACACGAACCCTAACCCTAACCCTAACCCGAACCCTAACCCTAACCCTAACCCTAACCCGAACCCTAACCCTAACCCGAACCCTAACCCTAACCCGAAAACTAACCCTAACCCTAACCCGAAACCGAACCCGAACCCTCACCCTAACCCTAACCCGAACCCTAACCCTAACCCGAACCCTAACCCTAACCCTAACCCGAACCCTAACCCTAACCCTAACCCGAATCCTAACCCTAACCCGAACCCAAACCCGAACCCTAACCCGAACCTGAACCCTACCCTAACCCGAACCCTAACCCTAACCCTAACCCTAACCCGAACCCTAACCCTAAAACTAACCCTAAACTCAACTCTAACCCGAACCCTAAACCGAACCCTAACCCGAACCCTAACCCCTAACACTAACCCGAACCCGAACCCTACCCCGAACCCGAACCCTAACACTAAACCTAACCCTAACCCTCACCCTAACCCTAACCCCGAACCCGAACCCTAACCCTAACCCTAACCCGAACCCTAACCCGAACCCTAACCCGAACCCCAACCCTAACCCTAACCAGAACCCGAACCCGAAACCTAACCCTAACCCGAACCCTAACCCCAACCTAACCCTAACCCTAACCCTAACCGGAACCCTAACCCTAACCCTAACCCGACCCCTAACCCGAACCCTAACACGAAACCTAACCCTAACCCTAACCCTAACCCTAACCCGAACCCTGACCCTAACCCTAACCCGAACCCTAACTGTAACCCTAACCCTAACCCGAACCCGAACCCTAACCCTAACCCGAACCAGAACCCTAACCCTAACCCGAAACCTAAACCGAAACCTAAACCTAACCCGAACCCTAACCCTAAACCTAACCCGAACCCTAACCCGAACCCTAATCCTAACCCTAACCCGAACCCTAACCCCAACCCGAACCCTAACCATAACCCTAACCCGAACCCTCAACCTAACCCTAACCCAAACCCTAAACGTAAACCGAACAATAACCCTAACCCTAACCCTAACTCTAACTCGAACCCTAAACCGAACCCTAACCCAAACCCTAAACCTAACGCTAACCCTAACCCTACTCCGAACCCTAACCCTAAACCTAACCCTAACCCTAACCCGAACCCTAAACCTAACCCTAACACTAACCCTAACCCTAACCCTAAACCAAACCCTAACCCTAACCCTAACCCTAACCCGAAACCTCACCCTAACCCTAACCCCGAACCCGAACCCTAACCCTAACCCTAACCCGAACCCTAACCCTAACCCTAACCCTAACCCGAACCCTAACCCTAACCCCTAACCCTAACCCTAACCCTAACCCGAACCCTAACCCTAACCCTAACCCTAACCCTAACCCGAACCCGAACCCTAACCCTAACCCTAACCCGAACCCTAACCCTAACCCTAACCCGAACCCTAACCCTAACCCGAACCCTAACCCTAACCCGAAAACTAACCCTAACCCTAAACCGAAACCGAACCCGAACCCTAACCCTAAACCTAACCCGAACCCTAACCCTAACCCGAACCCTAACCCTAACCCTAACCCGAACCCTAACCCTAACCCTAACCCGAACCCTAACCCTAATCCGAACCCAAACCCGAACCCTAACCCGAACCCGAACCCTACCCTAACCCGAACCCTAACCCTAACCCTAACCCTAACCCTAACCGGAACCCTAACCCTAAACCTAACCCTAAACTCAACTCTAACCCGAACCCTAACCCGAACCCTAACCCGAACCCTAACCCGAACCCCAACCCTAACCCTAACCAGAACCCGAACCCGAACCCTAACCCTAACCCGATCCCTAACCCCACCCTAACCCTAACCCTAACCCTAACCGGAACCCTAACCCTAACCCTAACCCGATCCCTAACCCGAACCCTAACTCGAAACCTAACCCTAACCCTAACCCTAACCCTAACCCGAACCCTGACTCTAACCCTAACCCGAACCCTAACCGTAACCCTAACCCTAACCCTAGCCCGAACCCTAACCCTAACCCGAACCCGAACCCTAACCCTAACCCGAAACCTAAACCTAAACCGAAACCTAAAGCTAACCCTAACCCAAACCCTAAACCTAACCCGAACCCTAACCCGAACCCTAACCCTAACCATAACCCGAACCCTAAACCAACCCGAACCCTAACCATAACCCTAACCCGAACCCTCAACCTAACCCTAACCCAAACCCTAACCGTAACCCGAACAATAACCCTAACCCTAACCCTAACCCTAACCCGAACCCTAACCCTAACCCTAACCCGAACCCGAACCCTAACCCTAACCCGAAACCTAAACCGAACCCAACCTAACCCGAACCCTAACCCTAACCAGATACCTAACCCTAACCCTAAACCTAACCCAAAACCTAAACCTAACCCGAACCCTAACCCTAAACCTAACCCGAACACTAACCCGAACCCTAACCCTAACCCTAACCCGAACCCTAACCCCAACCCGAACCCTAAACATAACACTAACCCGAACCCTCAACCTAACCCTAACCCAAAACCTAACCGTAACCCTAACAATAACCCTAACCCTAACCCTAACCCTAACCCGAACCCTAACCCTAACCCCTAAACCTAACCCTAACCCTAACCCGAACCCTAACCCTACCCCTAACCCTAACCCTAACCCTAACCCTAAACCGAACCCGAACTCTAAACCTAAACCTAACCCGAACCCTAACCCTAACCCTAACCCGACCCTAACCCTAACCCGAACCCTAACCCTAACCGGAAACCTAACCCTAACCCTAACCCGAACCCGAACCCAAACCCTAACCGTAACCCTAACCCGAAACCTAACCCTAACCCGAACCCTAACCCTAACCCTAACCCGAACACTAACGCAACCCGAACCCTAACCCGGACCCGAAACCTAACCCTAACCCAAACCCGAACCCTAACCCTAACCCTAACCCTTACCCTAAACGGAACCCTAACACTAAACCTAACCCTAAACACAACCCTAACCCGAACCCTAACCCGAACCCTAACCCGAACATTAACACCTAACACTAACCCAAACCCTAACCCGAACCCGAACCCTAACCCTAAGCCTAACCCTAACCCTCACCCTAACCCTAACCCCGAACCCTAACCCTAACCCTAACCCTAACCCGAACCCTAAACCGAACCCTAACCCGAACCCCAACCCTAACCCTAACCCGAACCCGAACCCGAACCCTAACCCTATCCCGAACCCTAACCCCACCCTAACCCTAACCCTAACATTAACCGGAACCCTAACCCTAACCATAACCCGACCCCTAACCCGAACCCTAACACGAACCCGAACCCGAACCCAAACCCTAACCCGAACCCTAACCCCACCCTAACCCTAACCTTAACTCTAACCGTAACCCTAACCCTAACCCGAACCCTAACCCTAACCCTAACCCGAACCCTAAATCTAACCCGAACCCTAAACCGAACCCTAACCCGAACCCTAAACCTAACGTTAACCCTAACCGTACCCCGAAACCTAACCCTAAACCTCACCCTAACCCTAACGCCGAACCCGAACCCTAACCCTAACCCTAACCCGAACCCTAACCCTAACCCTAACCCTAACCCGAACCCTAACCCTAACCCCTAACCCTAACCCTAACCCTAACCCGAACCCTAACCCTAACCCTAACCCTAACCCTAACCCAAACACGAACCCTAACCCTAACCCTAACCCGAACCCTAACCCTAACCCTAACCCGAACCCTAACCCTAACCCGAACCCTAACCCTAACCCGAAAACTAACCCTAACCCTAACCCGAACCCGAACCCGAACCCTCACCCTAACCCTAACCCGAACCCTAACCCTAACCCGAACCCTAACCCTAACCCTAACCCGAACCCTAACCCTAACCCTAACCCGAATCCTAACCCTAACCCGAACCCAAACCCGAACCCTAACCCGAACCCGAACCCTACCCTAACCCGAACCCTAACCCTAACCCTAACCCTAACCCGAACCCTAACCCTAAAACTAACCCTAAACTCAACTCTAACCCGAACCCTAAACCTAACCCTAACCCGAACCCTAACCCCTAACACTAACCCGAACCCGAACCCTACCCCGAACCCGAACCCTAACCCTAAACCTAACCCTAACCCTCACCCTAACCCTAACCCCGAACCCGAACCCTAACCCTAACCCTAACCCGAACCCTAACCCGAACCCTAACCCGAACCCCAACCCTAACCCTAACCAGAACCCGAACCCGAAACCTAACCCTAACCCGAACCCTAACCCCACCCTAACCCTAACCCTAACCCTAACCGGAACCCTAACCCTAACCCTAACCCGACCCCTAACCCGAACCCTAACACGAAACCTAACCCTAACCCTAACCCTAACCCTAACCCGAACCCTGACCCTAACCCTAACCCGAACCCTAACTGTAACCCTAACCCTAACCCTAACCCGAACCCTAACCCTAACCCGAACCCGAACCCTAACCCTAACCCGAAACCTAAACCGAAACCTAAACCTAACCCGAACCCTAACCCTAAACCTAACCCGAACCCTAACCCGAACCCTAATCCTAACCCTAACCCGAACCCTAACCCCAACCCGAACCCTAACCATAACCCTAACCCGAACCCTCCACCTAACCCTAACCCAAACCCTAAACGTAAACCGAACAATAACCCTAACCCTAACCCTAACTCTAACCCGAACCCTAAACCGAACCATAACCCGAACCCTAAACCTAACGCTAACCCTAACCCTACCCCGAACCCTAACCCTAAACCTAACCCTAACCCTAACCCGAACCCTAAACCTAACCCTAACCCTAACCCTAACCCTAACCCTAACCCTAACCGGAACCCTAACCCTAAACCTAACCCTAAACTCAACTCTAACCCGAACCCTAACCCGAACCCTAACCCGAACCCTAACCCGAACCCCAACCCTAACCCTAACCAGAACCCGAACCCGAACCCTAACCCTAACCCGATCCCTAACCCCACCCTAACCCTAACCCTAACCCTAACCGGAACCCTAACCCTAACCCTAACCCGATCCCTAACCCGAACCCTAACTCGAAACCTAACCCTAACCCTAACCCTAACCCTAACCCTAACCCGAACCCTGACTCTAACCCTAACCCGAACCCTAACCGTAACCCTAACCCTAACCCTAGCCCGAACCCTAACCCTAACCCGAACCCGAACCCTAACCCTAACCCGAAACCTAAACCGAAACCTAAACCTAACCCGAACCCAAACCCTAAACCTAACCCGAACCCTAACCCGACCCTAACCCTAACCCAAACCCGAACCCTAAACCCAACCCGAACCCTAACCATAATCCTAACCCGAACCCTCAACCTAACCCTAACCCAAACCCTAACCGTAACCCGAACAATAACCCTAACCCTAACCCTAAACCTAACCCGAACCCTAACCCTAACCCTAACCCGAAACCGAACCCGAACCCTAACCCTAACCCTAACCCGAAACCTAAACCGAACCCAACCTAACCCGAACCCTAAACCTAACCAGATACCTAAACCTAACCCTAAACCTAACCCAAAACCTAAACCTAACCCGAACCCTAACCCTAAACCTAACCCGAACACTAACCCGAACCCTAAACATAACCCTAACCCGAACCCTCAACCTAACCCTAACCCAAAACCTAACCGTAACCCTAACAATAACCCTAACCCTAACCCTAACCCTAACCCGAAACCTAACCCTAACCCTAAACCGAACCCTAACCCAAACCCGAACCCTAAACCGAACCCGAACTCTAACCCTAACCCGAACCCGAACCCTAACCCTAACCCTAACCCTAACACTAACCCGAACCCTAACCCTAAACCTAACCCTAACCCTAACCCGAACCCTAACCCAAACCCGAACCCTAACCCGAACCCGAACTCTAACCCTAACCCGAACCCGAACCCTAACCCTAACCCTAACCCTAACCCTAACCCTAACCCGAACCCTAAACCTAAACCTAACCCTAAACACAACCATAACCCGAACCCTAACCCGAACCCTAACCCGAACCCTAACCCGAAACCTAACCCCTAACACTAACCCGAACCCTAACCCTAACCCGAACCCGAAACCTAACCCGAACCCGAACTCTAACCCTAACCCGAACACGAACCCTAACCCTAACCCTAACCCTAACCCTAACCCTCACCCTAACCCTAACCCCGAACCCGAACCCGAACCCTAACCCTAACCCTAATCAGAACCCTAACCCGAACCCTAACCCGAACCCCAACCCTAAACCTAACCAGAACCCGAACCCGAACCCTAACCCGAACCCTAACCCCACCCTAACCCTAACACTAACCCTAACCAGAACCCTAAACCTAACCCTAACCCGACACCTAACCCGGACCCTAACACGAACCCTAACCCTAACCCGAACCCTAACCCTAACCCGAACCCTAACCCTAACCCTAACCCGAACCCTAACCGTAACCCTAACCCTAACCCTAACCCGAACCCGAACCCTAACCCTAACCCGAAACCTAAACCGAACCCACCCTAACCCGAACCCTAACCCTAACACGAAACCTAACCCTAACCCTAAACCTAACCCGAAACCTAAACCTAACCCGAACCCTAACACTAAACCTAACCCGAACCCTAACCCGAACCCTAACCCGAACCCTAACCCTAACCCGAACCCTAACCCTAACCCGAACCCTAACCATAACCCTAACCCGAAGCCTCAACCTAACCCTAACCCAAACCCTAACCGTAACCCGAACAATAACCCTAACCCTAACCCTAACCCTAACCCGAACCCTAACCCTAACCCTAACCCGAACCCTAACCCGAACCCTAACCCTAACCCTAACCCGAACCCTAACCCGAACCCTACCCCTAACCTGAACACTAACCCCTAACCCTAACCCGAACCCGAACCCTAACCCGAACCCTAACCCTAACCCTAACACAAAATCTAACCCTAACCCTAACCCTAACCCGAACCCTAACACTAACCCCTAAACCTAACCCGAAACCTAACCCTAAACCTAACCCGAACCCGAACCCTAACCCGAACCCTAACCCGAACCCGAACCCTACCCTAACCCGAACCCTAACCCTAACCCTAACCCTAACCCTAACCGGAACCCTAACCCTAAACCTAACCCTAAACTCAACTCTAACCCGAACCCTAACCCGAACCCTAACCCGAACTCTAACCCCTAACACTAAACCGAACCCGAACCCTACCCCGAACCCGAACCCTAACCTAAACCTAACCCTAACACTCACCCTAACCCTAACCCCGAACCCGAACCCTAACCCTAACCCTAAACCGAACCCTAACCCGAACCCTAACCCGAACCCCAACCCTAACCCTAACCAGAATCCGAACCCGAACCCTAACCCTAACCCGATCCCTAACCCCACCCTAACCCTAACCCTAACCCTAACCGGAACCCTAACCCTAACCCTAACCCGATCCCTAACCCGAACCCTAACTCGAAACCTAACCCTAACCCTAACCCTAACCCTAACCCTAACCCGAACCCTGACTCTAACCCTAACCCGAAACCTAACCGTAACCCTAACCCTAACCCAAACCCAAACCCTAAACCTAACCCGAACCCTAACCCGCACCCTAACCCTAACCCTAACCCGAACCCTAACCCCAACCCGAACCCTAACCATAACCCTAACCCGAACCCTCAACCTAACCCTAACCCAAACCCTAACCGTAACCCGAACAATAACCCTAACCCTAACCCTAACACTAACCCGAACCCTAACCCTAACCCTAACCCGAACCCGAACCCTAACCCTAACCCGAAACCTAAACCGAACCCAACCTAACCCGAACACTAACCCGAACCCTAACCCTAACACTAACCCGAACCCTAACCCCAACCCGAACCCTAAACATAACCCTAACCCGAACCCTCAACCTAACCCTAACCCAAAACCTAACCGTAACCCGAACAATAACCCTAACCCTATCCCTAACCCTAACCCTAACCCGAACCCTAACCCTAACCCTAAACCGAACCGTAACCCAAACCCGAACCCTAACCCGAACCTGAACTCTAGCCCTAACCCGAACCCGAACCCTAACCCTAACCCTAACACTAACCCGAACCCTAACCCTAAACCTAACCCTAACCCTAACCCGAACCCTAACCCAAACCCGAACCCTAACTCGAACCCGAACTCTAACCCTAACCCGAACCCGAACCCTAACCCTAACCCTAACCCTAACCCTAACCCGAACCCTAACCCTAAACCTAACCCTAAACACAACCCTAACCCGAACCCTAACCCGAACTCTAACCCGAACCCTAACCCGAACCCTAACCCCTAACACTAACCCGAACCCTAACCCTAACCCGAACCCGAAACCTAACCCGAACCCGAACTCTAACCCTAACCCGAACACGAACCCCAACCCTCACCCTAACCCTAACGCTCACCCTAACCCTAACCCCGAACCCGAACCCTAACCCTAAACCTATCCCGAACCCTAACCCGAACCCTAACCCGAACCCCAACCCTAACCCTAACCCGAACCCGAACCCGAACCCTAACCCTAACCCGAACCCTAACCCCACCCTAACCCTAACCCTAACCCTAACCAGAACCCTAAACCTAACCCTAACCCGACCCCTAACCCGGACCCTATCACGAACCCTAACCCTAACCCGAACCCTAACCCTAACCCGAACCCTAACCCTAACCCTAACCCGAACCCTAACCGTAACCCTAACCCTAACCCTAACCCGAACCCGAACCCTAACCCTAACCCGAAACCTAAACCGAACCCACCCTAACCCGAACCCTAACCCTAACACGAAACCTAACCCTAACCCTAAACCTAACCCGAAACCTAAACCTAACCCGAACCCTAACACTAAACCTAACCCGAACCCTAACCCGAACCCTAACCCGAACCCTAACCATAACCCTAACCCGAAGCCTCAACCTAACCCTAACCCAAACCCTAACCGTAACCCGAACAATAACCCTAACCCTAACCCTAACCCGAACCCTAACCCTAACCCGAACCCTAACCCAAACCCTAAACCTAACCCTAACCCGAACCCTAACCCTAACCTGAACACTAACCCCTAACCCTAACCCGAACCCGAACCCTAACCCGAACCCTAACCCTAACCCTAACACAAAACCTAACCCTAATCCTAACCCTAACCCGAACCCTAACACTAACCCCTAAACCTAACCCGAAACCTAACCCTAAACCTAACCCGAACCCGAACCCTAACCCCTAACCCTAACCCGAACCCGAACCCTAAACCTAACCCTAACCCTAACCCTAACCCTAACCCGAACCCGAACACTATCCCTAACCCAAAACCTAACCCTAACCCTAAACCGAACCCGAACCCTAACCCGAACCCTAACCCAAACCTTAACACGAACACAAACCCTAACACGAAACCTAACCCGAACCCGAACCCTAACCCTAACCCTAACCCTAACCCTCACCCTAACCTTAACCCCGAACCATAACCCTAACCCTAACCCTAACCCGAAACCTAACCCGAACCCTAACCCGAACCCCAACCCTAACCCTAAACCGAACCCGAACCCGAACCCTAACCCTAACCCGAACCCTAACCCCACCCTAAACCTAACCCTAACCCTAACCGGAACCCTAACCCTAACCCTAACCCGATCCCTAACCCGAACCCTAACACGAACCCTAACCCTAAACCTAACCCTAACCCGAACCCTAACCCTAACCCTAACCCGAACCCTAACCGTAACCCTAACCCTAACCCTAACCCGAACCCTAACCCTAACCCGAACCCGAACCCTAAACCTAACCCGAAACCTAAACCGAACCCACCCTAACCCGAACCCTAACCCTAACCCGAAACCTAACCCTAACACTAAACCTAACCCGAAACCTAAACCTAACCCGAAACCTAACCCTAAACCTAACCCGAACCCTAACCCGAACCCTAACCCTAACCCTAACCCGAACCCTAACCCTAACCCGAACCCAAACCCGAACCCTAACCCGAACCCGAACCCTACCCTAACCCGAACCCTAACCCTAACCCTAACCCTAACCCTAACCGGAACCCTAACCCTAAACCTAACCCTAAACTCAACTCTAACCCGAACCCTAACCCGAACCCTAACCCGAACCCTAACCCCTAACACTAAACCGAACCCGAACCCTACCCCGAACCCGAACCCTAACCCTAAACCTAACCCTAACCCTCACCCTAACCCTAACCCCGAACCCGAACCCTAACCCTAACCGTAACCCGAACCCTAACGCGAACCCTAACACGAACCCCAACCCTAACCCTAACCAGAACCCGAACACGAACCCTAACCCTAACCCGATCCCTAACCCCACCCTAACCCTAACCCTAACCCAAACCGGAAACCTAACCCTAACCCTAACCCGATCCCTAACCCGAACCCTAACTCGAAACCTAACCCTAACCCTAACCCTAACCCTAACCCTAACCCGAACGCTGACTCTAACCCTAACCCGAACCCTAACCGTAACCCTAACCCTAATCCTAACCCGAACCCTAACCCTAACCCGAACCCGAACCCTAACCCTAACCCGAAACCTAAACCGAAACCTAAACCTAACCCGAACCCAAACCCTAAACCTAACCCGAACCCTAACCCGAA
The DNA here is from genome assembly GCA_032313775.1 of Urocyon cinereoargenteus. Lineage (NCBI taxonomy): Eukaryota > Metazoa > Chordata > Mammalia > Carnivora > Canidae > Urocyon > Urocyon cinereoargenteus. The sequence goes on along the minus strand of JAVLSZ010000077.1, from coordinate 685,468 downwards.
CCCTAACCCTAACCCTAACCCGAACCCTAACCCCAACCCGAACCCTAACCATATCCCTAACCCGAACCCTCAACCTAACCCAAACCAAACCCTAATCGTAACCCGAAAAATAACCCTAACCCTAACCCTAACCCTAACCCGAACCCTAACCCTAACCCTAACCCGAACCCGAACCCTAACCCTAACCAGAAACCTAAACCGAACCCAACCTAACCCGAACCCTAACCCTAACCAGATACCTAACCCTAACCCTAAACCTAACCCGAAACCTAAACCTAACCCGAACCCTAACCCTAAACCTAACCCGAACACTAACCCGAACCCTAACCCTAACCCTAACCCGAACCCTAACCCCAACCCGAACCCTAAACATAAACCTAACCCGAACCCTCAACCTAACCCTAACCCAAACCCTAACCGTAACCCGAACAATAACCCTAACCCTAAACCTAACCCTAACCCGAACCCTAACCCTAACCCTAAACCGAACCCTAACCCAAACCCGAACCCTAACCCGAACCCGAACTCTAACCCTAACCCGAACCCGAACCCTAACCCTAACCCTAACCCTAACACTAACCCGAACCCTAACCCTAACCCTAACCCTAACCCTAACCCGAAACCTAACCCAAACCCGAACCCTAACCCTAACCCGAACTCTAACCCTAACCCGAACCCGAACCCTAACCCTAACCCTAACCCTAACCCTAACCCGAACCCTAACACTAAACCTAACCCTAAACACAACGCTAAGCCGAACCCTAACCCGAACCCTAACCCGAACCCTAACCCGAACCCTAACCCCTAACACTAACCCGAACCCTAACCCTAACCCGAACCCGAAACCTAACCCGAACCCGAACTCTAACCCTAACCCGAACACGAACCCTAACCCTAACCCTAACCCTAACCCTCACCCTAACCCTAACCCCGAACCGAACCCTAACCCTAACCCTAACCTGAACCCTAACCCGAACCCTAACCAGAACCCCAACCCTAACCCTAACCCGAACCCGAACCCGAACCCTAACACTAACCCGAACACTAACCCCACCCTAACCCTAACCCTAACCCTAACCAGAACCCTAAACCTAACCCTAACCCGACCCCTAACCCGGACACTAACACGAACCCTAACCCTAACTCGAACCATAACCCGAACCCGAACCCTAACCCTAACCCTAAACCTAAACCGAACCCACCCTAACCCGAACCCTAACCCTAACACGAAACCTAACCCTAACCCTAAACCTAACCCGAAACCTAAACCTAACCCGAACCCTAACACTAAACCTAACCCGAACCCTAACCCGAACCCTAACCCTAACCCTAACCCGAACCCTAACCCTAACCCGAACCCTAACCATAACCCTAACCCGAAGCCTCAACCTAACCCTAACCCAAACCCTAACCGTAACCCGAACAATAACCCTAACCCTAACCCTAACCCTAACCCTAACCCAAACCCTAACCCTAACCCTAACCCGAACCCTAACCCGAACCCTAACCCTAACCAGAACACTAACCCCTAACCCTAACCCGAACCCGAACCCTAACCCGAACCCTAACCCTAACCCTAACACAAAACCTAACCCTAACCCTAACCCTAACCCGAACCCTAACACTAACCCCTAAACCTAACCCGAAACCTAACCCTAAACCTAACCCGAACCCGAACCCTAACCCCTAACCCTAACCCGAACCCGAACCCTATACCTAACCCTAACCCTAACCCTAACCCTAACCCTAACCCGAACCCTAACACTAACCCTAACCCTATCCCTAAACCGAAACCTAACCCGAACCCTAACCCGAACCCTAACCCCTAACCCTAACCCGAACCCGAACCCTAACCCGAACACGAACTCTAAACCTAACCCGAAAAGAACCCTAACCCTAACCCGAACCCGAACACGAACCCTAACCCTAACCCTAACCCGAACCCTAACCTTACCCGTAACCCTAACCCTAACCCGAACCCTAACCCTAACCCTAACCCGAACCCTAACAAGAACCCTAACTCTAACCCGAACCCTAAACCGAACCCTAACCCGAACCCTAAACCTAACGCTAACCCTAACCCTACCCCGAAACCTAACTCTAAACCTAACCCTAACCCTAACACGAACCCTAACCCTAACCCTAACCCTAACCCTAACCCTAAACCTAACCCTAACCCAAACCCTAACCCTAACCCTAACCCTAACCCGAAACCTCACCCTAACCCTAACCCCGAACCGGAACCCTAACCCTAACCCTAACACGAACCCTAACCCTAAACCTAACCCTAACCGGAACCCTAACCCTAACCCCTAAACCTAACCCTAACCCTAACTCGAACCCTAACCCTAACCCTAACCCTAACCCTAACCCGAACCCGAACCCTAACCCTAAACCTAACCCGAACCCTAACCCTAACCCTAACCCGAACCCTAACCCTAACCCGAACCCTAACCCTAACCCGAAAACTAACCCTAACCGTAACCCGAACCCGAACCCGAACCCTAACCCTAACCCTAACCCGAACCCTAACCCTAAGCCGAACCCTAACCCTAACCCTAACCCGAACCCTAACCCTAACCCTAACCCGAACCCTAACCCTAACCCGAACCTTCACCCGAACCCGAACACTAACCCTAATCCTAACGCGAACCCTAACCCTAACCCTAACCCGAACCTTAACCCAAAACCGAACCCTAACCCGAACCCGAACCCTACCCTAACCTGAACCCGAACCCTAACCCTAACCCTAACCCTAACCCTAACCCGAACCCTAACCCTAAACCTAACCCTAAACTCAACTCTAACCCGAACCCTAACCCGAACCCTAACCCGAACCCTAACCCCTAACACTAACCCGAACCCGAACCCTACCCCGAACCCGAACCCTAACCCTAAACCTAACCCTAACCCTCACCCTAACCATAACCCCGAACCCGAACCCTAACCCTAACCCTAATCCGAACCCTAACCCGAACCCTAACCCGAACCCCAACCCTAACCCTAACCCGAACCCGAACCCGAACCCTAACCTTAACCCGAACCCTAACCCCACCCTAACCCTAACCCTAACCCTAACCGGAACCCTAACCCTAACCCTAACCCGACCCCTAACCCGAACCCTAACACGAAACCTAACCCTAACCCTAACCCGAACCCTAACCGTAACCCTAACCCTAACCCTAACCCGAACCCTAACCCTAACCCGACCCCTAACCCTAACCCTAACCCGAAACCTGACCCTAACCCTAACCCGAACCCTAACCGTAACTCTAACCCTAACCCTAACCCGAACCCTAACCCTAACCAGAACCCGAACCCTAACCCTAACCCGAAACCTAAACCGAAACCTAAACCTAACCCGAACCCTAACCCTAAACCTAACCCGAACCCTAACCCGAACCCTAACCCTAACCCTAACCCGAACCCTAACCCCAACCCGAACCCTAACCATAACCATAACCCGAACCCTCAACCTAACCCTAAACCAAACCCTAACCGTAACCCGAACAATAACCCTAACCCTAACCCTAACCCTAACCCTAACCCGAACCCTAACCCTAACCCTAAACCGAACCCGAACCCTAACCCTAACCCGAAAACTAACCCTAACCCTAACCCTAACCCGAACCCTAAACCTAACCTGAAACCTAACCCTAAACCTAACCCGAACCCGAACCCTAACACCTAACCCTAACCCGAACCCGAACCCTAAACCTAACCCTAACCCTAATCTTACCCTAACCCGTACCCGAACCGTATCCCTAACCCGAACCCTAACTCGAACCCTAACCCTAACCCTAACCTGAACACTAACCCCTAACCCTAACCCGAACCCTAACACTAACCCGAACCCGAACCCTAACCCTAACCCGAACCCTAACCCTAAACCGAACCCTAACCCTACCCGAAACCTAACCCTAACCTAACCCGAACCCGAACCCGAACCCTAACCCTAACCCTAACCCAAACCCTAAACACAACCCGAACCCTAACCCTAACCCTAACCCGAACCCTAACCCTAACCCTAAACCGAACCCTAACCCTAAGCCGAACCCTAACCCTAACCCGAACCCGAACCCGAACCCTAACCCTAAACCGAACCCTAACCCTAACCCTAACCCTAAACCGAAAACTAACCCTAACCCTAACCCGAACCCGAACCCGAACCCTAACCCTAACCTGAACCCTAACCCTAACCCGAACCCTAACCCTAACCCTAACCCGAACCCTAACCCTAACCCTAAGCCGAACCCTAACCCTAACCCGAAACCTAACCCTAACCCGAACCCGAACCCGAAACCTAACCCTAACCCGAACCCTAACCCTAACCCTAACCCGAACCCTAACCCAAACCCGACCCCTAAGCCGATCCCGAACCCTAACCCTAACCCGAACCCGAACCCTAACCCTAACCCTAACCCGAACCCTAAACCTAAACCTAACCCTAAACACAACTCTAACGCGAACCCTAACCCGAACCCTAACCCGATCCCTAACCCCTAACACTAACCCGAACCCGAACCCTAACCCTAAACCTAACCTTAACCCTCACCCTAAACCTAACCCCGAACCCGAACCCTAACCCTAACCCTAACCCGAACCCTAACCCGAACCCTAACACGAAACCTAACCCTAACCCTAACCCGAACCCTAACCGTAACCCTAACCCTAACCCTAACCCGAACCCTAACCCTAACCCGAACCCTAACCCTAACCCTAACCCGAAACCTAACCATAACCCTAAACCTAACCCGAAACCTAAACCTAACCCGAACCCTAACCCTAAACCTAACCCGACCCCTAACCCGAAACCTAACACGAAACCTAACCCTAACCCTAACCCTAACCCCAACCCGAACCCTAACCATAACCCTAACCCGAACCCTCAACCAAACCCTAACCCAAACCCTAACCGTAACCCGAACAATAACCCTAACCCTAACTCTAACCCTAACCCGAACCCTAACCCTAAACCTAACACTAACCCGAACCCTAACCCGAACCCTAACCCTAACCCTAACCTGAACACTAACCCCTAGCCCTAAACCGAACCCGAACCCTAAACCTAACCCTAACCCTAACCCTAACCCTAACCCGAACCCGAACCCTATCACTAACCCGAACCCTAACCCTAACCCTAACCCGAACCCAAAACCTTACCCGAACCCTAACCCTAACCTTAACCCGAACCCAAACCCTAACACGAAACCTAACCCTAACCCGAACCCGAACCCTAACCCTAACCCTAAACCTAACCCGCACATTAACCCTAACCCGAACCCGAACACTAACACTAACCCTAACCCTAAACCTAACCCTAACCCGAACCCTAACCCTAACCCAAAACCGAAACCTAACCCTAACCCTAACCCTAACCCTAACCCTAACCCTAACCCTAACATCAACCCTAAATCTAACACTAACCCTAACGCTAACCCGAACCCTAACCCTAACCCTAAACCTAACCCTAACCCGAACCCGAACCCTAACACTAACCCGAACCCTAACCCGAACCCTAACCCTAACCCGAACCCTAACCCTACCCGAAACCTAACCCTAACCGAACCCGAACCCGAACCCTAACCCTAACCCTAACCCTAACCCTAACCCGAACCCTAACCCTAACCCTAACCCTAACCCGAACCCTAACCCTAAACCGAACCCTAACCCGAACTCGAACCCTAACCATAACCCGACCCCGAAACCTAATCCTAACCCGAACCCTAACCCTAACCCGAACCCGAACCCTAACCCTAATCCGAAACCTAACCCTAACCCGAACCCTAACCCTAAACTTAACCCTAACCCTAACCCGAACCCTAACCCTAACCCTAACCTTAACCCTAACCCAAACCCTAACCCTAACCCTAACCCTAACCCGAAACCTCACCCTAACCCTAACCCCGAACCCGAACCCTAACCCTAACCCGAAACCTAAACCGAACCCACCCTAACCCGAACCCTAACCCTAACCTGAAACCTAACCCTAACCCTAAACATAACCCGAAACCTAAACCTAACCCGAAACCTAACCCTAAACCTAACCAGAACCCTAACCCTAACCCGAACCCTAACCCTAACCCGAACCCGAACCCTAACCCTAACCCGAAACCTAAACCGAACCCACCCTAACCCGAACCCTAACCCTAACCCGAAACCTAACCTTAACCCTAAACCTAACCCGAAACCTAAACCTAACCCGAAAACTAACCCTAAACTTAACCCGAACCCTAACCCGAACCCTAACCCTAACCCTAACCCGAACCCTAACCCTAACCCGAACCCTAACCATAACCCTAACCCGAACCCTCAACCTAACCCTAACCCAAACCCTAACCGTAACCCGAACAATAACCCTAACACTAACCCTAACCCTAACCCGAACACTAAGCCTACCCCGAACCCGAACCCTAACCCGAACCTTAACCCTAACCCTAACCTGAACACTAACCCCTAACCCTAACCCGAACCCTAACACTAACCCGAACCCGAACCCTAACCCTAACCCGAACCCTAACCCTAACCCAAACCCCAACCCTACCCGAAACCTAACCCTAACCTAACCCGAACCCGAAACCGAACCCTAACCCTAACCCTAACACGAACCCTAAACCTAACCCGAACCCTAACCCTAACCCTAACCCGAACCCTAACCCTAACCCTAAACCGAACCCTAACCCTAACCCGAACCCTAACCCTAACCCGAACCCGAACCCGAACCCTAACCCTAAACCGAACCCTAACCCTAACCCTAACCCTAACCTAACCCTAACCCTAACCCGAACCCTAACCCTAACCCTAACCCTAAACCTAACCCTAACCCGACCCTAACCCTAACCCCTAACCCTAACCCTAACCCTAACCCGAAACCGAACCCTAACCATAACCCTAACCCTAACCCTAAACCTAACCCTAACCCGAACCCTAACCCTAAACCTAACACTAACCCGAACCCTAACCCGAACCCTAACCCTAACCCTAACCTGAACACTAACCCCTAGCCCTAACCCGAACCCGAACCCTAAACCTAACCCTAACCCTAACCCTAACCCTAACCCGAACCCGAACCCTATCACTAACCCGAACCCTAACCCTAACCCTAACCCGAACCCAAAACCTTACCCGAACCCTAACCCTAACCTTAACCCGAACCCAAACCCTAACACGAAACCTAACCCTAACCCGAACCCGAACCCTAACCCTAACCCTAAACCTAACCCGCACATTAACCCTAACCCGAACCCGAACACTAACACTAACCCTAACCCTAAACCTAACCCTAACCCGAACCCTAACCCTAACCCAAAACCGAAACCTAACCCTAACCCTAACCCTAACCCTAACCCTAACCCTAACCCTAACATCAACCCTAAATCTAACACTAACCCTAACGCTAACCCGAACCCTAACCCTAACCCTAAACCTAACCCTAACCCGAACCCGAACCCTAACACTAACCCGAACCCTAACCCGAACCCTAACCCTAACCCGAACCCTAACCCTACCCGAAACCTAACCCTAACCGAACCCGAACCCGAACCCTAACCCTAACCCTAACCCTAACCCTAACCCGAACCCTAACCCTAACCCTAACCCTAACCCGAACCCTAACCCTAAACCGAACCCTAACCCGAACTCGAACCCTAACCATAACCCGACCCCGAAACCTAATCCTAACCCGAACCCTAACCCTAACCCGAACCCGAACCCTAACCCTAATCCGAAACCTAACCCTAACCCGAACCCTAACCCTAAACTTAACCCTAACCCTAACCCGAACCCTAACCCTAACCCTAACCTTAACCCTAACCCAAACCCTAACCCTAACCCTAACCCTAACCCGAAACCTCACCCTAACCCTAACCCCGAACCCGAACCCTAACCCTAACCCGAAACCTAAACCGAACCCACCCTAACCCGAACCCTAACCCTAACCTGAAACCTAACCCTAACCCTAAACATAACCCGAAACCTAAACCTAACCCGAAACCTAACCCTAAACCTAACCAGAACCCTAACCCTAACCCGAACCCTAACCCTAACCCGAACCCGAACCCTAACCCTAACCCGAAACCTAAACCGAACCCACCCTAACCCGAACCCTAACCCTAACCCGAAACCTAACCTTAACCCTAAACCTAACCCGAAACCTAAACCTAACCCGAAAACTAACCCTAAACTTAACCCGAACCCTAACCCGAACCCTAACCCTAACCCTAACCCGAACCCTAACCCTAACCCGAACCCTAACCATAACCCTAACCCGAACCCTCAACCTAACCCTAACCCAAACCCTAACCGTAACCCGAACAATAACCCTAACACTAACCCTAACCCTAACCCGAACACTAAGCCTACCCCGAACCCGAACCCTAACCCGAACCTTAACCCTAACCCTAACCTGAACACTAACCCCTAACCCTAACCCGAACCCTAACACTAACCCGAACCCGAACCCTAACCCTAACCCGAACCCTAACCCTAACCCAAACCCCAACCCTACCCGAAACCTAACCCTAACCTAACCCGAACCCGAAACCGAACCCTAACCCTAACCCTAACACGAACCCTAAACCTAACCCGAACCCTAACCCTAACCCTAACCCGAACCCTAACCCTAACCCTAAACCGAACCCTAACCCTAACCCGAACCCTAACCCTAACCCGAACCCGAACCCGAACCCTAACCCTAAACCGAACCCTAACCCTAACCCTAACCCTAACCTAACCCTAACCCTAACCCGAACCCTAACCCTAACCCTAACCCTAAACCTAACCCTAACCCGACCCTAACCCTAACCCCTAACCCTAACCCTAACCCTAACCCGAAACCGAACCCTAACCATAACCCTAACCCTAACCCTAAACCTAACCCTAACCCGAACCCTAACCCTAACCCTAACCCTAACCCGAAACCTAACCCGAACCCTAACCCGAACCCTAACCCCTAACCCTAACCCGAACCCGAACCCTAACCCGAACACGAACTCTAAACCTAACCCGAACCGAACCCTAACCCTAACCCGAACCCGAACACGAACCCTAACCCTAACCCTAACCCGAACCCTAACCTTAACCGTAACCCTAACCCTAACCCGAACCCTAACCCTAACCCTAACCCGAACCCTAACCCGAACCCTAACTCTAACCCGAACCCTAAACCGAACCCTAACCCGAACCCTAAACCTAACGCTAACCCTAACCCTAACCCGAAACCTAACTCTAAACCTAACCCTAACCCTAACACGAACCCTAACCCTAACCCTAACCCTAACCCTAACACTAACCCTAACTCTAACTCTAACCCAAACCCTAACCCTAACCCTAACCCTAACCCGAAACCTCACCCTAACCCTAACCCCGAACCGGAACCCTAAACCTAACCCTAACACGAACCCTAACCCTAACCCTAACCCTAACCGGAACCCTAACCCTAACCCCTAACCCTAACCCTAACCCTAACCCGAACCCTAACCCTAACCCTAACCCTAACCCGAACCCGAACCCTAACCCTAACCCTAACCCGAACCCTAACCCTAACCCTAACCCAAAGCCTAACCCTAACCCGAACCCTAACCCTAACCCGAAAACTAACCCTAACCCTAACCCGAACCCGAACCCGAACCCGAACCCGAACCCTAACCTTAACCCTAACCCGAACCCTAACCCTAAGCCGAACCCTAAACCTAACCCTAACCCGAACCCTAACCCTAACCCTAACCAGAACCCTAACCCTAACCCAAACCCTAACCCGAACCCGAACCCTAACCCTAACCCTAACGCGAACCCTAACCCTAACCCTAACCCGAACCCTAACCCAAAACCGAACACTAACCCGAACCCGAACCCTACCCTAACCTGAACCCGAACCCTAACCCTAACCCTAACCTTAACCCTAACCCTAACCCGAACCCTAACCCTAAACCTAACCCTAAACCCAACTCTAACCCGAACCCTAACCCGAACACTAACCCGAACCCTAACCCCTAACATTAACCCGAACCCGAACCCTACCCCGAACCCGAACCCTAACCCTAAACCTAACCCTAACCCTCACCCTAACCCTAACCCCGAACCCGAACCCTAACCCTAACCCTAATCCGAACCCTAACCCGAACCCTAACCCGAACCCCAACCCTAAACCTAACCCTAACCCTAACCCGACCCCTAACCCGAACCCTAACACGAAACCTAACCCTAACCCTAACCCGAACCCTAACCGTAACCCTAACCCTAACCCTAACCCGAACCCTAACCCTAACCCGACCCCTAACCCTAACCCTAACCCGAAACCTGACCCTAACCCTAACCCGAACCCTAACCGTAACTCTAACCCTAACCCTAACCCGAACCCTAACCCTAACCAGAACCCGAACCCTAAACCTTCCCGAAACCTAAACCGAAACCTAAACCTAACCCGAACCCTAACCCTAAACCTAAGCCGAACCCTAACCCGAACCCTAACCCTGACCCGAACCCGAACCCTAACCCCAACCCGAACCCTAACCATAACCCTAACCCGAACCCCCAACCTAACCCTAACCCAAACCCTAACCGTAACCCGAACAATAACCCTAACCCTAACCCTAACCCTAACCCTAAACCGAACCCGAACCCTAACCCTAACCCGAAAATTAACCCTAACCCTAACCATAACCCGAACCCTAACCCTAACCTGAAACCTAACCCTAAACCTAACCCGAACCCGAACCCTAACACCTAACCCTAACCTGAACCCGAACCCTAAACCTAACCCTAACCCTAACCTTACCCTAACCCGAACCCGAACCGTATCCCTAACCCGAACCCTAACCCGAACCCTAACCCTAACCTGAACACTAACCCCTAACCCTAACCCGAACCCTAACACTAACCCGAACCCGAACCCTAACCCTAACCCGAACCCTAACCCTAACCCGAACCCTAACCCTACCCGAAACCTAACCCTAACCTAACCCAAACCCGAACCCGAACACGAACCCTAACCCGAACCCGAACCCGAACCCTAAACCTAACCCTAACCTGAACCCTAACACTAACCCGAACCCTAACCCTAACCCTAACCCGAACCCTAACCCTAACCCTAAGCTGAACCCTAACACTAACCCGAACCCTAACCCTAACCCGAACCCGAAACCGAACCCTAACCCTAACCCGAACCCTAACCCTAACCCTAACCCGAACACTAACCCAAACCCAAACCCTAACCCGAACCCGAACCCTAACCCTAACCCGAACCCGAACCCTAACCCTAACCCTAACCCGAACCCTAACCCTAAACCTAACCCTAAACACAACTCTAACCCGAACCCTAACCCGAACCCTAACCCGAACCCTAACCCCTAACACTAACCCGAACCCGACCCCTACCCCGAACCCGAACCCTAACCCTAAACCTAACCTTAACCCTCACCCTAAACCTAACCCGAACCCGAACCCTAACCCTAACCCTAACCCGAACCCTAACCCGAACCCTAAACCGAACCCCAACCCTAACCCTAACCCGAACCCGAACCCGAACCCTAACCCTAACCCGAACCCTAACCCCACCCTAACCCTAACCATAACCCAACGAAACCTGAACCCTAACCCTAACCCTAACCACCCTAACCCAAACCCTAACACGAAACCTAACCCCTAACCCTAACCTTAACCCTAACCCGAACCCTGACACTAACCCTAACCGAACCCTAACGTAACCCTAACCCTAACCCGAACCCTAACCCTAACCCGAACCCGAACCCTAACCCTAACCCGAAACCTAAACCGAACCCACCCTAACCCGAACCCTAACCCTAACCCGAAACCTAACCATAACCCTAAACCTAACCCGAAACCTAAACCTAACCCGAACCCTAACCCTAAACCTAACCCGAACCCTAACCCGAAGACTAACCCTAACCCTAACCCGAACCCTAACCCCAACCCGAACCCTAACCATAACCCTAACCCGAACCCTCAACCTAACCCTAACCCAAACCCTAACCGTAACCCGAACAATAACCCTAACCCTAACCCTAACCCTAACCCGAACCCTAACCCTAAACCTAACACTAACCCGAACCCTAACCCGAACCCTAACCCTAACCCTAACCCGAACCCTAACACCACCCTAACCCTAACCCTAACCCTAACCGGAACCCTAACCCTAACCCTAACCCGACCCCTAACCCGAACCCTAACATGAAACCCTAACCCTAACCCTAACCTTAACCCTAACCCGAACCTGACCCTAACCCTAACCCGAACCCTAACCGTAACCCTAACCCTAACCCTAACCCGAACCCTGACCCTAACCCTAACCCGAACCCTAACCGTAACCCTAACCCTAACCCTAACCCGAACCCTAACCCTAACCCGAACCCGAACCCTAACCCTAACCCGAACCCGAACCCTAACCCTAACCCGAAACCTAAACCGAACCCAACCTAACCCGAACCCTAACCCTAACGAGATACCTAACCCTAACCCTAAACCTAACCCAAAACCTAAACCTAACCCGAACCCTAACGCTAAACCTAACCCGAACACTAACCCGAACCCTAACCATAACCCTAACCCGAACCCTAACCCCAACCCGAACCCTAAACATAACCCTAACCCGAACCCTCAACCTAACCCTAACCCAAAACCTAACCATAACCCTAACAATAACCCTAACCCTGACCCTAACCCTAACCCGAACCCTAACCCTAACCCCTAAACCTAACCCTAACCCTAACCCCGAACCCTAAACCGAACCCGAACTCTAAACCTAAACCTAACCCGAACCCTAACCCTAACCCTAACCCTCACCCTAACCCTAACCCGAACCCTAACCCTAACCCTAACCCTAACCCGAACCCTAAACCGAACCCTAACCGAACCCCAACCCTAACCCTAACCCGAACCCGAACCCGAACCCTAACCCCTATCCCGAACGCTAACCCCACCCTAACCCTAACCCTAACCCTTACCGGAACCCT
>JAVLSZ010000077.1:652500-667500 GCA_032313775.1 Urocyon cinereoargenteus | reverse complement strand
AACTAACCCTAACCCTAACCCGAACCCGAACCCGAACCCTAACCCTAACCCTAACCCGAACCCTAACCCTAAGCCGAACCCTAACCCTAACCCTAACCCGAACCCTAACCCTAACCCTAACCCGAACCCTAACCCTAACCCGAACCCTCACCCGAACCCGAACCCTAACCCTAATCCTAACGCGAACCCTAACCCTAACCCTAACCCGATCCCTAACCCAAAACCGAACCCTAACCCGAACCCGAACCCTACCCTAACCTGAACCCGAACCCTAACCCTAACCCTAAACCTAACCCTAACCCGAACCCTAACCCTAAACCTAACCCTAAACTCAACTCTAACCCGAACCCTAACCCGAACCCTAACCCGAACCCTAACCCCTAACACTGACCCGAACCCGAACCCTACCCCGAACCCGAACCCTAACCCTAAACCTAACCCTAACCCTCACCCTAACCCTAACCCCGAACCCGAACCCTAACCCTAACCCTAACCCGAACCCTAACCCGAACCCTAACCCGAACCCCAACCCTAACCCTAACCCGAACCCGAACCCGAACCCTAACCCTAACCCGAACCCTAACCCCACCCTAACCCTAACCCTAACCCTAACCGGAACCCTAACCCTAACCCTAACCCGACCCCTAACCGGAACCCTAACACGAAACCTAACCCTAACCCTAACCCGAACCCTAACCGTAACCCTAACCCTAACCCTAACCCGAACCCTAACCCTAACCCGACCCCTAACCCTAACCCTAACCCGAAACCTGACCCTAACCCTAACCCGAACCCTAACCGTAACTCTAACCCTAACCCTAACCCGAACCCTAAACCTAACCAGAACCCGAACCCTAACCCTAACCCGAAACCTAAACCGAAACCTAAACCTAACCCGAACCCTAACCCTAAACCTAACCCGAACCCTAACCCGAACCCTAACCCTAACCCTAACCCGAACCCTAACCCCAACCCGAACCCTAACCATAACCCTAACCCGAACCCTCAACCTAACCCTAAACCAAACCCTAACCGTAACCCGAACAATAACCCTAACCCTAACCATAACCCTAACCCTAACCCGAACCCTAACCCTAACCCTAACCCGAACCCGAACCCTAACCCTAACCCGAAAACTAACCCTAACCCTAACCCTAACCCGAACCCTAAACCTAACCTGAAACCTAACCCTAAACCTAACCCGAACCCGAACCCTAACACCTAACCCTAACCCGAACCCGAACCCTAACCCTAACCCTAACCCTAACCGGAACCCTAACCCTAAACCTAACCCTAAACTCAACTCTAACCCGAACCCTAACCCGAACCCTAACCCGAACCCTAACCCCTAACACTAAACCGAACCCGAACCCTACCCCGAACCCTAACCCTAAACCTAACCCTAACCCTCACCCTAACCCTAACCCCGAACCCGAAACCTAACCCTAACCCTAACCCGAACCCTAACGCGAACCCGAACACGAACCCTAACCCTAACCCGATCCCTAACCCCACCCTAACCCTAACCCTAACCCTAACCGGAAAACTAACCCTAACCCTAACCCGATCCCTAACCCGAAACCTAACTCGAAACCTAACCCTAACCCTAACCCTAACCCTAACCCTAACCCGAACGCTGACTCTAACCCTAACCCGAACCCTAACCGTAACCCTAACCCTAACCCTAACCCGAACCCTAACCCTAACCCGAACCCGAACCCTAACCCTAACCCGAAACCTAAACCGAAACCTAAACCTAACCCGAACCCAAACCCTAAACCTAACCCGAACCCTAACCCGAACCCTAACCCTAACCCGAACCCGAACCCTAACCCCAACCCGAACCCTAACCATAACCCTAACCCGAACCCTCAACCTAACCCAAACCAAACCCTAACCGTAACCCGAAAAATAACCCTAACCCTAACCCTAACCCTAACCCGAACCCTAACCCTAACCCTAACCCGAACCCGAACCCTAACCCTAACCAGAAACCTAAACCGAACCCAACCTAACCCGAACCCTAACCCTAACCAGATACCTAACCCTAACCCTAAACCTAACCCGAAACCTAAACCTAACCCGAACCCTAACCCTAAACCTAACCCGAACACTAACCCGAACCCTAACCCTAACCCGAACCCTAACCCCAACCCGAACCCTAAACATAAACCTAACCCGAACCCTCAACCTAACCCTAACCCAAACCCTAACCGTAACCCGAACAATAACCCTAACCCTAAACCTAACCCTAACCCGAACCCTAACCCTAACCCTAAACCGAACCCTAACCCAAACCCGAACCCTAACCCGAACCCTAACCCTAACCCTAACCCGAACCCGAACCCTAACTCTAACCCGAAAACTAACCCTAACCCTAACCCTAACCCGAACCCTAAACCTAACCTGAAACCTAACCCTAAACCTAACCCTAAACTCAACTCTAACCCGAACCCTAACCCGAACCCTAACCCGAACTCTAACCCCTAACACTAAACCGAACCCGAACCCTACCCCGAACCCGAACCCTAACCTAAACCTAACCCTAACCCTCACCCTAACCCTAACCCCGAACCCGAACCCTAACCCTAACCCTAACCCGAACCCTAACCCGAACCCTAACCCGAACCCCAACCCTAACCCTAACCAGAACCCGAACCCGAACCCTAACCCTAACCCGATCCCTAACCCCACCCTAACCCTAACCCTAACCCTAACCGGAACCCTAACCCTAACCCTAACCCGATCCCTAACCCGAACCCTAACTCGAAACCTAACCCTAACCCTAACCCTAACCCTAACCCTAACCCGAACCCTGACTCTAACCCTAACCCGAAACCTAACCGTAACCCTAACCCTAACCCGAACCCAAACCCTAAACCTAACCCGAACCCTAACCCGCACCCTAACCCTAACCCTAACCCGAACCCTAACCCCAACCCGAACCCTAACCATAACCCTAACCCGAACCCTCAACCTAACCCTAACCCAAACCCTAACCGTAACCCGAACAATAACCCTAACCCTAACCCTAACCCTAACCCGAACCCTAACCCTAACCCTAACCCGAACCCGAACGCTAACCCTAACCCGAAACCTAAACCGAACCCAACCTAACCCGAACACTAACCCGAACCCTAACACTAACACTAACCCGAACCCTAACCCCAACCCGAACCCTAAACATAACCCTAACCCGAACCCTCAACCTAACCCTAACCCAAACCCTAAACGTAACCCGAACAATAACCCTAACCCTAACCCTAACCCTAACCCGAACACTAACCCCTAACTCTAACCCGAACCCGAACCCTAACCCGAACACGAAACCTAACCCTAACCCGAACCCGAACCCTAACCCTAACCCGAACCCGAACCCTAACCCTAACCCTAACCCTAACCCGAACCCTAACCCTAAACCTAACCCTAAACACAACCCTAACCCGAACCCTAACCCGAACCCTAACCCGAACCCTAACCCCTAACACTAACACGAACCCGAACCCTAAACCGAACCCGAACCCTAACCCTAACCCTAACCCTAAACCTCACCCTAACCTTAACCCCGAACCCTAACCCTAACCCTAACCCTAACCCGAAACCTAACACGAACCCTAACCCGAACCCCAACCCTAACCCTAAACCGAACCCGAACCCGAACCCTAACCCTAACCCGAACCCTAACCCCACCCTAAACCTAACCCTAACCCTAACCGGAACCCTAACCCTAACCCTAACCCGATCCCTAACCCGAACCCTAACACGAACCCTAACCCTAAACCTAACCCTAACCCGAACACTAACCCTAACCCTAACCCGAACCCTAACCGTAAACCTAACCCTAACCCTAACCCGAACCCTAACCCTAACCAGAACCCGAACCCTAACCCTAACCCGAAACCTAAACCGAACCCACCCTAACCCGAACCCTAACCCTAACCCGAAACCTAACCCTAACACTAAACCTAACCCGAAACCTAAACCTAACCCGAAACCTAACCCTAAACCTAACCCGAACCCTAACCCGAACCCTAACCCTAACCCTAACCCGAACCCTAACCCTAACCCGAACCCAAACCCGAACCCTAACCCGAACCCGAACCCTACCCTAACCCGAACCCTAACCCTAACCCTAACCCTAACCCTAACCGGAACCCTAACCCTAAACCTAACCCTAAACTCAACTCTAACCCGAACCCTAACCCGAACCCTAACCCGAACCCTAACCCCTAACACTAAACCGAACCCGAACCCTACCCCGAACCCAAACCCTAACCCTAAACCTAACCCTAACCCTCACCCTAACCCTAACCCCGAACCCGAACCCTAACCCTAACCCTAACCCGAACCCTAACGCGAACCCTAACCCGAACCCCAACCCTAACCCTAACCAGAACCCGAACATGAACCCTAACCCTAACCCGATCCCTAACCCCACCCTAACCCTAACCCTAACCCTAACCCCAACCCGAACCCTAACCATAACCCTAACCCGAACCCTCAACCTAACCCAAACCAAACCCTAACCGTAACCCGAACAATAACCCTAACCCTAACCCTAACCCTAACCCTAACCCGAACCCTAACCCTAACCCTAACCCGAACCCGAACCCTAACCCTAACCAGAAACCTAAACCGAACCCAACCTAACCCGAACCCTAACCCTAACCAGATACCTAACCCTAACCCTAAACCTAACCCGAAACCTAAACCTAACCCGAACCCTAACACTAAACCTAACCCGAACACTAACCCGAACCCTAACCCTAACCCTAACCCGAACCCTAACCCCAACCCGAACCCTAAACATAAACCTTATCCGAACCCTCAACCTAACCCTAACCCAAACCCTAACCGTAACCCGAACAATAACCCTAACCCTAACCCTAACCTTAACCCGAACCCTAACCCTAACCCTAAACCGAACCCTAACCCAAACCCGAACCCTAACCCGAACCCGAACTCTAACCCTCACCCGAACCCGAACCCTAACACTAACCCTAACCCTAACACTAACCCGAACCCTAACCCTAACCCTAACCCTAACCCTAACCCAAACCCTAACCCTAACCCTAACCCTAACCCTAACCCGAAACCTAACCCGAACCCTAACCCGAACCCTAACCCCTAACCCTAACCCGAACACGAACCCTAACCCGAACACGAACTCTAAACCTAACCCGAACCGAACCCTAACCCTAACCCGAACCCGAACACGAACCCTAACCCTAACCCTAACCCGAACCCTAACCTTACCCGTAACCCTAACCCTAACCCGAACCCTAACCCTAACCCTAACCCGAACCCTAACCCGAACCCTAACTCTAACCCGAACCCTAAACCGAACCCTAACCCGAACCCTAAACCTAACGCTAACCCTAACCCTACCCCGAAACCTAACTCTAAACCTAACCCTAACCCTAACACGAACCCTAACCCTAACCCTAAACCTAACCCTAACCCTAACCCTAACCCAAACCCTAACCCTAACCCTAACCCTAACCCGAAACCTCACCCTAACCCTAACCCCGAACCGGAACCCTAACCCTAACCCTAACACGAACCCTAACCCTAACCCTAACCCTAACCGGAACCCTAACCCTAACCCCTAAACCTAACCCTAACCCTAACCCGAACCCTAACCCTAACCCTAACCCTAACCCTAACCCGAACCCGAACCCTAACCCTAACCCTAACCCGAACCCTAACCCTAACCCTAACCCGAACCCTAACCCTAACCCGAACCCTAACCCTAACCCGAAAACTAACCCTAACCCTAACCCGAACCCGAACCCGAACCCTAACCCTAACCCTAACCCGAACCCTAACCCTAAGCCGAACCCTAACCCTAACCCTAACCCGAACCCTAACCCTAACCCTAACCCGAACCCTAACCCTAACCCGAACCCTCACCCGAACCCGAACCCTAACCCTAATCCTAACGCGAACCCTAACCCTAACCCTAACCCGATCCCTAACCCAAAACCGAACCCTAACCCGAACCCGAACCCTACCCTAACCTGAACCCGAACCCTAACCCTAACCCTAAACCTAACCCTAACCCGAACCCTAACCCTAAACCTAACCCTAAACTCAACTCTAACCCGAACCCTAACCCGAACCCTAACCCGAACCCTAACCCCTAACACTGACCCGAACCCGAACCCTACCCCGAACCCGAACCCTAACCCTAAACCTAACCCTAACCCTCACCCTAACCCTAACCCCGAACCCGAACCCTAACCCTAACCCTAATCCGAACCCTAACCCGAACCCTAACCCGAACCCCAACCCTAACCCTAACCCGAACCCGAACCCGAACCCTAACCCTAACCCGAACCCTAACCCCACCCTAACCCTAACCCTAACCCTAACCGGAACCCTAACCCTAACCCTAACCCGACCCCTAACCGGAACCCTAACACGAAACCTAACCCTAACCCTAACCCGAACCCTAACCGTAACCCTAACCCTAACCCTAACCCGAACCCTAACCCTAACCCGACCCCTAACCCTAACCCTAACCCGAAACCTGACCCTAACCCTAACCCGAACCCTAACCGTAACTCTAACCCTAACCCTAACCCGAACCCTAAACCTAACCAGAACCCGAACCCTAACCCTAACCCGAAACCTAAACCGAAACCTAAACCTAACCCGAACCCTAACCCTAAACCTAACCCGAACCCTAACCCGAACCCTAACCCTAACCCTAACCCGAACCCTAACCCCAACCCGAACCCTAACCATAACCCTAACCCGAACCCTCAACCTAACCCTAAACCAAACCCTAACCGTAACCCGAACAATAACCCTAACCCTAACCATAACCCTAACCCTAACCCGAACCCTAACCCTAACCCTAACCCGAACCCGAACCCTAACCCTAACCCGAAAACTAACCCTAACCCTAACCCTAACCCGAACCCTAAACCTAACCTGAAACCTAACCCTAAACCTAACCCGAACCCGAACCCTAACACCTAACCCTAACCCGAACCCGAACC
Source organism: Urocyon cinereoargenteus (assembly GCA_032313775.1). NCBI lineage: Eukaryota > Metazoa > Chordata > Mammalia > Carnivora > Canidae > Urocyon > Urocyon cinereoargenteus. The sequence continues at coordinate 660,493 of JAVLSZ010000077.1, read as the reverse complement.
CTAACCCTAACCCTAACCCTAACCGGAACCCTAACCCTAAACCTAACCCTAAACTCAACTCTAACCCGAACCCTAACCCGAACCCTAACCCGAACCCTAACCCCTAAAACTAAACCGAACCCGAACCCTACCCCGAACCCGAACCCTAACCCTAAACCTAACCCTAACCCTCACCCTAACCCTAACCCCGAACCCGAAACCTAACCCTAACCCTAACCCGAACCCTAACGCGAACCCGAACACGAACCCTAACCCTAACCCGATCCCTAACCCCACCCTAACCCTAACCCTAACCCTAACCGGAAAACTAACCCTAACCCTAACCCGATCCCTAACCCGAAACCTAACTCGAAACCTAACCCTAACCCTAACCCTAACCCTAACCCTAACCCGAACGCTGACTCTAACCCTAACCCGAACCCTAACCGTAACCCTAACCCTAACCCTAACCCGAACCCTAACCCTAACCCGAACCCGAACCCTAACCCTAACCCGAAACCTAAACCGAAACCTAAACCTAACCCGAACCCAAACCCTAAACCTAACCCGAACCCTAACCCGAACCCTAACCCTAACCCGAACCCGAACCCTAACCCCAACCCGAACCCTAACCATAACCCTAACCCGAACCCTCAACCTAACCCAAACCAAACCCTAACCGTAACCCGAAAAATAACCCTAACCCTAACCCTAACCCTAACCCGAACCCTAACCCTAACCCTAACCCGAACCCGAACCCTAACCCTAACCAGAAACCTAAACCGAACCCAACCTAACCCGAACCCTAACCCTAACCAGATACCTAACCCTAACCCTAAACCTAACCCGAAACCTAAACCTAACCCGAACCCTAACCCTAAACCTAACCCGAACACTAACCCGAACCCTAACCCTAACCCGAACCCTAACCCCAACCCGAACCCTAAACATAAACCTAACCCGAACCCTCAACCTAACCCTAACCCAAACCCTAACCGTAACCCGAACAATAACCCTAACCCTAAACCTAACCCTAACCCGAACCCTAACCCTAACCCTAAACCGAACCCTAACCCAAACCCGAACCCTAACCCGAACCCGAACTCTAACCCTAACCCGAACCCGAACCCTAACCCTAACCCTAACCCTAACACTAACCCGAACCCTAACCCTAACCCTAACCCTAACCCTAACCCGAAACCTAACCCAAACCTGAACCCTAACCCTAACCCGAACTCTAACCCTAACCCGAACCCGAACCCTAACCCTAACCTTAACCCTAACCCTAAACCGAACCCTAACACTAAACCTAACCCTAAACACAACGCTAAGCCAAACCCTAACCCGAACCCTAACCCGAACCCTAACCCGAACCCTAACCCCTAACACTAACCCGAACCCTAACCCTAACCCGAACCCGAAACCTAACCCGAACCCGAACTCTAACCCTAACCCGAACACGAACCCTAACCCTAACACTAACCCTAACCCTCACCCTAACCCTAACCCCGAACCGAACCCTAACCCTAACCCTAACCTGAACCCTAACCCGAACCTTAACCCGAACCCCAACCCTAACCCTAACCCGAACCCGAACCCGAACCCTAACCCTAACCCGAACACTAACCCCACCCTAACCCTAACACTAACCAGAACCCTAAACCTAACCCTAACCCGACCCCTAACCCGGACACTAACACGAACCCTAACCCTAACTCGAACCATAACCCGAACCCGAACCCTAACCCTAACCCGAAACCTAAACCGAACCCACCCTAACCCGAACCCTAACCCTAACACGAAACCTAACCCTAACCCTAAACCTAACCCGAAACCTAAACCTAACCCGAACCCTAACACTAAACCTAACCCGAACCCTAACCCGAACCCTAACCCTAACCCTAACCCGAACCCTAACCCTAACCCGAACCCTAACCATAACCGTAACCCGAAGCCTCAACCTAACCCTAACCCAAACCCTAACCGTAACCCGAACAATAACCCTAACCCTAACCCTAACCCAAACCCTAACCCTAACCCTAACCCGAACCCTAACCCGAACCCTAACCCTAACCTGAACACTAACCCCTAACCCTAACCCGAACCCGAACCCTAACCCGAACCCTAACCCTAACCCTAACACAAAACCTAACCCTAACCCTAACCCTAACCCGAACCCTAACACTAACCCCTAAACCTAACCCGAAACCTAACCCTAAACCTAATCCGAACCAGAACCCTAACCCCTAACCCTAACCCGAACCCGAACCCTAAACCTAACCCTAACCCTAACCCTAACACTAACCCGAACCCTAACCCTAACCCTAACCCGAAACCTAACCCGAACCCTAACCCGAACCCTAACCTTACCCGTAACCCTAACCCTAACCCGAACCCTAACCCTAACCCTAACCCGAACCCTAACCCGAACCCTAACTCTAACCCGAACCCTAAACCGAACCCTAACCCGAACCCTAAACCTAACGCTAACCCTAACCCTACCCCGAAACCTAACTCTAAACCTAACCCTAACCCTAACACGAACCCTAACCCTAACCCGAACCCTAACCCTAACCCGAAAACTAACCCTAACCCTAACCCGAACCCGAACCCGAACCCTAACCCTAACCCTAACCCGAACCCTAAACCTAAGCCGAACACTAACCCTAACCCTAACCCGAACCCTAACCCTCACCCGAACCCGAACCCTAACCCTAATCCTAACGCGAACCCTAACCCTAACCCTAACCCGATCCCTAACCCAAAACCGAACCCTAACCCGAACCCGAACCCTACCCTAACCTGAACCCGAACCCTAACCCTAACCCTAAACCTAACCCTAACCCGAACCCTAACCCTAAACCTAACCCTAAACTCAACTCTAACCCGAACCCTAACCCGAACCCTAACCCGAACCCTAACCCCTAACACTGACCCGAACCCGAACCCTACCCCGAACCCGAACCCTAACCCTAAACCTAACCCTAACCCTCACCCTATCCCTAACCCCGAACCCGAACCCTAACCCTAACCCTAACCCGAACCCTAACCCGAACCCTAACCCGAACCCCAACCCTAACCCTAACCCGAACCCGAACCCGAACCCTAACCCTAACCCGAACCCTAACCCCACCCTAACCCTAACCCTAACCCTAACCGGAACCCTAACCCTAACCCTAACCCGACCCCTAACCGGAACCCTAACACGAAACCTAACCCTAACCCTAACCCGAACCCTAACCGTAACCCTAACCCTAACCCTAACCCGAACCCTAACCCTAACCCGACCCCTAACCCTAACCCTAACCCGAAACCTGACCCTAACCCTAACCCGAACCCTAACCGTAACTCTAACCCTAACCCTAACCCGAACCCTAAACCTAACCAGAACCCGAACCCTAACCCTAACCCGAAACCTAAACCGAAACCTAAACCTAACCCGAACCCTAACCCTAAACCTAACCCGAACCCTAACCCGAACCCTAACCCTAACCCTAACCCGAACCCTAACCCCAACCCGAACCCTAACCTAAACCCTAACCCGAACCCTCAACCTAACCCTAAACCAAACCCTAACCGTAACCCGAACAATAACCCTAACCCTAACCATAACCCTAACCCTAACCCGAACCCTAACCCTAACCCTAACCCGAACCCGAACCCTAACCCTAACCCGAAAACTAACCCTAACCCTAACCCTAACCCGAACCCTAAACCTAACCTGAAACCTAACCCTAAACCTAACCCGAACCCGAACCCTAACACCTAACCCTAACCCGAACCCGAACCCTAACCCTAACCCTAACCCTAACCGGAACCCTAACCCTAAACCTAACCCTAAACTCAACTCTAACCCGAACCCTAACCCGAACCCTAACCCGAACCCTAACCCCTAACACTAAACCGAACCCGAACCCTACCCCGAACCCGAACCCTAACCCTAAACCTAACCCTAACCCTCACCCTAACCCTAACCCCGAACCCGAAACCTAACCCTAACCCTAACCCGAACCCTAACGCGAACCCGAACACGAACCCTAACCCTAACCCGATCCCTAACCCCACCCTAACCCTAACCCTAACCCTAACCGGAAACCTAACCCTAACCCTAACCCGATCCCTAACCCGAAACCTAACTCGAAACCTAACCCTAACCCTAACCCTAACCCTAACCCTAACCCGAACGCTGACTCTAACCCTAACCCGAACCCTAACCGTAACCCTAACCCTAACCCTAACCCGAACCCTAACCCTAACCCGAACCCGAACCCTAACCCTAACCCGAAACCTAAACCGAAACCTAAACCTAACCCGAACCCAAACCCTAAACCTAACCCGAACCCTAACCCGAACCCTAACCCTAACCCGAACCCGAACCCTAACCCCAACCCGAACCCTAACCATAACCCTAACCCGAACCCTCAACCTAACCCAAACCAAACCCTAACCGTAACCCGAAAAATAACCCTAACCCTAACCCTAACCCTAACCCGAACCCTAACCCTAACCCTAACCCGAACCCGAACCCTAACCCTAACCAGAAACCTAAACCGAACCCAACCTAACCCGAACCCTAACCCTAACCAGATACCTAACCCTAACCCTAAACCTAACCCGAAACCTAAACCTAACCCGAACCCTAACCCTAAACCTAACCCGAACACTAACCCGAACCCTAACCCTAACCCTAACCCGAACCCTAACCCCAACCCGAACCCTAAACATAAACCTAACCCGAACCCTCAACCTAACCCTAACCCAAACCCTAACCGTAACCCGAACAATAACCCTAACCCTAAACCTAACCCTAACCCGAACCCTAACCCTAACCCTAAACCGAACCCTAACCCAAACCCGAACCCTAACCCGAACCCGAACTCTAACCCTAACCCGAACCCGAACCCTAACCCTAACCCTAACCCTAACACTAACCCGAACCCTAACCCTAACCCTAACCCTAACCCTAACCCGAAACCTAACCCAAACCTGAACCCTAACCCTAACCCGAACTCTAACCCTAACCCGAACCCGAACCCTAACCCTAACCTTAACCCTAACCCTAAACCGAACCCTAACACTAAACCTAACCCTAAACACAACGCTAAGCCAAACCCTAACCCGAACCCTAACCCGAACCCTAACCCGAACCCTAACCCCTAACACTAACCCGAACCCTAACCCTAACCCGAACCCGAAACCTAACCCGAACCCGAACTCTAACCCTAACCCGAACACGAACCCTAACCCTAACCCTAACCCTAACCCTCACCCTAACCCTAACCCCGAACCGAACCCTAACCCTAACCCTAACCTGAACCCTAACCCGAACCTTAACCCGAACCCCAACCCTAACCCTAACCCGAACCCGAACCCGAACCCTAACCCTAACCCGAACACTAACCCCACCCTAACCCTAACACTAACCAGAACCCTAAACCTAACCCTAACCCGACCCCTAACCCGGACACTAACACGAACCCTAACCCTAACTCGAACCATAACCCGAACCCGAACCCTAACCCTAACCCGAAACCTAAACCGAACCCACCCTAACCCGAACCCTAACCCTAACACGAAACCTAACCCTAACCCTAAACCTAACCCGAAACCTAAACCTAACCCGAACCCTAACACTAAACCTAACCCGAACCCTAACCCGAACCCTAACCCTAACCCTAACCCGAACCCTAACCCTAACCCGAACCCTAACCATAACCGTAACCCGAAGCCTCAACCTAACCCTAACCCAAACCCTAACCGTAACCCGAACAATAACCCTAACCCTAACACTAACCCAAACCCTAACCCGAACCCTAACCCTAACCTGAACACTAACCCCTAACCCTAACCCGAACCCGAACCCTAACCCGAACCCTAACCCTAACCCTAACACAAAACCTAACCCTAACCCTAACCCTAACCCGAACCCTAACACTAACCCCTAAACCTAACCCGAAACCTAACCCTAAACCTAATCCGAACCAGAACCCTAACCCCTAACCCTAACCCGAACCCGAACCCTAAACCTAACCCTAACCCTAACCCTAACACTAACCCGAACCCTAACCCTAACCCTAACCCGAAACCTAACCCGAACCCTAACCCGAACCCTAACCCCTAACCCTAACCCGAACCCGAACCCTAACCCGAACACGAACTCTAAACCTAACCCGAACCGAACCCTAACCCTAACCCGAACCCGAACACGAACCCTAACCCTAACCCTAACCCGAACCCTAACCTTACCCGTAACCCTAACCCTAACCCGAACCCTAACCCTAACCCTAACCCGAACCCTAACCCGAACCCTAACTCTAACCCGAACCCTAAACCGAACCCTAACCCGAACCCTAAACCTAACGCTAACCCTAAACCTACCCCGAAACCTAACTCTAAACCTAACCCTAACCCTAACACGAACCCTAACCCTAACCATAACCCTAACCCTAACCCTAACCCTAACCCAAACCCTAACCCTAACCCTAACCCTAACCCGAAACCTCACCCTAACCCTAACCCCGAACCGGAACCCTAACCCTAACCCTAACACGAACACTAACCCTAACCCTAACCCTAACCGGAACCCTAACCCTAACCCCTAAACCTAACCCTAACCCTAACCCGAACCCTAACCCTAACCCTAACCCTAACCCTAACCCGAACCCGAACCCTAACCCTAACCCTAACCCGAACCCTAACCCTAACCCTAACCCGAACCCTAACCCTAACCCGAACCCTAACCCTAACCCGAAAACTAACCCTAACCCTAACCCGAACCCGAACCCGAACCCTAACCCTAACCCTAACCCGAACCCTAACCCTAAGCCGAACCCTAACCCTAACCCTAACCCGAACCCTAACCCTAACCCTAACCCGAACCCTAACCCTAACCCGAACCCTCAACCGAACCCGAACCCTAACCCTAATCCTAACGCGAACCCTAACCCTAACCCTAACCCGAACCCTAACCCAAAACCGAACCCTAACCCGAACCCGAACCCTACCCTAACCTGAACCCGAATCCTAACCCTAACCCTAACCCTAACCCTAACCCGAACCCTAACCCTAAACCTAACCCTAAACTCAACTCTAACCCGAACCCTAACCCGAACCCTAACCCGAACCCTAACCCTTAACACTAACCCGAAACCGAACCCTACCCCGAACCCGAACCCTAACCCTAAACCTAACCCTAACCCTCACCCTAACCCTAACCCCGAACCCGAACCCTAACCCTAACCCTAATCCGAACCCTAACCCGAACCCTAACCCGAACCCCAACCCTAACCCTAACCCGAACCCGAACCCGAACCCTAACCCTAACCCGAACCCTAACCCCACCCTAACCCTAACCCTAACCCTAACCGGAACCCTAACCCTAACCCTAACCCGACCCCTAACCCGAACCCTAACACGAAAACTAACCCTAACCCTAACCCGAACCCTAACCGTAACCCTAACCCTAACCCTACCCCGAACCCTAACCCTAACCCGACCCCTAACCCTAACCCTAACCCGAAACCTGACCCTAACCCTAACCCGAACCCTAACCGTAACTCTAACCCTAACCCTAACCCGAACCCTAACCCTAACCAGAACCCGAACCCTAACCCTAACCCGAAACCTAAACCGAAACCTAAACCTAACCCGAACCCTAACCCTAAACCTAACCCGAACCCTAACCCGAACCCTAACCCTAACCCTAACCCGAACCCTAACCCCAACCCGAACCCTAACCATAACCCTAACCCGAACCCTCAACCTAACCCTAAACCAAACCCTAACCGTAACCCGAACAATAACCCTAACCCTAACCCTAACCCTAACCCTAACCCGAACCCTAAACCTAACCCTAACCCGAACCCGAACCCTAACCCTAACCCGAAAACTAACCCTAACCCTAACCCTAACCCGAACCCTAAACCTAACCTGAAACCTAACCCTAAACCTAACCCGAACCCGAACCCTAACACCTAACCCTAACCCGAACCCGAACCCTAAACCTAACCCTAAC
>JAVLSZ010000077.1:635000-647500 GCA_032313775.1 Urocyon cinereoargenteus | reverse complement strand
CTAACCCGAACCCGAAACCTAACCCTAACCCGAACCCTAACCCTAACCCGAACCCTAACCCTACCCGAAACCTAACCCTAACCTAACCCGAACCCGAACCCGAACCCGAACCCTAACCCGAACCCGAACCCGAACCCTAACCCTAACCCTAACCTGAACCCTAACACTAACCCGAACCCTAACCCTAACCCTAACCCGAACCCTAACCCTAACCCTAAGCCGAACCCTAACCCTAACCCGAACCCTAACCCTAACCCGAACCCGAACCCGAACCCTAACCCTAACCCGAACCCTAACCCTAACCCTAACCCGAACACTAACCCAAACCCAAACCCTAACCCGAACCCGAACCCTAACCCTAACCCGAACCCGAACCCTAACCCTAACCCTAACCCGAACCCTAACCCTAAACCTAACCCTAAACACAACTCTAACCCGAACCCTAACCCGAACCCTAACCCGAACCCTAACCCCTAACACTAACCCGAACCCGAACCCTACCCCGAACCCGAACCCTAACCCTAAACCTAACCTTAACCCTCACCCTAAACCTAACCCTGAACCCGAACCCTAACCCTAACCCTAACCCGAACCCTAACCCGAACCCTAAACCGAACCCCAACCCTAACCCTAACCCGAACCCGAACCCGAACCCTAACCCTAACCCGAACCCTAAACCCACCCTAACCCTAAACCTAACCCTAACCGGAACCCTAACACTAACCCTAACCCGACCCCTAACCCAAACCCTAACACGAAACCTAACCCTAACCCTAACCTTAACCCTAACCCGAACCCTGACCCTAACCCTAACCCGAACCCTAACCGTAACCCTAACCGTAACCCTAACCGGAACCCTAACCCTAACCCGACCCCGAACCCTAACCCTAACCCGAAACCTAAACCGAACCCACCCTAAACCGAACCCTAACCCTAACCCGAAACCTAACCATAACCCTAAACATAACCCGAAACCTAAACCTAACCCGAACCCTAACCCTAAACCTAAACCGAACCCTAACCCGAACACTAACCCTAACCCTAACCCGAACCCTAACACCAACCCGAACCCTAACCATAACCCTAACCCGAACCCTCAACCTAACCTTAACCCAAACCCTAACCGTAACCCGAACAATAACCCTAACCCTAACCCTAACCCTAACCCGAACCCTAACCCTAAACCTAACACTAACCCGAACCCTAACCCGAACCCTAACCCTAACCCTAACCCGAACCCTAACCCCACCCTAACCCTAACCCTAACCCTAACCGGAACCCTAACCCTAACCCTAACCCGACCCCTAACCCGAACCCTAACACGAAACCTAACCCTAACCCTAACCTTAACCCTAACCCGAACCCTGACCCTAACCCTAACCCGAACCCTAACCGTAACCCTAACCCTAACCCTAACCCGAACCCTGACCCTAACCCTAACCCGAACCCTAACCGTAACCCTAACCCTAACCCTAACCCGAACCCTAACCCTAACCTGAACCCGAACCCTAACCCTAACCCGAACCCGAACCCTAACCCTAACCCGAAACCTAAACCGAACCCAACCTAACCCGAACCCTAACCCTAACCAGATACCTAACCCTAACCCTAAACCTAACCCAAAACCTAAACCTAACCCGAACCCTAACCCTAAACCTAACCCGAACACTAACCCGAACCCTAACCATAACCCTAACCCGAACCCTAACCCCAACCCGAACCCTAAACATAACCCTAACCCGAACCCTCAACCTAACCCTAACCCAAAACCTAACCGTAACCCTAACAATAACCCTAACCCTAACCCTAACCCTAACCCGAACCCTAAACCTAACCCCTAAACCTAACCCTAACCCTAACCCGAACCCTAAACCTACCCCTAACCCTAACCCTAACCCTAACCCTAAACCGAACCCGAACTCTAAACCTAAACCTAACCCGAACCCTAACCCTAACCCTAACCCGAACACTAACCCTAACCCGAACCCTAACCCTAACCGGAAACCTAACCCTAACCCTAACCCGAACCCGAACCCAAACCCTAACCGTAACCCTAACCCGAAACCTAACCCTAACCCGAACCCTAACCCTAACCCTAACCCGAACACTAACGCAACCCGAACCCTAAACCGAACCCGAAACCTAACCCTAACCCAAACCCGAACCCTAACCCTAACCCTAAAACTAACCCTAAACGGAACCCTAACACTAAACCTAACCCTAAACACAACCCTAACCCGAACCCTAACCCGAACCCTAACCCGAACCCTAACACCTAACACTAACCCAAACCCTAACCCGAACCCGAACCCTAACCCTACCCTAACCCTAACCCTCACCCTAACCCTAACCCCGAACCCTAACCCTAACCCTAACCCTAACCCGAACCCTAAACCGAACCCTAACCCGAACCCCAACCCTAACCCTAACCCGAACCCGAACCCGAACCCTAACCCTATCCCGAACCCTAACCCCACCCTAACCCTAACCCTAACCCTAACCGGAACCCTAACCCTAACCATAACCCGACCCCTAACCCGAACCCTAACACGAACCCGAAACCGAACCCAAACCCGAACCCGAACCCTAACCCTAACCCCTAACCCTAACCCTAACCCTAACCCGAACCCTAACCCTAACCCTAACCCTAACCCTAAACCTAACGCTAACCCTAACCGTACCCCGAAACCTAACCCTAAACCTCACCCTAACCCTAACGCCGAACCCGAACCCTAACCCTAACCCTAACCCGAACCCTAACCCTAACCCTAACCCTAACCCGAACCCTAACCCTAACCCCTAACCCTAACCCTAACCCGAACCCTAACCCTAACCCTAACCCTAACCCTAACCCAAACACGAACCCTAAACCTAACCCTAACCCGAACCCTAACCCTAACCCTAACCCGAACCCTAAACCTAACCCGAACCCTAACCCTAACCCGAAAACTAACCCTAACCCTAACCCGAACCCGAACCCGAACCCTCACCCTAACCCTAACCCGAACCCTAACCCTAACCCGAACCCTAACCCTAACCCTAACCCGAACCCTAAACCTAACCCTAACCCGAATCCTAACCCTAACCCGAACCCAAACCCGATCCCTAACCCGAACCCGAACCCTACACTAACCCTAACCCTAACCCTAACCCTAACCCTAACCCTAACCCGAACCCTAACCCTAAAACTAACCCTAAACTCAACTCTAACCCGAACCCTAAACCGAACCCTAACCCGAACCCTAACCCTTAACACTAACCCGAACCCGAACCCTATCCCGAACCCGAACCCTAACCCTAAACCTAACCCTAACCCTCACCCTAACCCTAACCCCGAACCCGAACCCTAACCCTAACCCTAACCCGAACCCTAACCCGAACCCTAATCCGAACCCCAGCCCTAACCCTAACCAGAACCCTAACCCGAACCCTAACCCTAACCCGAACCCTAACCCCACCCTAACCCTAACCCTAACCCTAACCGGAACCCTAACCCTAACCCTAACCCGACCCCTAACCCGAACCCTAACACGAAACCTAACCCTAACCCTAACCCTAACCCTAACCCGAACCCTGACCCTAACCCTAACCCGAACCCTAACTGTAACCCTAACCCTAACCCTAACCCGAACCCTAACCCTAACCCGAACCCGAACCCTAACCCTAACCCGAAACCTAAACCGAAACCTAAACCTAACCCGACCCTAACCCTAAACCTAACCCGAACCCTAACCCGAACCCTAATCCTAACCCTAACCCGAACCCTAACCCCAACCCGAACCCTAACCATAACACTAACCCGAACCCTCAACCTAACCCTAACCCAAACCCTAAACGTAAACCGAACAATAACCCTAAACCTAACCCTAAATCTAACCCGAACCCTAAACCGAACCCTAACCCGAACCCTAAACCTAACGCTAACCCTAACCCTACCCCGAACCCTAACCCTAAACCTAACCCTAACCCTAACCCGAACCCTAAACCTAACCCTAACCCTAACCCTAACCCTAACCCTAACCGGAACCCTAACCCTAAACCTAACCCTAAACTCAACTCTAACCCGAACCCTAACCCGAACCCTAACCCGAACCCTAACCCGAACCCCAACCCTAACCCTAACCAGAACCCGAACCCGAACCCTAACCCTAACCCGATCCCTAACCCCACCCTAACCCTAACCCTAACCCTAACCGGAACCCTAACCCTAACCCTAACCCGATCCCTAACCCGAACCCTAACTCGAAACCTAACCCTAACCCTAACCCTAACCCTAACCCTAACCCGAACCCTGACTCTAACCCTAACCCGAACCCTAACCGTAACCCTAACCCTAACCCTAGCCCGAACCCTAAACCTAACCCGAACCCGAACCCTAACCCTAACCCGAAACCTAAACCGAAACCTAAACCTAACCCGAACCCAAACCCTAAACCTAACCCGAACCCTAACCCGAACCCTAACCCTAACCCGAACCCTAAACCCAACCCGAACCCTAACCATAACCCTAACCCGAACCCTCAACCTAACCCTAACCCAAACCCTAACCGTAACCCGAACAATAACCCTAACCCTAACCCTAACCCTAACCCGAACCCTAACCCTAACCCTAACCCGAAACCGAACCCGAACCCTAACCCTAACCCGAAACCTAAACCGAACCCAACCTAACCCGAACCCTAACCCTAACCAGATACCTAACCCTAACCCTAAACCTAACCCAAAACCTAAACCTAACCCGAACCCTAACCCTAAACCTAACCCGAACACTAACCCGAACCCTAACCCTAACCCTAACCCGAACCCTAACCCCAACCCGAACCCTAAACATAACCCTAACCCTAACCCTCAACCTAACCCTAACCCAAAACCTAACCGTAACCCTAACAATAACCCTAACCCTAACCCTAACCCTAACCCGAACCCTAACCCTAACCCTAAACCGAACCCTAACCCAAACCCGAACCCTAACCCGAACCCGAACTCTAACCCTAACCCGAACCCGAAACCTAACCCTAACCCTAACCCTAACACTAACCCGAACCCTAACCCTAAACCTAACCCTAACCCTAACCCGAACCCTAACCCGAACCCGAACCCTAACCCGAGCCCGAACTCTAACCCTAACCCGAACCCGAACCCTAACCCTAACCCTAACCCTAACCCTAACCCAAAACCTAAACCTAAACCTAACCCTAAACACAACCCTAACCCGAACCCTAACCCGAACCCTAACCCGAACCCTAACCCGAACCCTAACCCCTAACACTAACCCGAAACCTAACCCTAACCCGAACCCGAAACCTAACCCGAACCCGAACTCTAACCCTAACCCGAACACGAACCCTAACCCTAACCCTAACCCTCACCCTAACCCTAACCCCGAACCCGAACCCGAACCCTAACCCTAACCCTAATCAGAACCCTAACCCGAACCCTAACCCGAACCCCAACCCTAACCCTAACCCGAACCCGAACCCGAACCCTAACCCGAACCCTAACCCCACCCTAACCCTAACACTAACCCTAACCAGAACCCTAAACCTAACCCTAACCCGACACCTAACCCGGACCCTAACACGAACCCTAACACTAACCCGAACCCTAACCCTAACCCGAACCCTAATCCTAACCCTAACCCGAACCCTAACCGTAACCCTAACCCTAACCCTAACCCGAACCCGAACCCTAACCCTAACCCGAAACCTAAACCGAACCCACCCTAACCCGAACCCTAACCCTAACACGAAACCTAACCCTAACCCTAAACCTAACCCGAAACCTAAACCTAACCCGAACCCTAACACTAAACCTAACCCGAACCCTAACGCGAACCCTAACCCTAACCCTAACCCGAACCCTTACCCTAACCCGAACCCTAACCATAACCCTAACCCGAAGCCTCAACCTAACCCTAACCCAAACCCTAACCGTAACCCGAACAATAACCCTAACCCTAACCCTAACCCGAACCCTAACCCTAACCCTAACCCGAAACCTAACCCGAACCCTAACCCTAACCCTAACCCGAACCCTAACCCGAACCCTAACCCTAACCTGAACACTAACCCCTAACCCTAACCCGAACCCGAACCCTAACCCGAACCCTAACCCTAACCCTAACACAAAACCTAACCCTAACCCTAACCCTAACCCGAACCCTAACACTAACCCCTAAACCTAACCCGAAACCTAACCCTAAACCTAACCCGAACCCGAACCCTAACCCCGAACCCTAACCCGAACCCGAACCCTACCCTAACCCGAACCCTAACCCTAACCCTAACCCTAACCCTAACCGGAACCCTAACCCTAAACCTAACCCTAAACTCAACTCTAACCCGAACCCTAACCCGAACCCTAACCCGAACTCTAACCCCTAACACTAAACCGAACCCGAACCCTACCCCGAACCCGAACCCTAACCTAAACCTAACCCTAACCCTCACCCTAACCCTAACCCCGAACCCGAACCCTAACCCGAACCCTAACCCGAACCCCAACCCTAACCCTAACCAGAACCCGAACCCGAACCCTAACCCTAACCCGATCCCTAACCCCACCCTAACCCTAACCCTAACCCTAACCCTAACCGGAACCCTAACCCTAAACCTAACCCGATCCCTAACCCGAACCCTAACTCGAAACCTAACCCTAACCCTAAACCTAACCCTAACCCTAACACGAACCCTGACTCTAACCCTAACCCGAAACCTAACCGTAACCCTAACCCTAACCCGAACCCAAACCCTAAACCTAACCCGAACCCTAACCCGCACCCTAACCCTAAACCTAACCCGAACCCTAACCCCAACCCGAACCCTAACCATAACCCTAACCCGAACCCTCAACCTAACCCTAACCCAAACCCTAACCGTAACCCGAACAATAACCCTAACCCTAACCCTAACCCTAACCCGAACCCTAACCCTAACCCTAACCCGAACCCGAACCCTAACCCTAACCCGAAACCTAAACCGAACCCAACCTAACCCGAACACTAACCCGAACCCTAACCCTAACACTAACCCGAACCCTAACCCCAACCCGAACCCTAAACATAACCCTAACCCGAACCCTCAACCTAACCCTAACCCAAACCCTAAACGTAACCCGAACAATAACCCTAACCCTAACCCTAACCCTAACCCTAACCCGAACCCTAACCCTAACCCTAAACCGAACCCTAACCCAAACCCGAAACCTAACCCGAACCCAAACTCTAACCCTAACCCGAACACGAACCCCAACCCTAACCCTAACCCTAACCCTCACCCTAACCCTAACCCCGAACCCGAACCCTAACCCTAACCCTAACCCGAACCCTAACCCGAACCCTAACCCGAACCCCAACCCTAACCCTAACCCGAACCCGAACCCGAACCCTAACCCTAACCCGAACCCTAACCCCACCCTAACCCTAACCCTAACCCTAACCAGAACCCTAAACCTAACCCTAACCCGACCCCTAACCCGGACCCTAACACGAACCCTAACCCTAACCCGAACCCTAACCCTAACCCGAACCCTAACCCTAACCCTAACCCGAACCCTAACCGTAACCCTAACCCTAACCCTAACCCGAACCCGAACCCTAACCCTAACCCGAAACCTAAACCGAACCCACCCTAACCCGAACCCTAACCCTCACACGAAACCTAACCCTAACCCTAAACCTAACCCGAAACCTAAACCTAACCCGAACCCTAACACTAAACCTAACCCGAACCCTAACCCGAACCCTAACCCTAACCCGAACCCTAACCCTAACCCGAACCCTAACCATAACCCTAACCCGAAGCCTCAACCTAACCCTAACCCAAACCCTAACCGTAACCCGAACAATAACCCTAACCCTAACCCTAACCCTAACCCGAACCCTAACCCTAACCCTAACCCGAACCCTAACCCAAACCCTAACCCTAACCCTAACCCGAACCCTAACCGTAACCTGAACACTAACCCCTAACCCTAACCCGAACCCGAACCCTAACCCGAACCCTAACCCTAACCCTAACACAAAACCTAACCCTAACCCTAACCCTAACCCGAACCCTAACACTAACCCCTAAACCTAACCCGAAACCTAACCCTAAACCTAACCCGAACCCGAACCCTAACCCCTAACCCTAACCCGACCCCGAACCCTAAACCTAACCCTAACCCTAACCCTAACCCTAACCGGAACCCGAACACTATCCCTAACCCAAAACCTAACCCTAACCCTAAACCGAACCCGAACCCTAACCCGAACCCTAACCCAAACCTTAACACGAACACAAACCCTAACACGAAACCTAACCCTAACCCGTACCCGAACCCTAACCCTAACCCTAACCCGAACCCTAACCATAACCTAACCCTAACCCGAACCCTAACCCGAACCCTAACCCTAACCCGAACCCGAAACCGAACCCTAACCCTAACCCGAACCCTAACCCTAACCCTAACCCGAACTCTAACCCAAACCCGCCCCTAACCCGAACCCGATCCCTAACCCTAAACCGAACCCGAACCCTAAACCTAACCCTAATCCTAACACTTACCCGAACCCTAACCCTAACCCTAACACTAACCCCAACCCTAACCCGAAACCTAACCCGAACCCTAACCCGAACCCTAACCCCTAACTCTAACCCGAACCCGAACCCTAACCCGAACACGAAACCTAACCCTAACCCGAACCCGAACACTAACCCTAACCCGAACCCTAACCCTAACCCTAACCCTAACCCGAACCCTAACCCTAAACCTAACCCTAAACACAACCCTAACCCGAACCCTAACCCGAACCCTAACCCGAACCCTAACCCCTAACACTAACACGAACCCGAACCCTAACCCGAACCCGAACCCTAACCCTAACCCTAACCCTAAACCTCACCCTAACCTTAACCCCGAACCCTAACCCTAACCCTAACCCTAACCCGAAACCTAACCCGAACCCTAACCCGAACCCCAACCCTAACCCTAAACCGAACCCGAACCCGAACCCTAACCCTAACCCGAACCCTAACCCCACCCTAAACCTAACCCTAACCCTAACCGGAACCCTAACCCTAACCCTAACCCGATCCCTAACCCGAACCCTAACACGAACCCTAACACTAAACCTAACACTAACCCGAACCCTAACCCGAACCCTAACCCGAACCCTAACCGTAACCCTAACCCTAACCCTAACCCGAACACTAACCCTAACCCGAACCCGAACCCTAACCCTAACCCGAAACCTAAACCGAACCCACCCTAACCCGAACCCTAACCCTAACCCGAAACCTTACCCTAACACTAAACCTAACCCGAAACCTAAACCTAACCCGAAACCTAACCCTAAACCTAACCCGAACCCTAACCCGAACCCTAACCCTAACCCTAACCCGAACCCTAACCCTAACCCGAACCCGACCCGAACCCTACCCTAACCCGAACCCTAACCCTAACCCTAACCCTAACCCTAACCGGAACCCTAACCCTAAACCTAACCCTAAACTCAACTCTAACCCGAACCCTAACCCGAACCCTAACCCGAACCCTAACCCCTAACACTAAACCGAACCCGAACCAACCCCGAACCCGAACCCTAACCCTAAACCTAACCCTAACCCTCACCCTAACCCTAACCCCGAACCCGAACACTAACCCTAACCCTAACCCGAACCCTAACGCAAACCCTAACCCAAACCCCAACCCTAACCCTAACCAGAACCCGAACACGAACCCTAACCCTAACCCGATCCCTAACCCCACCCTAACCCTAACCCTAACCCTAACCGGAACCCTAACCCTAACCCTAACCCGATCCCTAACCCGAACCCTAACTCGAAACCTAACCCTAACCCTAACCCTAACCCTAACCCTAACCCGAACGCTGACTCTAACCCTAACCCGAACCCTAACCGTAACCCTAACCCTAACCCTAACCCGAACCCTAACCCTAACCCGAACCCGAACCCTAACACTAACCCGAAACCTAAACCGAAACCTAAACCTAACCCGAACCCAAACCCTAAACCTAACCCGAACCCTAACCCGAACCCTAACCCTAACCCTAACCCGAACCCTAACCCCAACCCGAACCCTAACCATAACCCTAACCCGAACCCTCAACCTAAACCAAACCAAACCCTAACCGTAACCCGAACAATAACCCTAACCCTAACCCTAACCCTAACCCTAACCCGAACCCTAACCCTAACCCTAACCCGAACCCGAACCCTAACCCTAACCAGAAACCTAAACCGAACCCAACCTAACCCGAAACCTAACCCTAACCAGATACCTAACTCTAACCCTAAACCTAACCTGAAACCTAAACCTAACCCGAACCCTAACCCTAAACCTAACCCGAACACTAACCCGAACCCTAACCCTAACCCTAACCCGAACCCTAACCCCAACCCGAACCCTAAACATAAACCTAACCCGAACCCTCAACCTAACCCTAACCCAAACCCTAACCGTAACCCGCACAATAACCCTAACCCTAACCCTAACCCGAACCCTAACCCTAACCCTAAACCGAACCCTAACCCAAACCCGAACCCTAACCCGAACCCGAACTCTAACCCTAACCCGAACCCGAACCCTAACCCTAACCCTAACCCTAACACTAACCCGAACCCTAACCCTAAACCTAACCCTAACCCTAACCCAAACCCTAACCCAAACCCGAACCCTAACCCTAACCCGAACTCTAACCCTAACCCGAACCCGAACCCTAACCCTAACCCTAACCCTAACCCTAACCCGAACCCGAACCCTAACACTAAACCTAACCCTAAACACAACGCTAAGCCGAACCCTAACCCGAACCCTAACCCGAACCCTAACCCGAACCCTAACCCCTAACACTAACCCGAACCCTAACCCTAACCCGAACCCGAAACCTAACCCGAACCCGAACTCTAACCCTAACCCGAACACGAACCCTAACCCTAACCCTAACCCTAACCCTCACCCTAACCCTAACCCCGAACCGAACCCTAACCCTAAACCTAACCTGAACCCTAACCCGAACCCTAACCCGAACCCCAACCCTAACCCTAACCCGAACCCGAACCCGAACCCTAACCCTAACCCGAACACTAACCCCACCCTAACCCTAACCCTAACCCTAACCAGAACCCTAAACCTAACCCTAACCCGACCCCTAACCCGGACACTAACACGAACCCTAACCCTAACTCGAACCCTAACCCGAACCCGAACCCTAACCCTAACCCGAAACCTAAACCGAACCCACCCTAACCCGAACCCTAACCCTAACACGAAACCTAACCCTAACCCTAAACCTAACCCGAAACCTAAACCTAACCCGAACCCTAACACTAAACCTAACCCGAACCCTAACCCTAACCCTAACCCTAACCCTAACCCGAACCCTAAACCTAACCCGAACACTAACCATAACCCTAACCCGAAGCCTCAACCTAACCCTAACCCAAACCCTAACCGTAACCCGAACAATAACCCTAACCCTAACCCTAACACTAACCCGAACCCTAACCCTAATCCTAACCCGAACCCTAACCCGAACCCTAACCCTAACCTGAACACTAACCCCTAACCCTAACCCGAACCCGAACCCTAACCCGAACCCTAACCCTAAACCTAACACAAAACCTAACCCTAACCCTAACCCTAACCCGAACCCTAACCCTAACCCTAACCCTAACCCGAAACCTAACCCGAACCCTAACCCGAACCCTAACTCCTAAACCTAACCCGAACCCGAACCCTAACCCGAACACGAACTCTAAACCTAACCCGAACCGAACCCTAACCCTAACCCGAACCCGAACACGAACCCTAACCCTAAACCTAACCCGAACCCTAACCTTACCCGTAACCCTAACCCTAACCCGAACCCTAACCCTAACCCTAACCCGAACCCTAACCCGAACCCTAACTCTAACCCGAACCCTAAACCGAACCCTAACCCGAACCCTAAACCTAACGCTAACCCTAACCCTACCCCGAAACCTAACTCTAAACCTAACCCTAACCCTAACCCTAACACGAACCCTAACCCTAACCCTAACCCTAACCCTAACCCTAACCCTAACCCTAACCCTAACCCAAACCCTAACCCTAACCCTAACCCTAACCCGAAACCTCACCCTAACCCTAACCCCGAACCGGAACCCTAACCCTAACCCTAACACGAACCCTAACCCTAACCCTAACCCTAACCGGAACCCTAACCCTAACCCCTAAACTTAACCCTAACCCTAACCCGAACCCTAACCCTAACCCTAACTCTAACCCTAACCCGAACCCGAAACCTAACCCTAACCCTAACCCGAACCCTAACCCTAACCCTAACCCGAACCCTAACCCTAACCCGAACCCTAACCCTAACCCGAAAACTAACCCTAACCCTAACCCGAACCCGAACCCGAACCCTAACCCTAACCCTAACCCGAACCCTAACCCTAAGCCGAACCCTAACCCTAACCCTAACCCGAACCCTAACCCTAACCCTAACCCGAACCCTA
>JAVLSZ010000077.1:532500-627500 GCA_032313775.1 Urocyon cinereoargenteus | reverse complement strand
AACCCGAACCCTACCCTAACCTGAACCCGAACCCTAACCCTAACCCTAACCCTAACCCTAACCCGAACCCTAACCCTAAACCTAACCCTAAACTCAACTCTAACCCGAACCCTAACCCGAACACTAACCCGCACCCTAACCCCTAACACTAACCCGAACCCGAACCCTACCCCGAACCCGAACCCTAACCCTAAACCTAACCCTAACCTTCACCCTAACCCTAACCCCGAACCCGAACCCTAACCCTAACCCTAATCCGAACCCTAACCCGAACCCTAACCCGAACCCCAACCCTAACCCTAACCCGAACCCGAACCCGAACCCTAACCCTAACCCGAACCCTAAACCCACCCTAACCCTAACCCTAACCCTAACCGGAACCCTAACCCTAACCCTAACCCGACCCCTAACCCGAACCCTAACACGAAACCTAACCCTAACCCTAACCCGAACCCTAACCGTAACCCTAACCCTAACCCTAACCCGAACCCTAACCCTAACCCGACCCCTAACCCTAACCCTAACCCGAAACCTGACCCTAACCCTAACCCGAACCCTAACCGTAACTCTAACCCTAACCCTAACCCGAACCCTAACACTAACCAGAACCCGAACCCTAAACCTAACCCGAAACCTAAACCGAAACCAAACCTAACACGAACCCTAACCCTAAACCTAACCCGAACCCTAACCCGAACCCTAACCCTAACCCTAACCCGAACCCTAACCCCAACCCGAACCCTAACCATAACCCTAAACCGAACCCTCAACCTAACCCTAACCCAAACCCTAACCGTAACCCGAATAATAACCCTAACCCTAAACCTAACCCTAACCCTAAACCGAACCCGAACCCTAACCCTAACCCGAAAATTAACCCTAACCCTAACCATAACCCGAACCCTAACCCTAACCTGAAACCTAACCCTAAACCTAACCCGAACCCGAACCCTAACACCTAACCCTAACCCGAACCCGAACCCTAAACCTAACCCTAACCCTAACCTTACCCTAACCCGAACCCGAACCGTATCCCTAACCCGAACCCTAACCCGAACCCTAACCCTAACCTGAACACTAACCCCTAACCCTAACCCGAACCCTAACACTAACCCTAACCCGAACCCTAACCCGAACCCTAACCCTAACACGAACCCTAACCCTAACCCTAACCCTAACCCTAACCCTAACCCTAACCCTAACCCTAACCCAAACCCTAACCCTAACCCTAACCCTAACCCGAAACCTCACCATAACCCTAACCCCGAACCGGAACCCTAAACCTAACCCTAACACGAACCCTAACCCTAACCCTAACACTAACCGGAACCCTAACCCTAACCCCTAAGCCTAACCCTAACCCTAACCCGAACCCTAACCCTAACCCTAACCCTAACCCTAACCCGAACCCGAACCCTAACCCTAACCCTAACCCGAACCCTAACCCTAACCCTAACCCGAACCCTAACCCTAACCCGAACCCTAACCCTAACCCGAAAACTAACCCTAACCCTAACCCGAACCCGAACCCGAACCCGAACCCTAACCCTAACCCTAACCCGAACCCTAACCCTAAGCCGAACCCTAACCCTAACCCTAACCCGAACCCTAACCCTAACCCTAACCCTAACCCTAACCCGAACCCTAACCCTAAACCTAACCCTAAACTCAACTCTAACCCGAACCCTAACCCGAACCCTAACCCGAACCCTAACCCTTAACACTAACCCGAACCCGAACCCTACCCCGAACCCGAACCCTAACCCTAAACCTAACCCTAACCCTCACCCTAACCCTAACCCCGAACCCGAACCCTAACCCTAACCCTAATCCGAACCCTAACCCGAACCCTAACCCGAACCCCAACCCTAACCCTAACCCGAACCCGAACCCGAACCCTAACCCTAACCCGAACCCTAACCCCACCCTAACCCTAACCCTAACCCTAACCGGAACCCTAACCCTAACCCTAACCCGAACCCTAACCCGAACCCTAACACGAAACCTAACCCTAACCCTAACACGAACCCTAACCATAACCCTAACCCTAACCCTAACCCGAACCCTAACCCTAACCCGACCCCTAACCCTAACCCTAACCCGAAACCTAACCATAACCCTAAACCTAACCCGAAACCTAAACCTAACCCGTACCCTAACCCTAAACCTAACCCGACCCCTAACCCGAAACCTAACACGAAACCTAACCCTAACCCTAACCCTAACCCCAACCCGAACCCTAACCATAAGCCTAACCCGAACCCTAACCCTAAACCTAACACTAACCCGAACCCTAACCCGAACCCTAACCCTAACCTAACCTGAACACTAACCCCTAACCCTAACCCGAACCCGAACCCTAAACCTAACCCTAACCCTAACCCTAACCCTAACCCGAACCCGAACCCTATCACTAACCCGAACCCTAACCCTAACCCTAACCCGAACCCAAAACCTTACCCGACACCTAACCCTAACCTTAACCCGAACCCAAACCCTAACACGAAACCTAACCCTAACCCGAACCCGAACCCTAACCCTAACCCTAAACCTAACCCGCACATTAACCCTAACCCGAACCCGAACACTAACCCTAACCCTAACCCTAAACCTAACCCTAACCCGAACCCTAACCCTAACCCAAAACCGAAACCTAACCCTAACCCTAACCCTAACCCTAACCCTAACCCTAACCCTAACATCAACCCTAAATCTAACACTAACCCTAACGCTAACCCGAACCCTAACCCTAACCCTAAACCTAACCCTAACCAGAACCCGAACCCGAACCCTAACCCTAAAGCGAACCCTAACCCTAACCCTAACCCTAAACCGAAAACTAACCCTAACCCTAACCCGAACCCGAACCCGAACCCTAACCCTAACCTGAACCCTAACACTAACCCGAACCCTAACCCTAACCCGAACCCTAACCCTAACCCTAAGCCAAACCCTAACCCTAACCCGAACCCTAACCCTAACCCGAACCCGAACCCGAAACCTAACCCTAACCCGAACCCTAACCCTAACCCTAACCCGAACCCTAACCCAAACCAGAACCCTAACCCGATCCCGAACCCTAACCCTAACCCGAACCCGAACCCTAACCCTAACCCGAACCCTAACCCTAAACCTAACCCTAAACACAACTCTAACCCGAACCCTAACCCGAACCCTAACCCGAACCCTAACCTCTAACACTAACCCGAACCCGAACCCTACCCCGAACCTGAACCCTAACCCTAAACCTAACCTTAACCCTCACCCTAAACCTAACCCCGAACCCGAACCCTAACCCTAACCCTAACCCGAACCCTAACCCGAACCCTAACACGAAACCTAACCCTAACCCTAACACGAACCCTAACCGTAACCCTAACCCTAACCCTAACCCGAACCCTAACCCTAACCCGACCCCTAACCCTAACCCTAACCCGAAACCTAACCATAACCCTAAACCTAACCCGAAACCTAAACCTAACCCGTACCCTAACCCTAAACCTAACCCGACCCCTAACCCGAAACCTAACACGAAACCTAACCCTAACCCTAACCCTAACCCCAACCCGAACCCTAACCATAACCCTAACCCGAACCCTAACCCTAAACCTAACACTAACCCGAACCCTAACCCGAACCCTAACCCTAACCTAACCTGAACACTAACCCCTAACCCTAACCCGAACCCGAACCCTAAACCTAACCCTAACCCTAACCCTAACCCTAACCCGAACCCGAACCCTATCACTAACCCGAACCCTAACCCTAACCCTAACCCGAACCCAAAACCTTACCCGACACCTAACCCTAACCTTAACCCGAACCCAAACCCTAACACGAAACCTAACCCTAACCCGAACCCGAACCCTAACCCTAACCCTAAACCTAACCCGCACATTAACCCTAACCCGAACCCGAACACTAACCCTAACCCTAACCCTAAACCTAACCCTAACCCGAACCCTAACCCTAACCCAAAACCGAAACCTAACCCTAACCCTAACCCTAACCCTAACCCTAACCCTAACCCTAACCCTAACATCAACCCTAAATCTAACACTAACCCTAACGCTAACCCGAACCCTAACCCTAACCCTAAACCTAACCCTAACCCGAACCCGAACCCTAACACTAACCCGAACCCTAACCCGAACCCTAACCCTAACCCGAACCCTAACCCTACCCGAAACCTAACCCTAACCGAACCCGAACCCGAACCCTAACCCTAACCCTAACCCTAACCCTAACCCTAACCCGAACCCTAACCCTAACCCTAACCCTAAACCGAACCCTAACCCTAAACCGAACCCTAACCCGAACTCGAACCCTAACCATAACCCGACCCCGAAACCTAATCCTAACCCGAACCCTAACCCTAACCCGAACCCGAACCCTAACCCTAAACCGAAACCTAACCCTAACCCGAACCCTAACCCTAAACTTAACCCTAACCCTAACCCGAACCCTAACCCTAACCCTAACCCTAACCCTAACCCAAACCGTAACCCTAACCCTAACCCTAACCCGAAACCTCACCCTAACCCTAACCCCGAACCCGAACCCTAACCCTAACCCGAAACCTAAACCGAACCCACCCTAACCCGAACCCTAACCCTAACCCGAAACCTAACCCTAACCCTAAACCTAACCCGAAACCTAAACCTAACCCGAAACCTAACCCTAAACCTAACCAGAACCCTAACCCTAACCCGAACCCTAACCCTAACCCGAACCCGAACCCTAACCCTAACCCGAAACCTAAACCGAACCCACCCTAACCCGAACCCTAACCCTAAACCGAAACCTAACCCTAACCCTAAACCTAACCCGAAACCTAAACCTAACCCGAAAACTAACCCTAAACCTAACCCGAACCCTAACCCGAACCCTAACCCTAACCCTAACCCGAACCCTAACCCTAACCCGAACCCTAACCATAACCCTAACCCGAACCCTCAACCTAACCCTAACCCAAACCCTAACCGTAACCCGAACAATAACCCTAACACTAACCCTAACCCTAACCCGAACACTAAGCCTACCCCGAACCCGAACCCTAACCCGAACATTAACCCTAACCCTAACCTGAACACTAACCCCTAACCCTAACCCGAACCCTAACACTAACCCGAACCCGAACCCTAACCCTAACCCGAACCCTAACCCTAACCCAAACCCTAACCCTACCCGAAACCTAACCCTAACCTAACCCGAACCCGAAACCGAACCCTAACCCTAACCCTAACACGAACCCTAAACCTAACCCGAACCCTGACCCTAACGCTAACCCGAACCCTAAACCTAACCCTAAACCGAACCCTAACCCTAACCCGAACCCTAACCCTAACCCGAACCCGAACCCGAACCCTAACCCTAAACCGAATCCTAACCCTAACCCTAACCCTAACCCTAACCTAACCCTAACCCTAACCCGAACCCTAACCCTAACCCTAACCCTAAACCTAACCCTAACCCGAACCCTAACCCTAACCCCTAACCCTAACCCTAACCCTAACCCGAAACCGAACCCTAACCCTAAACCTAACCCTAACGCTAAACCTAACCCTAACCCGAACCCGAACCCTAACCCTAACCCTAACCCTAACCCTAACCCGAAACCTAACCCGAACCCTAACACGAACCCTAACCCCTAACCCTAAACCGAACCCGAACCCTAACCCGAACACGAACTCTAAACCTAACCCGAACCGAACCCTAACCCTAACCCGAACCCGAACACGAACCCTAACCCTAACCCTAACCCGAAACCTAACCTTAACCGTAACCCTAACCCTAACCCGAACCCTAACCCTAACCCTAACCCGAACCCTAACACGAACCCTAACTCTAACCCGAACCCTAAACCGAACCCTAACCCGAAACCTAAACCTAACGCTAACCCTAACCCTACCCCGAAACCTAACTCTAAACCTAACCCTAACCCTAACACGAACCCTAACCCTAACCCTAACCCTAACCCTAACCCTAACCCTAACCCTAAACCAAACCCTAACCCTAACCCTAACCCTAACCCGAAACCTCACCCTAACCCTAACCCCGAACCGGAACCCTAAACCTAACCCTAACACGAACCCTAACCCTAACCCTAACCCTAACCGGAACCCTAACCCTAACCCCTAACCCTAACCCTAACCCTAACCCGAACCCTAACCCTAACCCTAACCCTAACGCTAACCCGAACCCGAACCCTAACCCTAAACCTAACCCGAACCCTAACCCTAACCCTAACCCGAACCCTAACCCTAACCCGAACCCTAACCCTAACCCGAAAACTAACCCTAATCCTAACCCGAACCCGAACCCGAACCCGAACCCGAACCCTAACCCTAACCCTAACCCGAACCCTAACCCTAAGCCGAACCCTAACCCTAACCCTAACCCGAACCCTAACCCTAACCCTAACCCGAACCCTAACCCTAACCCGAACCCTAACCATAACCCTAACCCGAACCCTCAACCTAACCCTAACCCAAACCCTAACCGTAACCCGAACAATAACCCTAACACTAACCCTAACCCTAACCCGAACACTAAGCCTACCCCGAACCCGAACCCTAACCCGAACCTTAACCCTAACCCTAACCTGAACACTAACCCCTAACCCTAACCCGAACCCTAACACTAACCCGAACCCGAACCCTAACCCTAACCCGAACCCTAACCCTAACCCAAACCCTAACCCTACCCGAAACCTAACCCTAACCTAACCCGAACCCCAAACCGAACCCTAACCCTAACCCTAACACGAACCCTAAACCTAACCCGAACCCTAACCCTAACCCTAACCCGAACCCTAAGCCTAACCCTAAACCGAACCCTAACCCTAACCCGAACCCTAACCCTAACCCGAACCCGAACCCGAACCCTAACCCTAAACCGAACCCTAACCCTAACCCTAACCCTAACCTAACCCTAACCCTAACCCGAACCCTAACCCTAACCCTAACCCTAAACATAACCCTAAACCGAACCCTAACCCTAACCCCTAACCCTAACCCTAACCCTAACCCGAAACCTCACCCTAACCCTAACCCCGAAACGGAACCCTAAACCTAACCCTAACACGAACCCTAAACCTAACCCTAACCCTAACCGGAACCCTAACCCTAACCCCTAACCCTAACCCTAACCCTAACCCAAACCCTAACCCTAACCCTAAACCTAACCCTAACCCGAACCCGAACCCTAACCCTAACCCTAACCCGAACCCTAACCCTAACCCTAACCCGAACCCTAACCCTAACCCGAACCCTAACCCTAACCCGAAAACTAACCCTAACCCTAACCCGAACCCGAACCCGAACCCGAACCCGAACCCTAACCCTAACCCTAACCCGAACCCTAACCCTAAGCCGAACCCTATCCCTAACCCTAACCCGAACCCTAACCCTAACCCTAACCCGAACCCTAACCCTAACCCAAACCCTAACCCGAACCCGAACCCTAACCCTAACCCTAACGCGAACCCTAACCCTAACCCTAACCCGAACCCTAACCCAAAACCGAACCCTAACCCGAACCCGAACCCTACCCTAACCTGAACCCGAACCCTAACCCTAACCCTAACCCTAACCCGAACCCTAACCCTAAACCTAACCCTAAACTCAACTCTAACCCGAACCCTAACCCGAACCCTAACCCGAACCCTAACCCCTAACACTAACCCGAACCCGAACCCTACCCCGAACCCGAACCCTAACCCTAAACCTAACCCTAACCCTCACCCTAACCCTAACCCCGAACCCGAACCCTAACCCTAACCCTAATCCGAACCCTAACCCGAACCCTAACCCGAACCCCAACCCTAACCCTAACCCGAACCCGAACCTGAACCCTAACCCTAACCCGAACCCTAACCCCACCCTAACCCTAACCCTAACCCTAACCGGAACCCTAACCCTAACCCTAACCCGACCCCTAACCCGAACCCTAACACGAAACCTAACCCTAACCCTAACCCGAACCCTAACCGTAACCCTAACCCTAACCCTAACCCGAACCCTAACCCTAACCCGACCCCTAACCCTAACCTTAACCCGAAACCTGACCCTGACCCTAACCCGAACCCTAACCGTAACTCTAACCCTAACCCTAACCCGAACCCTAACACTAACCAGAACCCGAACCCTAAACCTAACCCGAAACCTAAACCGAAACCTAAACCTAACACGAACCCTAACCCTAAACCTAACCCGAACCCTAACCCGAACCCTAACCCTAACCCTAACCCGAACCCTAACCCCAACCCGAACCCTAACCATAACCCTAACCCGAACCCTCAACCTAACCCTAACCCAAACCCTAACCGTAACCCGAACAATAACCCTAACCCTAACCCTAACCCTAACCCTAAACCGAACCCGAACCCTAACCCTAACCCGAAAATTAACCCTAACCCTAACCATAACCCGAACCCTAACCCTAACCTGAAACCTAACCCTAAACCTAACCCGAACCCGAACCCGAACACCTAACCCTAACCCGAATCCGAACCCTAAACCTAACCCTAACCCTAACCTTACCCTAACCCGAACCCGAACCGTATCCCTAACCCGAACCCTAACCCGAACCCTAACCCTAACCTGAACACTAACCCCTAACCCTAACCCGAACCCTAACACTAACCCTAACCCGAACCCTAACCCGAACCCTAACTCTAACCCGAACCCTAAAGCGAACCCTAACCCGAACCCTAAACCTAACGCTAACCCTAACCCTACCCCGAAACCTAACTCTAAAACTAACCCTAACCCTAACACGAACCCTAACCCTAACCCTAACCCTAACCCTAACCCTAACCCTAACCCTAACCCAAACCCTAACCCTAACCCTAACCCTAACCCGAAACCTCACCCTAACCCTAACCCCGAACCGGAACCCTAAACCTAACCCTAACACGAACCCTAACCCTAACCCTAACCCTAACCGGAACCCTAACCCTAACCCCTAACCCTAACCCTAACCCTAACCCGAACCCTAACCCTAACCCTAACCCTAACCCTAACCCGAACCCGAACCCTAACCCTAACCCTAACCCGAACCCTAACCCTAACCCTAACCCGAACCCTAACCCTAACCCGAACCCTAACCCTAACCCGAAAACTAACCCTAACCCTAACCCGAACCCAAACCCGAATCCGAACCCGAACCCTAACCCTAACCCTAACCCGAACCCTAACCCTAAGCCGAACCCTAACCCTAACCCTAACCCGAACCCTAACCCTAACCCTAACCCGAACCCTAACCCTAACCCAAACCCTAACCCGAACCCGAACCCTAACCCTAACCCTAACGCGAACCCTAACCCTAACCCTAACCCGAACCCTAACCCAAAACCGAACCCTAACCCGAACCCGAACCCTACCCTAACCTGAACCCGAACCCTAACCCTAACCCTAACCCTAACCCAAACCCTAACCCTAAACCTAACCCTAAACTCAACTCTAACCCGAACCCTAACCCGACCCCTAACCCAAACCCTAACACGAAACCTAACCCTAACCCTAACCTTAACCCTAACCCGAACCCTGACCCTAACCCTAACCCGAACCCTAACCGTAACCCTAACCCTAACCCTAACCCGAACCCTAACCCTAACCCGAACCCGAACCCTAACCCTAACCCGAAACCTAAACCGAACCCACCCTAACCCGAACCCTAACCCTAACCCGAACCTTAACCCTAACCCTAACCTGAACACTAACCCCTAACCCTAACCCGAACACTAACACTAACCCGAACCCGAACCCTAACCCTAACCCGAACCCTAACCCTAACCCAAACCCTAACGCTACCCGAAACCTAACCCTAACCTAACCCGAACCCGAAACCGAACCCTAACACTAACCCTAACACGAACCCTAAACCTAACCCGAACCCTAACCCTAACCCTAACCCGAACCCTAACCCTAACCCTAAACCGAACCCTAACCCTAACCCGAACCCTAACCCTAACCCTAACCCTCAACCTAACCCTAACCCAAACCCTAACCGTAACCCAAACAATAACCCTAACCCTAACCCTAACCCTAACCCGAACCCTAAACCTAAACCTAACACTAACCCGAACCCTAACCCGAACCCTAACCCTAACCCTAACCCGAACCCTAACCCCACCCTAACCCTAACCCTAACCCTAACCGGAACCCTAACCCTAACCCTAACCCGACCCCTAACCCGAACCCTAACACGAAACCTAACCCTAACCCTAACCTTAACCCTAACCCGAACCCTGACCCTAACCCTAACCCGAACCCTAACCGTAACCCTAACCCTAACCCTAACCCGAACCCTGACCCTAACCCTAACCCGAACCCTAACCGTAACCCTAACCCTAACCCTAACCCGAACCCTAACCCGAACCCGAACCCGAACAATAACCCTAACCCGAAACCTAAACCGAACCCACCCTAACCCGAACCATAACCCTAACCCGAAACCTAACCATAACCCTAAACCTAACCCGAAACCTAAACCTAACCCGAACCCTAACCCTAAACCTAACCCGAACCCTAACCCGAACACTAACCCTAACCCTAACCCGAACCCTAACACCAACCCGAACCCTAACCATAACCCTAACCCGAACCCTCAACCTAACCCTAACCCAAACCCTAACCGTAACCCGAACAATAACCCTAACCCTAACCCTAACCCTAACCCGAACCCTAACCCTAAACCTAACACTAACCCGAACCCTAACCCGAACCCTAACCCTAACCCTAACCTGAACACTAACCCCTAACCCTAACCCGAACCCGAACCCTAAACCTAACCCTAACCCTAACCCTAACCCGAACCCGAACCCGAACCCTATCACTAACCCGAACCCTAACCCTAACCCTAACCCGAACCCAAAACCTTACCCGACCCTAAACCTAACCTTAACCCGAACCCAAACCCTAACACGAAACCTAACCCTAACCCGAACACGAACCCTAACCCTAACCCTAAACCTAACCCGCACACTAACCCTAACCCGAACCCGAACACTAACCCTAACCCTAACCCTAAACCTAACCCTAACCCGAACCCTAACCCTAACCCAAAACCGAAACCTAACCCTAACCCTAACCCTAACCCTAACCCTAACCCTAACCCTAATATCAACCCTAAATCTAACACTAACCCTAACGCTAACCCGAACACTAACCCTAACCCTAAACCTAACCCTAACCCGAACCCGAACCCTAACACTAACCCGAACCAAACCCGAACCCTAACCCTAACCCGAACCCTAACCCTACCCGAAACCTAACCCTAACCTAACCCGAACCCGAACCCGAAACCTAACCCTAACCCTAACCCGAACCTTAAACCTAACCCGAACCCTAACCCTAACCCTAACCCTAACCCTAACCCAAACCCTAACCCTAACCCTAACCCTAACCCTAACCCTAACCCGAACCTGAATCCTAACCCTAACCCTAACCCGAACCCTAACCCTAACACTAACCCGAACCCTAACCCTAACCCGAACCCTAACCCTAACCCGAAAACTAACCCTAACCCTAACCCGAACCCGAACCCGAACCCTAACCCTAACCCTAACCCGAACCCTAAACCTAAGCCGAACCCTAACCCTAACCCTAACCCGAACCCTAACCCTAACCCTAACCCGAACCCTAACCCTAACCCGAACCCTAACCCGAACCCGAACCCGAACCCTAACCCTAACGCGAACCCTAACCCTAACCCTAACCCGAACCCTAACCCAAACCGAACCCTAACCCGAACCCGAACCCTACCCTAACCTGAACCCGAACCCTAACGCTAACCCTAACCCTAACCCTAACCCGAACCCTAACCCTAAACCTAACCCTAAACTCAACTCTAATCCGAAACCTAACCCGAACCCTAACCCGAACCCTAACCCCTAACACTAACCCGAACCAGAACCCTAACCCGAACCCGAACCCTAACCCTAAACCTAACCCTAACCCTCACCCTAACCCTAACCCCGAACCCGAACCCTAACCCTAAACCTAATCAGATCCCTAACCCGAATCCTAACCCGAACCCCAACCCTAACCCTAACCCGAACCCGAACCCGAACCCTAACCCTAACCCGAACCCTAACCCCACCCTAACCCTAACCCTAACCCTAACCGGAACCCTAACCCGAACCCTAACCCGACCCCTAACCCGAACCCTAACACGAAACCTAACCCTAACCCTAACCCGAACCCTAACCGTAACCGTAACCCTAACCCTAACCCGAACCCTAACCCTAACCCGACCCCTAACCCTAACCCTAACCCGAAACCTGACCCTAACCCTAACCCGAACCCTAACCGTAACTCTAACCCTAACCCTAACCCGAACCCTAACCCTAACCAGAACCCGAACACTAACCCTAACCCGAAACCTAAACCGAAACCTAAACCTAACCCGAACCCTAACCCTAAACCTAACCCGAACCCTAACCCGAACCCTAACCCTAACCCTAACCCGAACACTAACCCCAACCCGAACCCTAACCATAACCCTAACCCGAACCCTCAACCTAACCCTAACCCAAACCCTAACCGTAACCCGAACAATAACCCTAACCCTAACCCTCACCCTAACCCTAACCCGAACCCGAACCCTCACCCTAACCCGAACCCGAACCCTAACCCTAACCCGAAAACTAACCCTAACCCTAACCCTAACCCGAACCCTAACCCTAACCCGAAACCTAACCCTAAACCTAACCCGAACCCGAACCCTAACACCTAACCCTAACCCGAACCCGAACCCTAAACCTAACCCTAACCCTAACCTTACCCTAACCCGAACCCGAACCGTATCCCTAACCCGAACCCTAACCCGAACCCTAACCCTAACCCTACCTGAACACTAACCCCTAACCCTAACCCGAACCCTAACACTAACCCGAACCCGAACCCTAACCCTAACCCGAACCCTAACCCTAACCCGAACCCTAACCCTACCCGAAACCTAACCCTAACCTAACCCGAACCCGAACCCGAACCCTAACCCTAAACCTAACCCAAACCCTAAACCTAACCCGAACCCTAACCCTAACCCTAACCCGAACCCTAACCCTAACCCTAAACCGAACCCTAACCCTAAGCCGAACCCTAACCCTAACCCGAACCCGAACCCGAAACCTAACCCTAAACCGAACCCTAACCCTAACCCTAACCCTAAACCGAAAACTAACCCTAACCCTAACCCGAACCCGAACCCGAACCCTAACCCTAACCTGAACCCTAACCCTAACCCGAACCCTAAACCTAACCCTAACCCGAACCCTAACCCTAACCCGAACCCGAACCCTAACCCTAACCCGAAACCTAAACCGAACCCACCCTAACCCGAACCCTAACCCTAACCCGAAACCTAACCATAACCCTAAACCTAAACCGAAACCTAAACCTAACCCGAACCCTAACCCTAAACCTAACCCGAACCCTAACCCGAACCCTAACCCTAACCCTAACCCGAACCCTAACCCCAACCCGAAACCTAACCATAACCCTAAACCGAACCCTCAACCTAACCCTAACCCTAACCCTAACCCTAACCCGAACCCTAAACCTAACCCGAACACTAACCCTAACCCGAACCCGAACCCGAAACCTAACCCTAACCCGAACCCTAAACCTAACCCGAACCCTAACCCTAACCCTAACCCGAACCCTAACCCTAAACCTAAACCGAAACCTAACCCTAACCCGAACCCTAACCCTAACCCGAACCCGAACCCGAACCCTAACCCTAAACCGAACCCTAACCCTAACCCTAACCCTAACCTAACCCTAACCCTAACACGAACCCTAACCCTAACCCTAACCCTAAACCTAACCCTAACCCGAACCCTAACCCTAACCCCTAACCCTAACCCTAACCCGAACCCGAACCCTAACCCTATCCCTAACCCTAACCCTAAATCTAACCCTAACCCGAACCCTAACCCTAACCCTAACCCTAAACCTAACCCTAACCCGAAACCTAACCCGAACCCTAACCCGAACCCTAACCCCTAACCCTAAACCGAACCCGAACCCGAACCCTAACCCGAACACGAACTCTAAACCTAACCCGAACCGAACCCTAACCCTAACCCGAACCCGAACACGAACCCTAACCCTAACCCTAACCCGAACCCTAACCTTAACCGTAACCCTAACCCTAACCCGAACCCTAACCCTAACCCTAACCCGAACCCTAACCCGAACCCTAACTCTAACCCGAACCCTAAACCGAACCCTAACCCGAACCCTAAACCTAACGCTAACCCTAACCCTACATCGAAACCTAACTCTAAACCTAACCCTAACCCTAACACGAACCCTAACCCTAACCCTAACCCTAACCCTAACCCAAACCCTAACCCTAACCCTAACCCTAACCCGAAACCTCACCCTAACCCTAAGCCCGAACCGGAACCCTAAACCTAACCCTAACACGAACCCTAACCCTAACCCTAACCCTAACCGGAACCCTAACCCTAACCCCTAACCCTAACCCTAACCCTAACCCGAACCCTAACCCTAACCCTAACCCTAACCCTAACCCGAACCCGAACCCTAACCCTAACCCTAACCCGAACCCTAACCCTAACCCTAACCCGAACCCTAACCCTAACCCGAACCCTAACCCTAACCCGAAAACTAACCCTAACCCTAACCCGAAACCTAACCCGAACCCTAACCCTAACTCTAACCCGAACCCTAAACCTAAGCCGAACCCTAACCCTAACCCTAACCCGAACCCTAACCCTAACCCTAACCCGAACCCTAACCCTAACCCGAACCCTAACCCGAACCCGAACCCTAACCCTAACCCTAACGCGAACCCTAACCCTAACCCTAACCCGAACCCTAACCCAAAACCGAACCCAAACCCGAACCCGAACCCTACCCTAACCTGAACCCGAACCCTAACCCTAACCCTAACCCTAACCCTAACCCGAACCCTAACCCTAAACCTAACCCTAAACTCAACTCTAACCCGAACCCTAACCCGAACCCTAACCCGAACCCTAACCCCTAACACTAACCCGAACCCGAACCCTACCCCGAACCCGAACCCTAACCCTAAACCTAACCCTAACCCTCACCCTAACCCTAACCCCGAACCCGAACCCTAACCCTAACCCTAATCCGAACCCTAACCCTAACCCGAACCCTAACCCGAACCCCAACCCTAACCCTAACCCGAACCCGAACCCGAACCCTAACCCTAACCCGAACCCTAACCCCACCCTAACCCTAACCCTAACCCTAACCGGAACCCTAAACCTAACCCTAACCCGACCCCTAACCCGAACCCTAACACGAAACCTAACCCTAACCCTAACCCGAACCCTAACCGTAACCCTAACCCTAACCCTAACCCGAACCCTAACCCGACCCCTAACCCTAACCCTAACCCGAAACCTGACCCTAACCCTAACCCGAACCCTAACCGTAACTCTAACCCTAACCCTAACCCGAACCCTAACCCTAACCAGAACCCGAACCCTAACCCTAACCCGAAACCTAAACCGAAACCTAAACCTAACCCGAACCCTAACCCTAAACCTAACCCGAACCCTAACCCGAACCCTAACACTAACCCTAACCCGAACCCTAACCCCAACCCGAACCCTAACCATAACCCTAACCCGAACCCTCAACCTAACCCTAACCCAAACCCTAACCGTAACCCGAAAAATAACCCTAACCCTAACCCTAACCCTAAACCTAACCCGAACCCTAACCCTAACCCTAACCCGAACCCGAACCCTAACCCTAACCTGAAAACTAACCCTAACCCTAACCCTAACCCGAACCCTAACCCTAACCTGAAGCCTAACCCTAAACCTAACCCTAACCCTAACCCGAACCCTAACCCTAACCCGAACCCGAACCCTAAACCTAACCCTAACCCTAACCTTACCCTAACCCGAACCCGAACCGTATCCCTAACCCGAACCCTAACCCGAACCCTAACCCTAACCCTAACCTGAACACTAACCCCTAACCCTAACCCGAACCCTAACACTAACCCGAACCCGAACCCTAACCCTAACCCGAACCCTAACCCTAACCCGAACCCTAACCCTACCCGAAACCTAACCCTAACCTAACCCGAACCCGAACCCGAACCCTAACCCTAACCCTAACCCAAACCCTAAACCTAACCCGAACCCTAACCCTAACCCTAACCCGAACCCTAACCCTAACCCTAAACCGAACCCTAACCCTAAGCCGAACCCTAACCCTAACCCGAACCCGAACCCGAAACCTAACCCTAAACCGAACCCTAACCCTAACCCTAACCCTAAACCGAACAACTAACCCTAACCCTAACCCGAACCCGAACCCGAACCCTAACCCTAACCTGAACCCTAACACTAACCCGAACACTAACCCTAACCCTAACCCGAACCCTAACCCTAACCCTAAGCCGAACCCTAACCCTAACCCGAACCCTAACCCTAACCCGAACCCGAACCCGAAACCTAACCCTAACCCTAACCCGAACCCTAACCCTAACCCTAACCCGAACCCTAACCCAAACCCGAACCCTAACCCGAACCCGAACCCTAACCCTAACCCGAACCCGAACCCTAACCCTAACCCTAACCCGAACCCTAACCCTAAACCTAACCCTAAACACAACTCTAACCCGAACCCTAACCCGAACCCTAACCCGAACCCTAACCCCTAACACTAACCCGAACCCGAACCCTACCCCGAACCCGAACCCTAACCCTAAACCTAACCTTAACCCTCACCCTAAACCTAACCCCGAACCCGAACCCTAACCCTAACCCTAACCCGAACACTAACCCGAACCCTAACACGAAACCTAACCCTAACCCTAACCCGAACCCTAACCCCACCCTAACACTAAACCTAACCCTAACCGGAAACTTAACCCTAACCCTAACCCGACCCCTAACCCGAACCCTAACACGAAACCTAACCCTAACCCTAACCCTAACCCTAACCCGAACCCTGACCCTAACCCTAACCCGAACCCTAACCCTAACCCGAACCCTAACCCTAACCCGAACCCGAACCCTAACCCTAACCCGAAACCTAAACCGAACCCACCCTAACCCGAACCCTAACCCTAACCCGAAACCTAACCATAACCCTAAACCTAACCCGAAACCTAAACCTAACCCGAACCCTAACCCTAAACCTAACCCGAATCCTAACCCGAACCCTAACCCTAACCCTAACCCGAACCCTAACCCCAACCCGAAACCTAACCATAACCCTAACCCGAACCCTCAACCTAACCCTAACCCAAACCCTAACCGTAACCCGAACAATAACCCTAACCCTAACCCTAACCCTAACCCGAACCCTAACCCTAACCCTAACACTAACCCGAACCCGAACCCAAACCCTTACCCTAACCATAACCTGAACACTAACCCCTAACCCTAACCCGAACCCGAACCCAAAACCTAACCCGAACCCTAACCCTAACCTTAACCCGAACCCAAACCCTAACACGAAACCTAACCCTAACCCGAACCCGAACCCTAACCCTAACCCTAAACCTAACCCGCACACTAACCCTAACCCGAACCCGAACACTAACCCTAACCCTAACCCTAAACCTAACCCTAACCCGAACCCTAACCCTAACCCAAAACCGAAACCTAACCCTAACCCTAACCCTAACCCTAACCCTAACCCTAACATCAACCCTAAATCTAACACTAACCCTAACGCTAACCCGAACCCTAACCCTAACCCTAAACCTAACCCTAACCCGAACCCGAACCCTAACACTAACCCGAACCCTAACCCGAACCCTAACCCTAACCCGAACCCTAACCCTACCCGAAACCTAACCCTAACCTAACCCGAACCCGAACCCGAACCCTAACCCTAACCCTAACCCGAACCTTAAACCTAACCCGAACCCTAACCCTAACCCTAACCTTAACCCTAACCCGAAACCTAACCCTAACCCTAACCCTAACCCTAACCCGAACCTGAACCCTAACCCTAACCCTAACCCGAACCCTAACCCTAACCCTAACCCGAACCCTAACCCTAACCCGAACCCTAACCCTAACCCGAAAACTAACCCTAACCCTAACCCGAACCCGAACCCGAACCCTAACCCTAACCCTAACCCGAAACCTAACCCTAACCCGAACCCTAACCCTAACCCTAACCCGAACCCTAACCCTAACCCTAACCCTAACCCGAACCCTAACCCGAACCCGAACCCTAACCCTAACCCTAACGCGAACCCTAACCCTAACCCTAACCCGAACCCTAACCCAAAACCGAACCCTAACCCGAACCCGAACCCTACCCTAACCTGAACCCGAACCCTAACCCTAACCCTAACCCTAACCCTAACCCGAACCCTAACCCTAAACCTAACCCTAAACTCAACTCTAACCCGAACCCTAACCCGAACCGTAACCCGAACCCTAACCCCTAACACTAACCCGAACCTGAACCCTACCCCGAACCGGAACCCTAACCCTAAACCTAACCCTAACCCTCACCCTAACCCTAACCCCGAACCCGAACCCTAACCCTAACCCTAATCCGAACTCTAACCCGAACCCTAACCCGAACCCCAACCCTAACCCTAAACCGAACCCGAACCCGAACCCTAACCCTAACCCGAACCCTAACCCCACCCTAACCCTAACCCTAACCCTAAGCGGAACCCTAACCCTAACCCTAACCCGACCCCTAACCCGAACCCTAACACGAAACCTAACCCTAACCCTAACCCGAAACCTAACCGTAACCCTAACCCTAACCCTAACCCGAACCCTAACCCTAACCCGACCCCTAACCCTAACCCTAACCCGAAACCTGACCCTAACCCTAACCCGAACCCTAACCGTAACTCTAACCCTAACCCTAACCCGAACCCTAACCCTAACCAGAACCCGAACCCTAACCCTAACCCGAAACCTAAACCGAAACCTAAACCTAACCCGAACCCTAACCCTAAACCTAACCCGAACCCTAACCCGAACCTTAACCCTAACCCTAACCCGAACCCTAACCCCAACCCGAACCCTAACCATAACCCTAACCCGAACCCTCAACCTAACCCTAACCCAAACCCTAACCGTAACCCGAACAATAACCCTAACCCTAACCCTAACCCTAACCCTAACCCGAACCCTAACCCTAACCCTAACCCGAACCCGAACCCTAACCCTAACCCGAAAATTAACCCTAACCCTAACCCGAACCCGAACCCTAACCCTAACCTGAAACCTAACCCTAAACCTAACCCGAACCCGAACCCTAACACCTAACCCTAACCCGAACCCGAACCCTAAACCTAACCCTAACCCTAACCTTACCCTAACCCGAACCCGAACCGTATCCCTAACCCGAACCCTAACCCGAACCCTAACCCTAACCTGAACACTAACCCCTAACCCTAACCCGAACCCTAACACTAACCCGAACCCGAACCCTAACCCTAACCCGAACCCTAACCCTAACCCGAACCCTAACCCTACCCGAAACCTAACCCTAACCTAACCCGAACCCGAACCCGAACCCTAACCCTAACCCTAACCCAAACCCTAAACCTAACCCGAACCCTAACCCTAACCCTAACCCGAACCCTAACCCTAACCCTAAACCGAACCCTAACCCTAAGCCGAACCCTAACCCTAACCCGAACCCGAACCCGAACCCTAACCCTAAACCGAACCCTCACCCTAACCCTAACCCTAAACCGAAAACTAACCCTAACCCTAACCCGAACCCGAACCCGAACCCTAACCCTAACCCTAACCTGAACCCTAACACTAACCCGAACCCTAACCCTAACCCTAACCCGAACCCTAACCCTAACCCTAAGCCGAACCCTAACCCTAACCCGAACCCTAACCCTAACCCGAACCCGAACCCGAACCCTAACACTAACCCGAACCCTAACCCTAACCCTAACCCGAACCCTAACCCAAACCCGAAAACTAACGCGAACCCGAACCCTAACCCTAACCCGAACCCGTACCCTAACCCTAACCCTAACCCGAACCCTAACCCTAAACCTAACCCTAAACACAACTCTAACCCGAACCCTAACCCGAACCCTAACCCGAACCCTAACCCCTAACACTAACCCGAACCCGAACCCTACCCCGAACCCGAACCCTAACCCTAAACCTAACCTTAACCCTCACCCTAAACCTAACCCCGAACCCGAACCCTAACCCTAACCCTAACCCGAACCCTAACCCGAAACCTAAACCGAACCCCAACCCTAACCCTAACCCGAACCCGAACCCGAACCCTAACCCTAACCCGAACCCTAACCCCACCCTAACCCTAAACCTAACCCTAACCGGAACCCTAACCCTAACCCTAACCCGACCCCTAACCCGAACCCTAACACGAAACCTAACCCTAACCCTAACCTTAACCCTAACCCGAACCCTGACCCTAACCCTAACCCGAACCCTAACCGTAACCCTAACCCTAACCCTAACCCGAACCCGAACCCTAACCCGAACCCGAACCCTAACCCTAACCTGAAACCTAAACCGAACCCACCCTAACCCGAACCCTAACCCTAACCCGAAACCTAACCATAACCCTAAACCTAACCCGAAACCTAAACCTAACCCGAACCCTAACCCTAAACCTAACCCGAACCCTAACCCGAACACTAACCCTAACCCTAACCCGAACCCTAACCCCAACCCGAACCCTAACCATAACCCTAACCCGAACCCTCAACCTAACCCTAACCCAAACCCTAACCGTAACCCGAACAATAAACCTAACCCTAACCCTAACCCTAACCCGAACCCTAACCCTAAACCTAACACTAACCCGAACCCTAACCCTAACCCTAACCTGAACACTAACCCCTAACCCTAACCCGAACCCGAACCCTAAACCTAACCCTAACCCTAACCCTAACCCTAACCCGAACCCGAACCCTATCACTAACCCGAACCCTAACCCTAACCGTAACCCGAACCCAAAACCTTACCCGAACCCTAACCCCAACCTTAACCCGAACCCAAACCCTAACACGAAACCTAACCCTAACCCGAACCCGAACCCTAACCCTAACCCTAAACCTAATCCGCACACTAACCCTAACCCGAACCCGAACACTAACCCTAACCCTAACCCTAAAACTAACCCTAACCCGAACCCTAACCCTAACCCAAAACCGAAACCTAATCCTAACCCTAACCCTAACCCTAACCCTAACCCTAACCCTAACATCAACCCTAAATCTAACACTAACCCTAACGCTAACCCGAACCCTAACCCTAACCCTAAACCTAACCCTAACCCGAACCCGAACCCTAACACTAACCCGAACCCTAACCCGAACCCTAACCCTAACCCGAACCCTAACCCTACCCGAAACCTAACCCTAACCTAACCCGAAACCGAACCCGAAACATAACCCTAACCCTAACCCGAACCTTAAACCTAACCCGACCCCTAACCCTAACCCTAACCCTAACCCTAACCCGAACCCTAACCCTAACCCTAACCCTAACCCTAACCCGAACCTGAGCCCTAACCCTAACCCTAACCCGAACCCTAACCCTAAACATAACCCGAACCCTAACCCTAACCCGAACCCTAACCCTAACCCGAAAACTAACCCTAACCCTAACCCGAACCCGAACCCTAACCCTAACCCTAACCCGAACCCTAAACCTAAGCCGAACCCTAACCCTAACCCTAACCCGAACCCTAACCCTAACCCTAACCCGAACCCTAACCTTAACCCGAACCCGAACCCGAACCCTAACCCTAACGCGAACCCTAACCCTAACCCTAACCCGAACCCTAACCGAAACCGAACCCTAACCCGAACCCAAACCCTACCCTAACCTGAACCCGAACCCTAACCCTAACCCTAACCCTAACCCTAACCCGAAACCTAACCCTAAACCTAACCCTAAACTCAACTCTAATCCGAACCCTAACCCGAACCCTAACCCGAACCCTAACCCCTAACACTAACCCGAACCAGAACCCTACCCCGAAACCGAACCCTAACCCTAAAACTAACCCTAACCCTCACCCTAACCCTAACCCCGAACCCGAACCCTAACCCTAACCCTAATCCGAACCCTAACCCGAATCCTAACCCGAACCCCAACCCGAACCCTAACCCGAACCCGAACCCGAACCCTAACCCTAACCCGAACCCTAACCCCACCCTAACCCTAACCCTAACCCTAACCCTAACCGGAACCCTAACCCGAAACCTAACCCGACCCCTAACCCGAACCCTAACACGAAACCTAACCCTAACCCTAACCCGAACCCTAACCGTAACCCTAACCCTAACCCTAACCCGAACCCTAACCGTAACCCGACCCCTACCCTAACCCTAACCCGAAACCTGACCCTAACCCTAACCCGAACCCTAACCGTAACTCTAACCCTAACCCTAACCCGAACCCTAACCCGAACCCGAACCCTAACCCTAACCCGAAACCTAAACCGAAACCTAAACCTAACCCGAACCCTAACCCTAAACCTAACCCGAACCCTAACCCGAACCCTAACCCTAACCCTAACCCGAACACTAACCCCAACCCGAACCCTAACCATAACCCTAACCCGAACCCTCAACCTAACCCTAACCCAAACCCTAACCGTAACCCGAACAATAACCCTAACACTAACCCTAACCCTAACCCTAACCCGAACCCGAACCCTAACCCTAACCCGAACCCGAACCCTAACCCTAACCCGAAAACTAACCCTAACCCTAACCCTAACCCGAACCCTAACCCTAACCCGAAACCTAACCCTAAAACTAACCCGAACCCGAACCCTAACACCTAACCCTAACCCGAACCCGAACCCTAAACCTAACCCTAAACCTAAACTTACCCTAACCCGAACCCGAACCGTATCCCTAACCCGAACCCTAACCCGAACCCTAACCCTAACCCTAACCTGAACACTAACCCCTAACCCTAACCCGAACCCTAACACTAACCCGAACCCGAACCCTAACCCTAACCCGAAACCTAACCCTAACCCGAACCCTAACCCTACCCGAAACCTAACCCTAACCTAACCCGAACCCGAACCCGAACCCTAACCCTAACCCTAACCCAAACCCTAAACCTAACCCGAACCCTAACCCTAACCCTAACCCGAACCCTAACCCTAACCCTA
Organism: Urocyon cinereoargenteus; assembly: GCA_032313775.1. Classification (NCBI taxonomy): domain Eukaryota; kingdom Metazoa; phylum Chordata; class Mammalia; order Carnivora; family Canidae; genus Urocyon; species Urocyon cinereoargenteus. Next base: position 604,356 of record JAVLSZ010000077.1, on the reverse strand, counting down.
AACCGAACCCTAACCCTAAGCCGAACCCTAACCCTAACCCGAACCCGAACCCGAAACCTAACCCTAAACCGAACCCTAACCCTAACCCTAACCCTAAACCGAAAACTAACCCTAACTCTAACCCGAACCCGAACCCGAACCCTAACCCTAACCTGAACCCTAACACTAACCCGAACCCTAACCCTAACCCTAACCCGAACCCTAACCCTAACCCTAAGCCGAACCCTAACCCTAACCCGAACCCTAACCCTAACCCGAACCCGAACCCGAAACCTAACCCTAACCCGAACCCTAACCCTAACCCTAATCCGAACCCTAACCCAAACCCGAACCCTAACCCGAACCCGAACCCTAACCCTAACCCGAACCCGAACCCTAACCCTAACCCTAAACCGAACCCTAACCCTAAACCTAACCCTAAACACAACTCTAACCCGAACCCTAACCCGAACCCTAACCCGAACCCTAACCCCTAACACTAACCCGAACCCGAACCCTACCCCGAACCCGAACCCTAACCCTAAACCTAACCTTAACCCTCACCCTAAACCTAACCCCGAACACGAAACCTAACCCTAACCCTAACCCGAACCCTAACCCGAACCCTAAACCGAACCCCAACCCTAACCCTAACCCGAACCCGCACCCGAACCCTAACCCTAACCCGAACCCTAACCCCACCCTAACCCTAACCCTAACCCTAACCGGAACCTTAACCCTAACCCTAACCCGACCCCTAACCCGAACCCTAACACGAAACCTAAACCTAACCCTAACCCTAACCCTAACCCGAACCCTGACCCTAACCCTAACCCGAACCCTAACCGTAACCCTAACCCTAACCCTAACCCGAACCCTAACCCTAACCCGAACCCGAACCATAACCCTAACCCGAAACCTAAACCGAACCCACCCTAACCCGAACCCTAACCCTAACCCGAAACCTAACCATAACCCTAAACCTAACCGGAAACCTAAACCTAACCCGAACCTTAACCCTAAACCTAACCCGAACCCTAACCCGAACCCTAACCCTAACCCTAACCCGAACCCTAACCCCAACCCGAAACCTAACCATAACCCTAACCCGAACCCTCAACCTAACCCTAACCCAAACCCTAACCGTAACCCGAACAATAACCCTAACCCTAACCCTAACCCTAACCCGAACCCTAACCCTAACCCTAACACTAACCCGAACCCGAACCCTTACCCTAACCCTAACCTGAACACTAACCCCTAACCCTAACCCGAACCCGAACCCTAAACCTAACCCTAACCCTAACCCTAACCCTAACCCGAACCAGAACCCTATCACTAACCCGAACCCTAACCCTAACCCTAACCCGAACCCAAAACCTAACCCGAACCCTAACCCTAACCTTAACCCGAACCCAAACCCTAACACGAAACCTAACCCTAACCCGAACCCGAACCCTAACCCTAACCCTAAACCTAACCCGCACACTAACCCTAACCCGAACCCGAACACTAACCCTAACCCTAACCCTAACCCTAACCCGAACCCGAACACTAACCCTAACCCTAACCCTAAACCTAACCCTAACCCGAACCCTAACCCTAACCCAAAACCGAACCCTAACCCTAACCCTAAACCTAACCCTAACCCGAACCCGAACCCTAACACTAACCCGAACCCTAACCCGAACCCTAACCCGAACCCGAACCCTAACCCTACCCGAAACCTAACCCTAACCTAACCCGAACCCGAACCCGAACCCTAACCCTAACCCTAACCCGAAACTTAAACCTAACCCGAACCCTAACCCTAACCCTAACCTTAACCCTAACCCGAACCCTAACCTTAACCCTAACCCTAACCCTAACCCGAACCTGAACCCTAACCCTAACCCTAACCCGAACCCTAACCCTAACCCTAACCCGAACCCTAACCCTAACCCGAACCCTAACCCTAACCCGAAAACTAACCCTAACCCTAACCCGAACCCGAACCCGAACCCTAACCCTAACCCTAACCCGAACCCTAACCCTAAGCCGAACCCTAACCCTAACCCTAACCCGAACCCTAACCCTAACCCTAACCCGAACCCTAACCCTAACCCGAACCCTAACCCGAACCCGAAACCGAACCCTAACCCTAACGCGAACCCTAACCCTAACCCTAACCCGAACCCTAACCCAAACCGAACCCTAACCCGAACCCGAACCCTACCCTAACCTGAACCCGAACCCTAACCCTAACCCTAACCCTAACCCTAATCCTAACCCGAACCCTAACCCTAAACCTAACCCTAAACTCAACTCTAACCCGAACCCTAACCCGAACCCTAACCCGAACCCTAACCCCTAACACTAACCCGAACCCGAACCCTACCCCGAACCCGAACCCTAACCCTAAACCTAACACTAACCCTCCCCCTAACCCTAACCCCCAACCCGAACCCTAACCCTAAACCTAATCCGAACCCTAACCCGAACCCTAACCCGAACCCCAACCCTAACCCTAACCCGAACCCGAACCCGAACCCTAACCCTAACCCGAACCCTAACCCCACCCTAACCCTTACCCTAACCCTAACCGGAACCCTAACCCTAACCCTAACCCGACCCCTAAACCGAACCCTAACACGAAACCTAACCCTAACCCTAACCCTAACCCTAACCCTAACCCGAAACCTGACCCTAAGCCTAACCCGAACCCTAACCGTAACCCTAACCCTAACCCGAACCCTAACCCTAACCAGAACCCGAACCCTAAAACTAACCCGAAACCTAAACCGAAACCTAAACATAACCCGAAACCTAACCCTAAACCTAACCCGAACCCTAACCCGAACCCTAACCCTAACACTAACCCGAACCCTAACCCCAACCCGAACCCTAACCATAACCCTAACCCGAACCCTCAACCTAACCCTAACCCAAACCCTAACCGTAACCCGAACAATAACCCTAACCCTAACCCTAACCCTAACCCGAAACCTAAACCGAAACCTAAACCTAACAGGAACCCTAACCCTAAACCTAACCCGAATCCTAACCCGAAACCTAACCCTAACACTAACCCGAACCCTAACCCCAACCCGAACCCTAACCATAACCCTAACCCGAACCCTCAACCTAACCCTAACCCAAACCCTAACCGTAACCCGAACAATAACCCTAACCCTAACCCTAACCCTAACCCTAACCCGAACCCTAACCCTAACCCTAACCGGAACCCGAACCCTAACCCTAACCCGAAACCTAACCCTAACCCTAACCCTAACCCGAACCCTAACCCTAACCCGAAACCTAACCCTAAACCTAACCCGAACCCGAACCCTAACACCTAACCCTAACCCGAACCCGAAACCTAAACCTAACCCTAACCCTAACCTTACCCTAACCCGAACCCGAACCCTTTCCCTAACCCGAACCCTAACCCGAACCCTAACCCTAACCCTAACCTGAACACTAACCCCTAACCCTAACCCGAACCCTAACACTAACCCGAACCCGAACCCTAACCCTAACCCGAACCCTAACCCTAACCCGAACCCTAACCCTACCCGAAACCTAACCCTAACCTACCCGAACCCTAACCCGAACCCTAACCCTAACCCTAATCCGAACCCTAACCCTAACCCGAACCCGAAACCGAACCCTAACCCTACCCTAAACCGAACCCTAACACTAACCCGAACCCTAACCCTAACCCTAACCCGAACCCTAACCCTAACCCTAAGCCGAACCCTAACCCTAACCCGAACCCTAGCCCTAAACCGAACCCGAGCCCGAACCCTAACCCTAACCCGAACCCTAACCCTAACCCTAACCCGAACCCTAACCCAAAACTGAACCCTAACCCGAACCCGAACCCTAACCCGAACCCGAACCCTAAACCTAACCCTAACCCTAACCCGAACCCTAACCCTAAACCTAACCCTAAACACAACTCTAACCCGAACCCTAACCCGAACCCTAACCCGAACCCTAACCCCTAAAACTAACCCGAACACGAACCCTACCCCGAACCCGAACCCTAACCCTAAACCTAACCTTAACCCTCATCCTAAACCTAACCCCGAACCCGAACCCTAACCCTAACCCTAACCCGACCCTAACCCGAACCCTAACCCGAACACCAACCCTAACCCTAACCCGAACCCGAACCCGAACCCTAACCCTAACCCCAACCCTAACCCCACCCTAACACTAACCCTAATCCTAACCGGAACCCTAACCCTAACCCTAACCCGACCCCTAACCCGAACCCTAACACGAAACCTAACCCTAACCCTAACCCTAACCCGAACCCTGACCCTAACCCTAACCCGAACCCTAACCGTAACCCTAACCCTAACCCTAACCCGAACCAGAAACCTAACCCTAACCCGAAACCTAAACCGAACCCACCCTAACCCGAAACCTAACCCTAACCCGAAACCTAACCCTAACCCTAAACCTAACCCGAAACCTAAACCTAACCCGAACCCTAACCCTAAACCTAACCCGAACCCTAACCCGAACCCTAACCCTAACCCTAACCCGAACCCTAACCCCAGCCCGAACCCTAAGCATAACCCTAACCCGAACCCTCAACCTAACACTAACCCAAAACCTAACCGTAACCCGAACAATAACCCTAACCCTAACCCTAACCCTAACCCTAACCCGAACCCTAACCCTAACCCGAACCCTAACCCTACCCGAAACCTAACCCTAACCTAACTCGAAACCGAACCCGAACCCTAACCCTAACCCTAACCCGAACCCTAAACCTAACCCGAACCCTAACCCTTACCCTAACCCGAACCCTAACCCTAACCCTAAACCGAACCCTAACCCTAAACCGAACCCTAACCCGAACCCGAACCCGAACCCTAACCCTAAACCGAACCCCAAACCTAACCCTAACCCTAACCCGAACCCTAACCCAAACCCGAACCCTAACCCTAACTTGACCCCTAACAATAACCCTAACCCTAACCCGAACCCTAACCCGAACACTAAGACTAACCCGAACCCTAAACCGAACCCTAACCCGAACCCTAACCCTAACCCTAACCTGAATCCGAAACCTAACCCTAACCCTAACCCTAACCCAAACACTAAGCCTAACCCTAACCCTAACCCTAATCCTCACCCCTAACCCTAACCCGAACCCTAAACCTAACCCGAACCCTAACCCTAACCCTAACCTGAACCCTAACCCTAACCCTAACCCTAACCCTAACTCGAACCCTAACCCGAACCCTAACCCTAACCCTAACCCTAACCCGAACGCTAACCCGAACTCTAACTCGACCCTAACCCTAACCCCTAAACCTAACCCTAACCCGAAACCTAACCCTAACCCGAACCCGTACCCAAACACGAACCCTAACCCGAACCCGAACCCTAACCCTAACCCGAACCCGAACCCTAACCCGAAACCTAACCCGAACCCTAACCCTAACCCTAACCCGAAACCTAACCCTAATCTTAACTCTAACCCAAACCCTAACCCGAATCCTAAATCGAACCCAAACCCTAACCCGAACCCTAACCCGAACCCTAACCCTAACCCTAAACCTAACCAGAACCCGAACCCTAACCCTAACCCGAACCCTAACCCTAACCCTAAACCTCACCCTAAACCTAACCCCGAACCCGAACCCTAACCCTAACACTAACCCGAACCCTAACCCTAACCCTAACCCTAACCCGAACCCTAACCCTAACCCATAACCCTAACCCTAACCCATAACCCTAACCCTAACCCTAACCCGAACACTAACCCTAACCCTAACGCTAAACCTAACCCTAACCCGAACCCGAACCCTAACCCTAACCCTAACCCAAACCCTAACCCTAACCCTAACCCGAACCCTAACCCTAAACCGAAACCTAACCCTAACCCGAAACCTAACCCTAACCCTAACCCGACCCCGAACCCGAACCCTAACCCTAACCCTAACCCGAACCCTAACCCTAACCCGAACCCTAACCCTAACCCTAACCGGAACCCTAACCCTAACCCTAAACCGAAACCTAACCCTAACCCGAAACCTAACGCTAACCCGAACCCGAACCCGAACCCGAACCCTAACCCTAACCCGAACCCTAACCCTAACCCTAACCCGAACCCTAACCCAAACCCGAACGCTAACCCGAACCCGAAACCTAACCCTAACCCGAAACCGAACCCTAACCCTAACCCTAACCCTAACCCGAACCCTAACCCTAAACCTAACCCTAAACACAACCCTAACCCGAACCCTAACCCAAACCCTAACCTGAACCCTAATCCCTATCACTAACCCGAAACCGAACCCTAGCCCGACCTAACCCTAACCCTAACCCTAACCCTCACACTAACCCTAACCCCGAACCGGAACCCTAACCCTAAACCTAACATGAACCCTAACCCGAACCCTAACCCGAGCCCTAACCCTAACCCTAATCCGAACCCTAACCCGAACCCTAACCCGAACCCCAACCCTAAACCTAACCCGAACCCGAACCCGAACCCTAACCCTAACCCGAACCCTAACCCCACCCTAACCCTTACCCTAACCCTAACCGGAACCCTAAACCTAACCCTAACCCGACCCCTAACCCGAACCCTAACACGAAACCTAACCCTAACCCTAACCCTAACCTAACCCGAAACCTGACCCTAACCCTAACCTGAACCCTAACCGTAACCCTAACCCGAACCCTAACCCGAACCCTAACCCTAACCAGATCCCGAACCCTAAACCTAACCCGAAACCTAAACCGAAGCCTAAACCTAACACGAAACCTAACCCTAAACCTAACCCGAACCCTAACCCGAACCCTAACCCTAACCCTAACCCGAACCCTAACCCCAACAAGAACCCTAACCATAACCCTAACCCGAAACCTCAACCTAACCCTAACCCAAACCCTAACCGTAACCCGAACAATAACCCTAACCCTAACCCTAACCCTAACCCTAACCCGAACCCTAACCCTAACCCTAACCCGAACCCGAACCCTAACCCTAACCCGAAACCTAACCCTAACCCTAACCCTAACCCGAACCCTAACCCTAACCCGAAACCTAACCCTAAACCTAACCCGAACCCGAACCCTAACACCTAACCGTAACCCGAACCCGAACTCTAAACCTAACCCTAACCCTAACCTTACCCTAACCCGAACCCGAACCCTATCCCTAACCCGAACCCTAACCCGAACCCTAACAGTAACCCTAACCTGAACACTAACCCCTAACCCTAACCCTAACCCAAACCCTAAACCTAACCCGAACCCTAACCCTAACCCGAACCCGAACCCTAACCCTAACCCTAAACCGAACCCTAACCCTAACCCAAACCCGAACCCTAACCCTAACCCGAACCCTAACCCTAACCCGAACCCGAACCCTAACCCGAAACCTAACCCGAACCCTAACCCTAACCCTAACCCGAAACCTAACCCTAATCTTAACTCTAACCCAAACCCTAACCCGAATCCTAAATCGAACCCAAACCCTAACCCGATCCCTAAACCGAACCCTAACCCTAACCCTAAAGCTAACCCGAACCCGAACCCTAACCCTAACCCGAACCCTAACCCTAACCCGAAACCTCACCCTAACCCTAACCCCGAACCCTAACCCTAACACTAAAGCTAACCCGAACCCGAACCCTAACCCTAACCCGAACCCTAACCCTAACCCGAAACCTCACCCTAACCCTAACCCCGAACCCGAACCCTAACCCTAACCCTAACCCGAACCCTAAACCTAACCCTAACCCTAACCCGAACCCTAACCCTAACCCCTAAACCTAACCCTAACCCTAACCCGAACACTAACCCTAACCCTAACGCTAACCCGAAGCCTAACCCTAACCCGAACCCGAACCCTAACCCTAACCCGAACCCTAAACAAAACCCGAACCCTAACCCGAAACCGAAACCTAACCCTAACCCGAACCCGAACACTAACCCTAACCCTAACCCTAACCCGAACCCTAACCCTAAACCTAACCCTAAACACAACCCTAACCCGAACCCTAACCCAAACCCTAACCCGAACCCTAACCCCTATCACTAACCCGAAACCGAACCCTAGCCCGAACCCTAACCCTAACCCTAACCCTAACACTCACACTAACCCTAACCCCGAACCCGAACCCTAACCCTAACCCTAACCCGAACCCTAACCCGAACCCTAACCCGAACCCTACCCTAACCCTAATCCGAACCCTAACCCGAACCCTAACCCGAACCCCAACCCTAACCCTAACCCGAACCCGAACCCGAACCCTAACCCTAACCCGAACCCTAACACCACCCTAACCCTTACCCTAACCCTAACCGGAACCCTAACTCTAAACCTAACCCAACCCCTAACCCGAACCCTAACACGAAACCTAACCCTAACCCTAACACTAACCCTAACCCGAACCCTAACCCTAACCCGAACCCGAACCCTAACCCGAAACCTAACCCGAACCCTAACCCTAACCCTAACCCGAAACCTAACCCTAATCTTAACTCTAACCCAAACCCTAACCCGAATCCTAAATCGAACCCAAACCCTAACCCGATCCCTAACCCGAACCCTAACCCTAACCCTAAAGCTAACCCGAACCCGAACCCTAACCCTAACCCGAACCCTAACCCTAACCCGAAACCTCACCCTAACCCTAACCCCGAACCCTAACCCTAACACTAAAGCTAACCCGAACCCGAACCCTAACCCTAACCCGAACCCTAACCCTAACCCGAAACCTCACCCTAACCCTAACCCCGAACCCGAACCCTAACCCTAACCCTAACCCGAACCCTAAACCTAACCCTAACCCTAACCCGAACCCTAACCCTAACCCCTAAACCTAACCCTAACCCTAACCCGAACACTAACCCTAACCCTAACGCTAACCCGAAGCCTAACCCTAACCCGAACCCGAACCCTAACCCTAACCCGAACCCTAAACAAAACCCGAACCCTAACCCGAAACCGAAACCTAACCCTAACCCGAACCCGAACACTAACCCTAACCCTAACCCTAACCCGAACCCTAACCCTAAACCTAACCCTAAACACAACCCTAACCCGAACCCTAACCCAAACCCTAACCCGAACCCTAACCCCTATCACTAACCCGAAACCGAACCCTAGCCCGAACCCTAACCCTAACCCTAACCCTAACACTCACACTAACCCTAACCCCGAACCCGAACCCTAACCCTAACCCTAACCCGAACCCTAACCCGAACCCTAACCCGAACCCTACCCTAACCCTAATCCGAACCCTAACCCGAACCCTAACCCGAACCCCAACCCTAACCCTAACCCGAACCCGAACCCGAACCCTAACCCTAACCCGAACCCTAACACCACCCTAACCCTTACCCTAACCCTAACCGGAACCCTAACTCTAAACCTAACCCAACCCCTAACCCGAACCCTAACACGAAACCTAACCCTAACCCTAACACTAACCCTAACCCGAAACCTGACCCTAACCCTAACACGAACCCTAACCGTAACCCTAACCCTAACCCTAACCCGAACCCTAACCCTAACCAGAACCCGAACACTAACCCTAACCCGAAACCTAAACCGAAACCTAAACCTAACACGAACCCTAACCCTAAACCTAACCCGAACCTTAACCCAAACCCTAACCCTAACCCTAACCCGAACCCTAACCCCAACCCGAACTCTAACCATAACCCTAACCCGAACCCTCAACCTAACCCTAACCCAAACCCTAACCGTAACCCGAACAATAACCCTAACCCTAACCCTAACCCTAACCCTAACCCTAACCCTAACCCGAACCCTAACCCTAACCCTAACCCGAACCCGAAACCTAACCCTAACCCGAAACCTAACCCTAACCCTCACCCTAACCCTCACCCTAACCCTAACCTGAAACCTAATCCTAAACCTAACCCAAACCCGAACCCTAACACCTAACCGTAACCCGAACCCGAACCCTAAACCTAACCCTAACCCTAACCTTACCCTAACCCGAACCCGAAACCTATCCCTAACCCGAACCCTAACCCGAACCCTAACCCTAACCCTAACCTGAACACTAACCCCTAACCCTAACCCGAACCCTAACACTAACCCGAACCGGAACCCTAACCCTAACCCGAACCCTAACCCTAACCCGAACCCTAACCCTACCCGAAACCTAACCCTAACATAACCCGAACCCGAACCCGAACCCTAAACCTAACCCTAACCCAAACCCTAAACCTAACCCGAACCCTAACCCTAACCCGAACCCGAACCCTAACCCTAACCCTAAACCGAACCCTAACCCTAACCCGAACCCTAACCCTAACCCGAACCCGAACCCGAACCCTAACACTAAACCGAACCCTAACCCTAACCCTAACCCTAAACCGAAAACTAACCCTAACCCTAACCCGAACCCGAACCCGAACCCTAACCCTAACCCTAACCCGAACCCTAACACAAACCCGAACCCTAACCCTAACCCTAACCCTAACCCGAACCCTAAGCCTAACCCTAAGCCGAACCCTACCCAAACCCGAACCCTAACCCGAACTCGAACCCGAACCCTAACCCTAACCCGAACCCTAACTCTAACCCTAACCCGAACCCTAACCCAAACCCGAACCCTAACCCGAACCCGAACCCTAACCCTAACCCGAACCCGAACCCTAACCCTAACCCTAACCCTAACCCGAACCCTATCCCTAAACCTAACCCTAAACACAACTCTAAACCGAACCCTAAACCGAACCCTAACCCGAACCCTAACCCCTAACACTAACCCGAAACCGAACCCTACCCCGATCCCGAACCCTAACCCTAAACCTAACTTTAACCCTCAACCTAAACCTAACCCCGAACCCGAAACCTAACCCTAACCCGAACCCTAACCCGAAACCTGACCCTAACCCTAACACGAACCCTAACCGTAACCCTAACCCTAACCCTAACCCGAACCCTAACCCTAACCAGAACCCGAACCCTAACCCTAACCCGAAACCTAAACCGAAACCTAAACCTAACACGAACCCTAACCCTAAACCTAACCCGAACCCTAACCCAAACCGTAACCCTAACCCTAACCCGAACCCTAACCCCAACCCGAACCCTAACCATAACCCTAACCCGAACCCTCAACCTAACCCTAACCCAAAACCTAACCGTAACCCGAACAATAACCCTAACCCTAACCCTAACCCTAACCCTAACCCGAACCCTAACCCTAACCCTAACCCGAACCCGAACCCGAAACCTAACCCTAACCCGAAACCTAACCCTAACCGTCACCCTAACCCGAACCCTAACCCTAACCTGAAACCTAATCCTAAACCTAACCCAAACTCGAACCCTAACACCTAACCGTAACCCGAACACGAACCCTAAACCTAACCCTAAACCTAACCTTACCCTAACCCGAACCCGAACCCTATCACTAACCCGAACCCTAACCCGAACCCTAACCCTAACCCTAACCTGAACACTAACCCCTAACCCTAACCCGAACCCTAACACTAACCCGAACCCGAACCCTAACCCTAACCCGAACCCTAACCCTAACCCGAACCATAACCCTACCCGAAACCTAACCCTAACATAACCCGAACCCGAACCCGAACCCTAAACCTAACCCTAACCCAAACCCTAAAACTAACCCGAACCCTAACCCTAACCCGAACCCGAACCCTAACCCTAACCCTAAACCGAACCCTAACCCTAACGCGAACCCTAACCCTAACCCGAACCCGAACCCGAACCCTAACCCTAAACCGAACCCTAACCCTAACCCTAACCCTAAACCGAAAACTAACCCTAACCCTAACCCGAACCCGAACCCGAACCCTAAACCTAACCCTAACCCGAACCCTAACACTAACCCGAACCCTAACCCTAACCCTAACCCTAACCCGAACCCTAACCCTAACCCTAAGCCGAACCCTAACCCTAACCCGAACCCTAACCCTAACCCGAACCCGAAACCGAACCCTAACCCTAACCCGAACCCTAACCCTAACCCTAACCCGAACCCTAACCCAAACAAGAACCCTAACTCGAACCCGAACCCTAACCCTAACCCGAAACCGAACCCTAACCCTAACCCTAACTCTAACCCGAACCCTAACCCTAAACCTAACCCTAAACTCAACTCTAACCCGAACCCTAAACCGAACCCTAACCCGAACCCTAACCCCTAACACTAACCCGAAACCGAACCCTACCCCGATCCCGAACCCTAACCCTAAACCTAACTTTAACCCTCAACCTAAACCTAACCCCGAACCCGAAACCTAACCCTAACCCTAACCCGAACCCTAACCCGAACCCTAACCCGAACCCCAACCCTAACCCTAACCCGAACCCGAACCCGAACCCTAACCCTAACCCGAACCCTAACCCCACCCTAACCCTAACCCTAACCCTAACCGGAACCCTAACCCTAACCCTAACCCGACCCCTAACCCGAACCCTAACACGAAACCTAACCCTAACCCTAACCCTAACCCTAACCCGAACCCTGACCCTAACCCTAACCCGAACCCTAACCGTAACCCTAACCCTAACCCTAACCCGAACCCTAACCCTAACCCGAACCCGAACCCTAACCCTAACCCGAAACCTAAACCGAACCCACCCTAACCCGAACCCTAACCCTAACCCGAAACCTAACCCTAACCCTAAACCTAACCCGAAACCTAAACCTAACCCGAACCCTAACCCTAAACCTAACCCGAACACTAACCCGAACCCTAACCCTAACCCAAACCGAACCCTAACCCGAACCCAAACCCTACCCTAACCTGAACCCGAACCCTAACCCTAACCCTAACCCTAACCCTAACCCGAAACCTAACCCTAAACCTAACCCTAAACTCAACTCTAATCCGAACCCTAACCCGAACCCTAACCCGAACCCTAACCCCTAACACTAACCCGAACCAGAACCCTACCCCGAACCCGAACCCTAACCCTAAACCTAACCCTAACCCTCACCCTAACCCTAACCCCGAACCCGAACCCTAACCCTAACCCTAATCCGAACCCTAACCCGAATCCTAACCCGAACCCCAACACTAACCCTAACCCGAACCCGAACCCGAACCCTAACCCTAACCCGAACCCTAACCCCACCCTAACCCTAACCCTAACCCTAACCGGAACCCTAACCCGAACCCTAACCCGACCCCTAACCCGAACCCTAACACGAAACCTAACCCTAACCCTAACCCGAACCCTAACCGTAACCCTAACCCTAACCCTAACCCGAACCCTAACCCTAACCCGACCCCTAACCCTAACCCTAACCCGAAACCTGACCCTAACCCTAACCGAACCCTAACCGTAACTCTAACCCTAACCCTAACCCTAACCCGAACCCGAACCCTATCCCTAACCCGAACCCTAACCCGAACCCTAACAGTAACCCTAACCTGAACACTAACCCCTAACCCTAACCCTAACCCAAACCCTAAACCTAACCCGAACCCTAACCCTAACCCGAACCCGAACCCTAACCCTAACCCTAAACCGAACCCTAACCCTAACCCAAACCCGAACCCTAACCCTAACCCGAACCCTAACCCTAACCCGAACCCGAACCCTAACCCGAAACCTAACCCGAACCCTAACCCTAACCCTAACCCGAAACCTAACCCTAATCTTAACTCTAACCCAAACCCTAACCCGAATCCTAAATCGAACCCAAACCCTAACCCGATCCCTAACCCGAACCCTAACCCTAACCCTAAAGCTAACCCGAACCCGAACCCTAACCCTAACCCGAACCCTAACCCTAACCCGAAACCTCACCCTAACCCTAACCCCGAACCCTAACCCTAACACTAAAGCTAACCCGAACCCGAACCCTAACCCTAACCCGAACCCTAACCCTAACCCGAAACCTCACCCTAACCCTAACCCCGAACGCGAACCCTAACCCTAACCCTAACCCGAACCCTAAACCTAACCCTAACCCTAACCCGAACCCTAACCCTAACCCCTAAACCTAACCCTAACCCTAACCCGAACACTAACCCTAACCCTAACGCTAACCCGAAGCCTAACCCTAACCCGAACCCGAACCCTAACCCTAACCCGAACCCTAAACAAAACCCGAACCCTAACCCGAAACCGAAACCTAACCCTAACCCGAACCCGAACACTAACCCTAACCCTAACCCTAACCCGAACCCTAACCCTAAACCTAACCCTAAACACAACCCTAACCCGAACCCTAACCCAAACCCTAACCCGAACCCTAACCCCTATCACTAACCCGAAACCGAACCCTAGCCCGAACCCTAACCCTAACCCTAACCCTAACACTCACACTAACCCTAACCCCGAACCCGAACCCTAACCCTAACCCTAACCCGAACCCTAACCCGAACCCTAACCCGAACCCTACCCTAACCCTAATCCGAACCCTAACCCGAACCCTAACCCGAACCCCAACCCTAACCCTAACCCGAACCCGAACCCGAACCCTAACCCTAACCCGAACCCTAACACCACCCTAACCCTTACCCTAACCCTAACCGGAACCCTAACTCTAAACCTAACCCAACCCCTAACCCGAACCCTAACACGAAACCTAACCCTAACCCTAACACTAACCCTAACCCGAAACCTGACCCTAACCCTAACACGAACCCTAACCGTAACCCTAACCCTAACCCTAACCCGAACCCTAACCCTAACCAGAACCCGAACACTAACCCTAACCCGAAACCTAAACCGAAACCTAAACCTAACACGAACCCTAACCCTAAACCTAACCCGAACCTTAACCCAAACCCTAACCCTAACCCTAACCCGAACCCTAACCCCAACCCGAACTCTAACCATAACCCTAACCCGAACCCTCAACCTAACCCTAACCCAAACCCTAACCGTAACCCGAACAATAACCCTAACCCTAACCCTAACCCTAACCCTAACCCTAACCCGAACCCTAACCCTAACCCTAACCCGAACCCGAAACCTAACCCTAACCCGAAACCTAACCCTAACCCTCACCCTAACCCTCACCCTAACCCTAACCTGAAACCTAATCCTAAACCTAACCCAAACCCGAACCCTAACACCTAACCGTAACCCGAACCCGAACCCTAAACCTAACCCTAACCCTAACCTTACCCTAACCCGAACCCGAAACCTATCCCTAACCCGAACCCTAACCCGAACCCTAACCCTAACCCTAACCTGAACACTAACCCCTAACCCTAACCCGAACCCTAACACTAACCCGAACCCGAACCCTAACCCTAACCCGAACCCTAACCCTAACCCGAACCCTAACCCTACCCGAAACCTAACCCTAACATAACCCGAACCCGAACCCGAACCCTAAACCTAACCCTAACCCAAACCCTAAACCTAACCCGAACCCTAACCCTAACCCGAACCCCGAACCCTAACCCTAACCCTAAACCGAACCCTAACCCTAACCCGAACCCTAACCCTAACCCGAACCCGAACCCGAACCCTAACACTAAACCGAACCCTAACCCTAACCCTAACCCTAAACCGAAAACTAACCCTAACCCTAACCCGAACCCGAACCCGAACCCTAACCCTAACCCTAACCCGAACCCTAACACAAACCCGAACCCTAACCCTAACCCTAACCCTAACCCGAACCCTAACCCTAACCCTAAGCCGAACCCTACCCAAACCCGAACCCTAACCCGAACTCGAACCCGAACCCTAACCCTAACCCGAACCCTAACTCTAACCCTAACCCGAACCCTAACCCAAACCCGAACCCTAACCCGAACCCGAACCCTAACCCTAACCCGAACCCGAACCCTAACCCTAACCCTAACCCTAACCCGAACCCTATCCCTAAACCTAACCCTAAACACAACTCTAAACCGAACCCTAAACCGAACCCTAACCCGAACCCTAACCCCTAACACTAACCCGAAACCGAACCCTACCCCGATCCCGAACCCTAACCCTAAACCTAACTTTAACCCTCAACCTAAACCTAACCCCGAACCCGAAACCTAACCCTAACCCTAACCCTAACCCGAAACCTGACCCTAACCCTAACACGAACCCTAACCGTAACCCTAACCCTAACCCTAACCCGAACCCTAACCCTAACCAGAACCCGAACCCTAACCCTAACCCGAAACCTAAACCGAAACCTAAACCTAACACGAACCCTAACCCTAAACCTAACCCGAACCCTAACCCAAACCGTAACCCTAACCCTAACCCGAACCCTAACCCCAACCCGAACCCTAACCATAACCCTAACCCGAACCCTCAACCTAACCCTAACCCAAAACCTAACCGTAACCCGAACAATAACCCTAACCCTAACCCTAACCCTAACCCTAACCCGAACCCTAACCCTAACCCTAACCCGAACCCGAACCCGAAACCTAACCCTAACCCGAAACCTAACCCTAACCGTCACCCTAACCCGAACCCTAACCCTAACCTGAAACCTAATCCTAAACCTAACCCAAACCCGAACCCTAACACCTAACCGTAACCCGAACACGAACCCTAAACCTAACCCTAAACCTAACCTTACCCTAACCCGAACCCGAACCCTATCACTAACCCGAACCCTAACCCGAACCCTAACCCTAACCCTAACCTGAACACTAACCCCTAACCCTAACCCGAACCCTAACACTAACCCGAACCCGAACCCTAACCCTAACCCGAACCCTAACCCTAACCCGAACCATAACCCTACCCGAAACCTAACCCTAACATAACCCGAACCCGAACCCGAACCCTAAACCTAACCCTAACCCAAACCCTAAAACTAACCCGAACCCTAACCCTAACCCGAACCCGAACCCTAACCCTAACCCTAAACCGAACCCTAACCCTAACGCGAACCCTAACCCTAACCCGAACCCGAACCCGAACCCTAACCCTAAACCGAACCCTAACCCTAACCCTAACCCTAAACCGAAAACTAACCCTAACCCTAACCCGAACCCGAACCCGAACCCTAAACCTAACCCTAACCCGAACCCTAACACTAACCCGAACCCTAACCCTAACCCTAACCCTAACCCGAACCCTAACCCTAACCCTAAGCCGAACCCTAACCCTAACCCGAACCCTAACCCTAACCCGAACCCGAAACCGAACCCTAACCCTAACCCGAACCCTAACCCTAACCCTAACCCGAACCCTAACCCAAACAAGAACCCTAACTCGAACCCGAACCCTAACCCTAACCCGAAACCGAACCCTAACCCTAACCCTAACTCTAACCCGAACCCTAACCCTAAACCTAACCCTAACTCAACTCTAACCCGAACCCTAAACCGAACCCTAACCCGAACCCTAACCCCTAACACTAACCCGAAACCTTACCCTACCCCGATCCCGAACCCTAACCCTAAACCTAACTTTAACCCTCAACCTAAACCTAACCCCGAACCCGAAACCTAACCCTAACCCTAACCCGAACCCTAACCCGAACCCTAACCCGAACCCCAACCCTAACCCTAACCCGAACCCGAACCCGAACCCTAACCCTAACCCGAACCCTAACCCCACCCTAACCCTAACCCTAACCCTAACCGGAACCCTAACCCTAACCCTAACCCGACCCCTAACCCGAACCCTAACACGAAACCTAACCCTAACCCTAACCCTAACCCTAACCCGAACCCTGACCCTAACCCTAACCCGAACCCTAACCGTAACCCTAACCCTAACCCTAACCCGAACCCTAACCCTAACCCGAACCCGAACCCTAACCCTAACCCGAAACCTAAACCGAACCCACCCTAACCCGAACCCTAACCCTAACCCGAAACCTAACCCTAACCCTAAACCTAACCCGAAACCTAAACCTAACCCGAACCCTAACCCTAAACCTAACCCGAACACTAACCCGAACCCTAACCCTAACCCAAACCGAACCCTAACCCGAACCCAAACCCTACCCTAACCTGAACCCGAACCCTAACCCTAACCCTAACCCTAACCCTAACCCGAAACCTAACCCTAAACCTAACCCTAAACTCAACTCTAATCCGAACCCTAACCCGAACCCTAACCCGAACCCTAACCCCTAACACTAACCCGAACCAGAACCCTACCCCGAACCCGAACCCTAACCCTAAACCTAACCCTAACCCTCACCCTAACCCTAACCCCGAACCCGAACCCTAACCCTAACCCTAATCCGAACCCTAACCCGAATCCTAACCCGAACCCCAACACTAACCCTAACCCGAACCCGAACCCGAACCCTAACCCTAACCCGAACCCTAACCCCACCCTAACCCTAACCCTAACCCTAACCGGAACCCTAACCCGAACCCTAACCCGACCCCTAACCCGAACCCTAACACGAAACCTAACCCTAACCCTAACCCGAACCCTAACCGTAACCCTAACCCTAACCCTAACCCGAACCCTAACCCTAACCCGACCCCTAACCCTAACCCTAACCCGAAACCTGACCCTAACCCTAACCGAACCCTAACCGTAACTCTAACCCTAACCCTAACCCGAACCCTAACCCGAACCCGAACCCTAATCCTAACCCGAAACCTAAACCGAAACCTAAACCTAACCCGAACCCTAACCCTAAACCTAACCCGAACCCTAACCCGAACCCTAACCCTAACCCGAACACTAACCCCAACCCGAACCCTAACCATAACCCTAACCCGAACCCTCAACCTAACCCTAACCCAAACCCTAACCGTAACCCGAACAATAACCCTAACCCTAACCCTAACCCTAACCCGAACCCGAACCCTAACCCTAACCCGAACCCGAACCCTAACCCTAACCCGAAAACTAACCCTAACCCTAACCCTAACCCGAACCCTAACCCTAACCCGAAACCTAACCCTAAACCTAACCCGAACCCGAACCCTAACACCTAACCCTAACCCGAACCCGAACCCTAAACCTAACCCTAACCCTAACCTTACCCTAACCCGAACCCGAACCGTATCCCTAACCCGAACCCTAACCCGAACCCTAACCCTAACCCTAACCTGAACACTAACCACTAACCCTAACCCGAACCCTAACACTAACCCGAACCCGAACCCTAACCCTAACCCGAACCCTAACCCTAACCCGAACCCTAACCCTACCCGAAACCTAACCCTAACCTAACCCGAACCCGAACCCGAACCCTAACCCTAACCCTAACCCAAACCCTAAACCTAACCCGAACCCTAACCCTAACCCGAACCCTAACCCTAACCCTAAACCGAACCCTAACCCTAAGCCGAACCCTAACCCTAACCCGAACCCGAACCCGAAACCTAACCCTAAACCGAACCCTAACCCTAACCCTAACCCTAAACCGAAAACTAACCCTAACCCTAACCCAACCCGAACCCGAACCCTAACCCTAACCTGAACCCTAACACTAACCCGAACCCTAACCCTAACCCTAACCCGAACCCTAACCCTAACCCTAAGCCGAACCCTAACCCTAACCCGAACCCTAACCCTAACCCGAACCCGAACCCGAAACCTAACCCTAACCCGAACCCTAACCCTAACCCTAACCCGAACCCTAACCCAAACCCGAACCCTAACCCGAACCCGAACCCTAACCCTAACCCGAACCCGAACCCTAACCCTAACCATAACCCGAACCCTAACCCTAAACCTAACCCTAAACACAACTCTAACCCGAACCCTAACCCGAACCCTAACCCGAACCCTAACCCCTAACACTAACCCGAAACCGAACCCTACCCCGATCCCGAACCCTAACCCTAAACCTAACTTTAACCCTCAACCTAAACCTAACCCCGAACCCGAAACCTAACCCTAACCCTAACCCGAACCCTAACCCGAACCCTAACCCGAACCCCAACCCTAACCCTAACCCCGAACCCGAACCCGAACCCTAACCCTAACCCGAACCCTAACCCCACCCTAACCCTAACCCTAACCCTAACCGGAACCCTAACCCTAACCCTAACCCGACCCCTAACCCGAACCCTAACACGAAACCTAACCCTAACCCTAACCCTAACCCTAACCCGAACCCTGACCCTAACCCTAACCCGAACCCTAACCGTAACCCTAACCCTAACCCTAACCCGAACCCTAACCCTAACCCGAACCCGAACCCTAACCCTAACCCGAAACCTAAACCGAACCCACCCTAACCCGAACCCTAACCCTAACCCGAAACCTAACCCTAACCCTAAACCTAACCCGAAACCTAAACCTAACCCGAACCCTAACCCTAAACCTAACCCGAACACTAACCCGAACCCTAACCCTAACCCAAACCGAACCCTAACCCGAACCCAAACCCTACCCTAACCTGAACCCGAACCCTAACCCTAACCATAACCCTAACCCTAACCCGAAACCTAACCCTAAACCTAACCCTAAACTCAACTCTAATCCGAACCCTAACCCGAACCCTAACCCGAACCCTAACCCCTAACACTAACCCGAACCAGAACCCTACCCCGAACCCGAACCCTAACCCTAAACCTAACCCTAACCCTCACCCTAACCCTAACCCCGAACCCGAACCCTAACCCTAACCCTAATCCGAACCCTAACCCGAATCCTAACCCGAACCCCAACACTAACCCTAACCCGAACCCGAACCCGAACCCTAACCCTAACCCGAACCCTAACCCCACCCTAACCCTAACCCTAACCCTAACCGGAACCCTAACCCGAACCCTAACCCGACCCCTAACCCGAACCCTAACACGAAACCTAACCCTAACCCTAACCCGAACCCTAACCGTAACCCTAACCCTAACCCTAACCCGAACCCTAACCCTAACCCGACCCCTAACCCTAACCCTAACCCGAAACCTGACCCTAACCCTAACCGAACCCTAACCGTAACTCTAACCCTAACCCTAACCCGAACCCTAACCCGAACCCCGAACCCTAATCCTAACCCGAAACCTAAACCGAAACCTAAACCTAACCCGAACCCTAACCCTAAACCTAACCCGAACCCTAACCCGAACCCTAACCCTAACCCTAACCCGAACACTAACCCCAACCCGAACCCTAACCATAACCCTAACCCGAACCCTCAACCTAACCCTAACCCAAACCCTAACCGTAACCCGAACAATAACCCTAACCCTAACCCTAACCCTAACCCGAACCCGAACCCTAACCCTAACCCGAACCCGAACCCTAACCCTAACCCGAAAACTAACCCTAACCCTAACCCTAACCCGAACCCTAACCCTAACCCGAAACCTAACCCTAAACCTAACCCGAACCCGAACCCTAACACCTAACCCTAACCCGAACCCGAACCCTAAACCTAACCCTAACCCTAACCTTACCCTAACCCGAACCCGAACCGTATCCCTAACCCGAACCCTAACCCGAACCCTAACCCTAACCCTAACCTGAACACTAACCACTAACCCTAACCCGAACCCTAACACTAACCCGAACCCGAACCCTAACCCTAACCCGAACCCTAACCCTAACCCGAACCCTAACCCTACCCGAAACCTAACCCTAACCTAACCCGAACCCGAACCCGAACCCTAACCCTAACCCTAACCCAAACCCTAAACCTAACCCGAACCCTAACCCTAACCCGAACCCTAACCCTAACCCTAAACCGAACCCTAACCCTAAGCCGAACCCTAACCCTAACCCGAACCCGAACCCGAAACCTAACCCTAAACCGAACCCTAACCCTAACCCTAACCCTAAACCGAAAACTAACCCTAACCCTAACCCAACCCGAACCCGAACCCTAACCCTAACCTGAACCCTAACACTAACCCGAACCCTAACCCTAACCCTAACCCGAACCCTAAACCTAACCCTAAGCCGAACCCTAACCCTAACCCGAACCCTAACCCTAACCCGAACCCGAACCCGAAACCTAACCCTAACCCGAACCCTAACCCTAACCCTAACCCGAACCCTAACCCAAACCCGAACCCTAACCCGAACCCGAACCCTAACCCTAACCCGAACCCGAACCCTAACCCTAACCATAACCCGAACCCTAACCCAAACCTAACCCTAAACACAACTCTAACCCGAACCCTAACCCGAACCCTAACCCGAACCCTAACCCCTAACACTAACCCGAACCCGAACCCTACCCCGAACCCGAAACCTAACCCTAAACCTAACCTTAACCCTCACCCTAAACCTAACCGCGAACCCGAACCCTAACCCTAACCCTAACCCGAACCCTAACCCGAACCCTAAACCGAACCCCAACCCTAACCCTAACCCGAACCCGAACCCGAACCCTAACCCTAACCCGAACCCTAACCCCACCCTAACCCTAACCCTAACCCTAACCGGAATCTTAACCCTAACCCTAACCCGACCCCTAACCCGAACCCTAACACGAAACCTAAACCTAACCCTAACCCTAACCCTAACCCGAACCCTGACCCTAACCCTAACCCGAAACCTAACCGTAACCCTAACCCTAACCCTAACCCGAACCCTAACCCTAACCCGAACCCGAACCCTAACCCTAACCCGAAACCTAAACCGAATCCACCCTAACCCGAACCCTAACCCTAACCCGAAACCTAACCATAACCCTAAACCTAACCGGAAACCTAAACCTAACCCGAACCCTAACCCTAAACCTAACCCGAACCCTAAACCGAACCCTAACCCTAACCCTAACCCGAACCCTAACCCCAACCCGAAACCTAACTATAACCCTAACCCGAACCCTCAACCTAACCCTAACCCAAACCATAACCGTAACCCGAACAATAACCCTAACCCTAACCCTAACCCTAACCCGAACCCTAACCCTAACCCTAACACTAACCCGAACCCGAACCCGAACCCTTACCTAACCCTAACCTGAAGACTAACCCCTAACCCTAACCCGAACCCGAACCCTAAACCTAACCCTAACCCTAACCCTAACCCGAACCAGAACCCTATCACTAACCCGAACCCTAACCCTAACCCTAACCCGAACCCAAAACCTAACCCGAACCCTAACCCTAACCTTAACCCGAACCCAAACCCTAACACGAAACCTAACCCTAACCCGAACCCGAACCCTAACCCTAACCCTAAACCTAACCCGTACACTAACCCTAACCCGAACCCGAACACTAACCCTAACCCTAACCCTAACCCTAACCCGAACCCGAACACTAACCCTAACCCTAACCCTAAACCTAACCCTAACCCGAACCCTAAACCTAACCCAAAACCGAACCCTAACCCTAACCCTAAACCTAACCCTAACCCGAACCCGAACCCTAACACTAACCCGAACCCTAACCCGAACCCTAACCCTAACCCGAACCCTAACCCTAACCGAAACCTAACCCTAACCTAACCCGAACCCTAACCCGAACCCTAACCCTAACCCTAACCCGAACCTTAAACCTAACCCGAACCCTAACCCTAACCCTAACCTTAACCCTAACCCGAACCCTAACCCTAACCCTAACCCTAACCCTAACCCGAACCTGAACCCTAAACCTAACCCTAACCCGAACCCTAACCCTAACCCTAACCCGAACCCTAACCCTAACCCGAACCCTAACCCTAACCCGAAAACTAACCCTAACCCTAACCCGAACCCGAACCCGAACCCTAACCCTAACCCTAACCCGAACCCTAACCCTAAGCCGAACCCTAACCCTAACCCTAACCCGAACCCTAACCCTAACCCTAACCCGAACCCTAACCCTAACCCGAACCCTAACCCGAACCCGAACCCGAAGCCTAACCCTAACGCGAACCCTAACCCTAACCCTAACCCGAACCCTAACCCAAACCGAACCCTAACCCGAACCCGAACCATACCCTAACCTGAACCCGAAACCTAACCCTAACCCTAACCCTAACCCTAACCCTAACCCGAACCCTAACCCTAAACCTAACCCTAAACTCAACTCTAACCCGAACCCTAAACCGAACCCTAACCCGAACCCTAACCCCTAACACTAACCCGAACCCGAACCCTACCCCGAACCCGAACCCTAACCCTAAACCTAACCCTAACCCTCACCCTAACCCTAACCCCGAACCCGAACCCTAACCCTAAACCTAATCCGAACCCTAACCCGAACCCTAACCCGAACCCCAACCCTAAACCTAACCCGAACCCGAACCCTAACCCTAACCCGAACCCTAACCCCACCCTAACCCTTACCCTAACCCTAACCGGAACCCTAACCCTAACCCTAACCCGACCCCTAAACCGAACCCTAACACGAAACCTAACCCTAACCCTAACCCTAACCATAACCCTAGCCCGAAACCTGACCCTAAGCCTAACCCGAACCCTAACCGTAACCCTAACCCTAACCCTAACCCGAACCCTAACCCTAACCAGAACCCGAACCCTAACCATAACCCGAAACCTAAACCGAAACCTAAACCTAACCCGAACCCTAACCCTAAACCTAACCCGAACACTAACCCGAACCCTAACCCTAACCCTAACACGAACCCTAACCCCAACCCGAACCCTAACCATAACCCTAACCCGAACCCTCAACCTAACCCTAACCCAAACCCTAACCGTAACCCGAACAATAACCCTAACCCTAACCCTAACCCTAACCCTAACCCGAACCCTAACCCTAACCCTAACCCGAACCCGAACCCTAACCCTAACCCGAAACCTAACCCTAACCCTAACCCTAACCCGAACCCTAACCCTAACCCGAAACCTAACCCTAAACCTAACCCGAACCCGAACCTTAACACCTAACCCTAACCCGAACCCGAAACCTAAACCTAACCCTAACCCTAACCTTACCCTAACCCGAACCCGAACCCTATCCCTAACCCGAACCCTAACCCGAACCCTAACCCTAACCCTAACCTGAACACTAACCCCTAACCCTAACCCGAACCCTAACACTAACCCGAACCCGAACCCTAACCCTAACCCGAACCCTAACCCTAACCCGAACCCTAACCCTACCCGAAACCTAACCCTAACCTAACCCGAACCCTAACCCGAACCCTAACCCTAACCCTAATCCGAACCCTAACCCTAACCCGAACCCGAACCCGAACCCTAACCCTAACCCTAACCCGAACCCTAACACTAACCCGAACCCTAACCCTAACCCTAACCCGAACCCTAACCCTAACCCTAAGCCGAACCCTAACCCTAACCCGAACCCTAGCCCTAACCCGAACCCGAGCCCGAACCCTAACCCTAACCCGAACCCTAACCCTAACCCTAACCCTAACCCAAACCCTAACCCAAAACCGAAACCTAACCCGTACCCGAACCCTAACCCTAACCCGAACCCGAACCCTAAACCTAACCCTAACCCTAACCCTAACCTGAACCCTAACCCTAAACCTAACCCTAAACACAACTCTAACCCGAACCCTAACCCGAACCCTAACCCGAACCCTAACCCCTAAAACTAACCCGAACACGAACCCTACCCCGAACCCGAAACCTAACCCTAAACCTAACCTTAACCCTCATCCTAAACCTAACCCCGAACCCGAACCCTAACCCTAACCCTAACCCGAACCCTAACCCGAACCCTAACCCGAACCCCAACCCTAACCCTAACCCGAACCCGAACCCGAACCCTAACCCTAACCCCAACCCTAACCCCACCCTAACCCTAACCCTAATCCTAACCGGAACCCTAACCCTAACCCTAACCCGACCCCTAACCCGAACCCTAACACGAAACCTAACCCTAACCCTAACCCTAACCCTAACCCGAACCCTGACCCTAACCCTAACCCGAACCCTAACCGTAACCCTAACCCTAACCCGAACCCTAACCCTAACCCGAACCAGAAACCTAACCCTAACCCGAAACCTAAACCGAACCCACCCTAACCCGAACCCTAACCCTAACCCGAAACCTAACCCTAACCCTAACCCGAACCCTAACCCTAACCCTAAGCCGAACCCTAACCCTAACCCGAACCCTAGCCCTAACCCGAACCCGAGCCCGAACCCTAACCCTAACCCGAACCCTAACACTAACCCTAACCCGAACCCTAACCCAAAACCGAACCCTAACCCGAACCCGAACCCTAACCCTAACCCGAACCCGAACCCTAAACCTAACCCTAACACTAACCCGAACCCTAACCCTAAACCTAACCCTAAACACAACTCTAACCCGAACCCTAACCCGAACCCTAACCCGAACCCTAACCCCTAAAACTAACCCGAACACGAACCCTACCCCGAACCCGAACCCTAACACTAAACCTAACCTTAACCCTCATCCTAAACCTAACCCCGAACCCGAACCCTAACCCTAACCCTAACCGAACCCTAACCCGAACCCTAACACGAACCCCAACCCTAACCCTAACCCTAAACCGAACCCTAACCCTAAACCGAACCCTAACCCGAACCCGAACCCGAACCCTAACCCTAAACCGAACCCTAACCCTAACCCTAACCCGAACCCTAACACAAACCCGAACCCTAACCCTAACCTGAACCCTAACAATAACCCTAACCCTAACCAGAACCCTAACCCGAACCCTAAGTCTAACCCGAACCCTAAACCGAACCCTAACCCGAACCCTAACCCTAACCCTAACCTGAATCCGAAACCTAACCCTAACCCTAACCCTAACCCAAACACTAAGCCTAACCCTAACCCTAACCCTAATCCTCACCCCTAACCCTAACCCGAACCCTAAACCTAACCCGAACCCTAACCCTAACCCTAACCTGAACCCTAACCCTAACCCTAACCCTAACCCTAACTCGAACCCTAACCCGAACCCTAACCCTAACCCTAACCCTAACCCGAACGCTAACCTGAACTCTAACTCGACCCTAACCCTAACCCCTAAACCTACCCCTAACCCGAAACCTAACCCTAACCCGAACCCGTACCCAAACACGAACCCTAACCCGAACCCGAACCCTAACCCTAACCCGAACCCGAACCCTAACCCTAACCCGAAACCTAACCCTAATCTTAACTCTAACCCAAACCCTAACCCGAATCCTAAATCGAACCCAAACCCTAAAGCGAACCCTAACCCGAACCCTAACCCTAACCCTAAAGCTAACCAGAACCCGAACCCTAACCCTAACCCGAACCCTAACCCTAACCCGAAACCTCACCCTAACCCTAACCCCGAACCCGAACCCTAACCAGAACCCTAACCCGAAACCCAACCCTAACCCTAACCCGAACCCGAACCCGAACCCTAACCATAACCCTAACCCTAACCCTAACCCGAACCCAAAACCTAACCCGAACCCTAACCCTAACCTTAACCCGAACCCAAACCCTAACACGAAACCTAACCCTAACCCGAACCCGAACCCTAACCCTAACCCTAAACCTAACCCGTACACTAACCCTAACCCGAACCCGAACACTAACCCTAACCCTAACCCTAACCCTAACCCGAACCCGAACACTAACCCTAACCCTAACCCTAAACCTAACTCTAACCCGAACCCTAACCCTAACCCAAAACCGAACCCTAACCCTAACCCTAAACCTAACCCTAACCCGAACCCGAACCCTAACACTAACCCGAACCCTAACCCGAACCCTAACCCTACCCGAACCCTAACCCTACCCGAAACCTAACCCTAACCTAACCCGAACCCTAACCCGAACCCTAACCCTAACCCTAACCCGAACCTTAAACCTAACCCGAACCCTAACCCTAACCCTAACCTTAACCCTAACCCGAACCCTAACCCTAACCCTAACCCTAACCCGAACCTGAACCCTAACCCTAACCCTAACCCGAACCCTAACCCTAACCCTAACCCGAACCCTAACCCTAACCCGAACCCTAACCCTAACCCGAAAACTAACCCTAACCCTAACCCGAACCCGAACCCTAACCCTAACCCTAACCCGAACCCTAACCCTAAGCCGAACACTAACCCTAACCCTAACCCGAACCCTAACCCTAACCCTAACCCGAACCCTAACCCTAACCCGAACCCTAACCCGAACCCGAACCCGAAGCCTAACCCTAACGCGAACCCTAACCCTAACCCTAACCCGAACCCTAACCCAAACCGAACCCTAACCCGAACCCGAACCCTACCCTAACCTGAACCCGAAACCTAACCCTAACCCTAACCCTAACCCTAACCCTAACCCGAAACCTAACCCTAAACCTAACCCTAAACTTAACTCTAACCCGAACCCTAACCCGAACCCTAACCCGAACCCTAACCCCTAACACTAACCCGAACCCGAACCCTACCCCGAACCCGAACCCTAACCCTAAACCTAACCCTAACCCTCACCCTAACCCTAACCCCGAAACCGAACCCTAACCCTAAACCTAATCCGAACCCTAACCCGAACCCTAACCCGAACCCCAACCCTAAACCTAACCCGAACCCGAACCCGAACCCTAACCCTAACCCGAACCCTAACCCCACCCTAACCCTTACCCTAACCCTAACCGGAACCCTAACCCTAACCCTAACCCGACCCCTAAACCGAACCCTAACACGAAACCTAACCCTAACCCTAACCCTAACCCTCACCCTAACCCGAAACCTGACACTAAGCCTAACCCGAACCCTAACCGTAACCCTAACCCTAACCCTAAACCGAACCCTAACCCTAACCAGAACCCGAACCCTAACCCTAACCCGAAACCTAAACCGAAACCTAAACCTAACCCGAACCCTAACCCTAAACCTAACCCGAACCCTAACCCGAACCCTAACCCTAACCCTAACCCGAACCCTAACCCCAACCCGAACCCTAACCATAACCCTAACCCGAACCCTCAACCTAACCCTAACTCAAACCCTAACCGTAACCCGAACAATAACCCTAACCCTAACCCTAACCCTAACCCTATCCCGAACCCTAACCCTAACCCTAACCCGAACCCGAACCCTAACCCTAACCCGAAACCTAACCCTAACCCTAACCCTAACCCGAACCCTAACCCTAACCCGAAACCTAACCCTAAACCTAACCCGAACCCGAACCCTAACACCTAACCCTAACCCGAACCCGAAACCTAAACCTAACCCTAACCCTAACCTTACCCTAACCCGAACCCGAACCGTATCCCTAACCCGAACCCTAACCCGAACCCTAACCCTAACCCTAACCTGAACACTAACCCCTAACCCTAACCCGAACCCTAACACTAACCCGAACCCGAACCCTAACCCTAACCCGAACCCTAACCCTAACCCGAACCCTAACCCTACCTGAAACCTAACCCTAACCTAACCCGAACCCTAACCCGAACCCTAACCCTAACCCTAATCCGAACCCTAACCCTAACCCGAACCCGAACCCGAACCCTAACCCTAACCCTAACCCGAACCCTAACAATAACCCGAACCCTAACCCTAACCCTAACCCGAACCCTAACCCTAACCCTAAGCCGAACCCTAACCCTAACCCGAACCCTAGCCCTAACCCGAACCCGAGCCCGAACCCTAACCCTAACCCGAACCCTAACACTAACCCTAACCCGAACCCTAACCCAAAACCGAACCCTAACCCGAACCCGAACCCTAACCCTAACCCGAACACGAACCCTAAACCTAACCCTAACCCTAACCCGAACACTAACCCTAAACCTAACCCTAAACACAACTCTAACCCGAACCCTAACCCGAACCCTAACCCGAACCCTAACCCCTAAAACTAACCCGAACACGAACCCTACCCGAACCCGAAACCTAACCCTAAACCTAACCTTAACCCTCATCCTAAACCTAACCCCGAACCCGAACCCTAACCCTAACCCTAACCCGAACCCTAACCCGAACCCTAACCCGAACCCCAACCCTAACCCTAACCCGAACCCGAACCCGAACCCGAACCCTAACCCTAACCCCAACCCTAACCCCACCCTAACCCTAACCCTAATCCTAACCGGAACCCTAACCCTAACCCTAACCCGACCCCTAACCGGAACCCTAACACGAAACCTAACCGTAACCCTAAACCTAACCCTAACCCGAACCCTGACCCTAACCCTAACCCGAACCCTAACCGTAACCCTAACCCTAACCCTAACCCGAACCCTAACCCTAACCCGAACCAGAAACCTAACCCTAACCCGAAACCTAAACCGAACCCACCCTAACCCGAACCCTAACCCTAACCCGAAACCTAACCCTAACCCTAACCCGAACCCTAACCCTAACCCTAAGCCGAACCCTAACCCTAACCCGAACCCTAGCCCTAACCCGAACCCGAGCCCGAACCCTAACCCTAACCCGAACCCTAACACTAACCCTAACCCGAACCCTAACCCAAAACCGAACCCTAACCCGAACCCGAACCCTAACCCTAACCCGAACCCGAACCCTAAACCTAACCCTAACCCTAACCCGAACCCTAACCCTAAACCTAACCCTAAACACAACTCTAACCCGAACCCTAACCCGAACCCTAACCCGAACCCTAACCCCTAAAACTAACCCGAACACGAACCCTACCCCGAACCCGAACCCTAACCCTAAACCTAACCTTAACCCTCATCCTAAACCTAACCCCGAACCCGAACCCTAACCCTAACCCTAACCCGAACCCTAACCCGAACCCTAACACGAACCCCAACCCTAACCCTAACCCTAAACCGAACCCTAACCCTAAACCGAACCCTAACCCGAACCCGAACCCGAACCCTAACCCTAAACCGAACCCTAACCCTAACCCTAACCCTAACCCTAACCCGAACCCTAACCCAAACCCGAACCCTAACCCTAACCTGAACCCTAACAATAACCCTAACCCTAACCAGAACCCTAACCCGAACCCTAAGTCTAACCCGAACCCTAAACCGAACCCTAACCCGAACCCTAACCCTAACCCTAACCTGAATCCGAAACCTAACCCTAACCCTAACCCTAACCCAAACACTAAGCCTAACCCTAACCCTAACCCTAATCCTCACCCCTAACCCTAACCCGAACCCTAAACCTAACCCGAACCCTAACCCTAACCCTAACCTGAACCCTAACCCTAACCCTAACCCTAACCCTAACCCTAACTCGAACCCTAACCCGAACCCTAACCCTAACCCTAACCCTAACCCGAACGCTAACCCGAACTCTAACTCGACTCTAACCCTAACCCCTAAACCTAACCCTAACCCGAAACCTAACCCTAACCCGAACCCGTACCCAAACACGAACCCTAACCCGAACCCGAACCCTAACCCTAACCCGAACCCGAACCCTAACCCGAAACCTAACCCGAACCCTAACCCTAACCCTAACCCGAAACCTAACCCTAATCTTAACTCTAACCCAAACCCTAACCCGAATCCTAAATCGAACCCAAACCCTAAACCGAACCCTAACCCGAACCCTAACCCTAACCCTAAAGCTAACCAGAACCCGAACCCTAACCCTAACCCGAACCCTAACCCTAACCCGAAACCTCACCCTAACCCTAACCCGAACCCGAACCCTAACCCTAACCCTAACCCGAACCCTAACCCTAACCCTAACCCTAACCCGAAACCTAACCCTAACCCATAACCCTAACCCTAACCCTAACCCGAACACTAACCCTAACCCTAACGCTAACCCTAACCCTAACCCGAACCCGAACCCTAACCCTAAACCTAACCCAAACCCTAACCCTAACCCTAACCCGAACCCTAAACCTAAACCGAACCCTAACCCTAACCCGAAACCTAACCCTAACCCTAACCCGACCCCGAACCCGAAACCTAACCCTAACCCTAACCCGAACCCTAACCCTACCCGAACCCTAACCCTAACCCTAACCGGAACCCTAACCCTAACACTAAACCGAAACCTAACCCTAACCCGAAACCTAACCCTAACCCGAACCCGAACCCGAACCCTAACCCTAACCCGAACCCTAACCATAACCCTAACCCGAACCCTAAACCAAACCCGAACCCTAACCCGAACCCGAAACCTAACCCTAACCCGAACCCGAACCCTAACCCTAACCCTAACCCTAACACGAACCCTAACCCTAAACCTAACCCTAAACACAACCCTAACCCGAACCCTAACCCAAACCCTAACCCGAACCCTAACCCCTATCACTAACACGAAACCGAACCCTAGCCCGAACCCTAACCCTAACCCTAACCCTAACCCTCACACTAACCCTAACCCCGAACCCGAACCCTAACCCTAACCCTAACCCGAACCCTAACCCGAACCCTAACCCGAACCCTAACCCTAACCCTAATCCGAACCCTAACCCGAACCCTAACCCGAACCCCAACCCTAACCCTAACCCGAACCCGAAACCGAAACCTAACCCTAACCTGAACCCTAACCCCACCCTAACCCTTACCCTAACCCTAACCGGAACCCTAACCCTAACCCTAACCCGACCCCTAACACGAACCCTAACACGAAACCTAACCCTAACCCTAACCCTAACCCTAACCCGAAACCTGACCCTAACCCTAACCCGAACCCTAACCGTAACCCTAACCCGAACCCTAACCCGAACCCTAACCCTAAGCAGAACCCGAACCCTAACCCTAACCCGAAACCTAAACCGAAACCTAAACCTAACACGAACCCTAACCCTAAACCTAACCCGAACCCTAACCCGAACCCTAACCCTAACCCTAACCCGAACCCTAACCCCACCCGAACCCTAACCATAACCCTAACCCGAACCCTCAACCTAACCCTAACCCAAACCCTAACCGTAACCCGAACAATAACCCTAACCCTAACCCTAACCCTAACCCTAACCCGAACCCTAACCCTAACCCTAACCCGAACCCGAACCCTAACCCTAACCCGAAACCTAACCCTAACCCTAACCCTAACCCGAACCCTAACCCTAACCCGAAACCTAACCCTAAACCTAACCCGAACCCGAACCCTAACACCTAACCGTAACCCGAACCCGAACCCTAAACCTAACCCTAACCCTAACCTTACCCTAACACGAACCCGAACCCTATCCCTAACCCGAACCCTAACCCGAACCCTAACCGTAACCCTAACCTGAACACTAACCCCTAACCCTAACCCTAACCCAAACCCTAAACCTAACCCGAACCCTAACCCTAACCCGAACCCGAACCCTAACCCTAACCCTAAACCGAACCCTAATCCTAACCCAAACCCGAACCCTAACCCTAACCCGAACCCTAACCCTAACCCGAACCCGAACCCTAACCCAAACCCGAACCCTAACCCGAACCCGAACCCTAACCCTAACCCGAACCCGAACCCTAACCCTAACCCTAACCCTAACCCGAACCCTAACCCTAAACCTAACCCTAAACACAACTCTAACCCGAACCCTAAACCGAACCCTAACCCGAACCCTAACCCCTAACACTAACCCTAAAATGAACCCTACCCCGAACCCGAACCCTAACCCTAAACCTAACCTTAACCCTCAACCTAAACCTAACCCCGAACCCGAAACCTAACCCTAACCCTAACCCGAACCCTAACCCGAACCCTAACCCGAACCCCAACCCTAACCCTAACCCGAACCCGAACCCGAACCCTAACCCTAACCCGAACCCTAACCCCACCCTAACCCTAACCCTAACCCTAACCGGAACCCTAACCCTAACCCTAACCCGACCCCTAACCCGAAACCTAACACGAAACCTAACCCTAACCCTAACCCTAACCCTAACCCAAACCCTGACCCTAAACCTAACCCGAACCCTAACCGTAACCCTAACCCTAACCCTAACCCGAACCCTAACCCTAACCCGAACCCGAACCCTAACCCTAACCCGAAACCTAAACCGAACCCACCCTAACCCGAACCCTAACCCTAACCCGAAACCTAACCCTAACCCTAAACCTAACCCGAAACCTAAACCTAACCCGAACCCTAACCCTAAACCTAACCCGAACCCTAACCCGAACCCTAACCCAAACCCTAACCCGAACCCTAACCCTAACCCTAACCCTAACCCTAAACCGAACCCTAACCCGAACCCTAACCCTAACCCTAACCTGAACACTAACCCCTAACCCTAACCCGAACCCTAAGCCGAAACCTAACCCTAAACCTAACCCGAAACCTAACCCTAACCCTATCCCTAACCCGAACCCTCAACGTAACCCTAACTCTAACCCTAAACCTAACCCTTAACCGAACCCTAACCCTAACCCGAACTTTAACCCGAACCCTAACCCGAACCCGAACCCTAACCATAACCCTAACCCTAACCCGAACACTAACCCTAACCCGATCCCTAACCCTAAACCTAACCCTAACCCTAACCCGAAACCATCCCTAACACTAACCTAACCCTAATCCGAAACCTAACACTAACCCTAACCCTAACCCTAACACTATCCCCTAACCCTAACCCGAAACCTAACCCTAAACCTAACCCGAACCCGAACCCTAACCCCTAACCCTAACCCGAACCCGAACCCTAAACCTAACCCTAACCCTAACCCTAACCCTAACCCGAACCCGAACCCTATCACTAACCCGAACCCTAACCCTAACCCTAACCCGAACCCAAAACCTAACCCGAACACTAACCCTAACCTTAACCCGAACCCAAACCCTAACACGAAACCTAACCCTAACCCGAACCCGAACCCTAACCCTAACCCTAATCCTAACCCGCACACTAACCCTAACCCGAACCCGAAAACGAACCCTAACCCTAACCCTAAACCTAACCCTAACCCGAACCCTAACCCTAACCCAAAACCGAAACATAACCCTAACCCTAACCCTAACCCTAACCCTAACCCTAAACCTAATCCTAACATCAACCCTAAATCTAACACTAACCCTAACGCTAACCCGAACCCTAACCCTAACCCTAAACCTAACCCTAACCCTAACCCGAACCCGAACCCTAACACTAACCCGAACCCTAACCCGAACCCTAACCCTAACCCGAACCCTAACCCTACCAGAAACCTAACCCTAACCTAACCCGAACCCGAACCCGAACCCTAACCCTAACACTAACCCGAAACCTAAACCTAACCCGAACCCTAAACCTAACCCTAACCCGAACCCTAACCCTAACCCTAAACCGAACCCTAACCCTAAACCGAACCCTAACCCTAACCCTAACCCTAACCCGAACCCTAACCCAAAGCCGAACCCTAACCCTAACCTGAACCCTAACAATAACCCTAACCCTAACCCGAACCCTAACCCGAACCCTAAGTCTAACCCGAACCCTAAACCGAACCCTAACCCGAACCCTAACCCTAACCCTAACCTGAATCCGAAACCAAACCCTAAACCTAACCCTAACCCTAACTCGAACCCTAAACCGAACCCTAACCCTAACCCTAACCCTAACGGGAACGCTAACCCGAACTCTAACTCGACCCTAACCCTAACCCCTAAACCTAACCCTAACCCGAAACCTAACCCTAACCCGAACCCGTACCCAAACACGAACCCTAACCCGAACCCGAACCCTAACCCTAACCCGAAACCGAACCCTAACCCGAAACCTAACCCGAACCCTAACCCTAACCCTAACCCGAACCCTAACCCTAATCTAAACTCTAAACCAAACCCTACCCCGAATCCTAAATCGAACCCAAACCCTAACCCGAACCCTAACCCGAACCCTAACCCTAACCCTAAACCTAACCCGAACCCGAACCCTAACCCTAACCCGAACCCTAACCCTAACCCGAAACCTCACCCTAACCCTAACCCCGAACCCGAACCCTAACCCTAACCCTAACCCGAACCCTAACCCTAACCCTAACCCTAACCCGAACCCTAACCCTAACACCTAACCCTAACCCTAACCCTAACCCGAACCCTAACCCTAACCCTAACGCTAACCCTAACCCTAACCCGAACCCGAACCCTAACCCTAACCCTAACCCAAACACTAACCCTAACCTAACCCGAACCCTAACCCTAAACCGAACCCTAACCCTAACCCGAAACCTAATCCTAAACCTAACCCGACCCCGAACCCGAACCCTAACCCTAACCCTAACCGGAACCCTAACCCTAACCCGAACCCTAACCCTAACCCTAACCCGAACCCTAACCCTAACCCTAACCCGAAACCTAACCCTAACCCGAAACCTAACCCTAACCCGAACCCGAACCCGAACCCTAACCCTAACCCGAACCCTAACCCTAACCCTAACCCGAACCCTAACCCAAACCCGAACCCTAACCCGAACCCAAACCCTAACCCTAACCCGAACCCGAACCCTAACCCTAACCCTAACCCTAACCCGAACCCTAACCCTAAACCTAACCCTAAACACAACCCTAACCCGAACCCTAACCCAAACCCTAACCCGAACCCTAACCCCTAACACTAACCCGAACCCGAACCCTAGCCCGAACCCGAACCCTAACCCTAACGCTAACCCTAACCCTCACCCTAACCGTAACCCCGAACCCGAAACCTAACCCTAACCCTAACCCGAACCCTAACCCGAACCCTAACCCGAACCCCAACACTAACCCTAACCCGAACCCGAACCCAAACCCTAACCCTAACCCGAACCCTAACCCCACCCTAACCCTAACCCTAACCCTAACCGGAACCCTAACCCTAACCCTAACCCGACCCCTAACCCGAACCCTAACACGAACCCTAACCCTAACACTAACCCTAACCCTAACCCTAACCCGAACCCTAACCCTAACCCTAACCCGAACCCTAACCGTAACCATAACCATAACCCTAAACCTAACCCTAACCCGGACCCGAACCCTAACCCTAACCCGAAACCTAAACCGAACCCACCCTAACCCGAACCCTAACCCTAACCCGAAACCTAACCCTAACCTAAACCTAACCCGAAACCTAAAACTAACCCGAACCCTAGCCCTAAACCTAACCCGAACCCTAACCCGAAACCTAACCATAACCTAACCCGAAACCTAACCCTAACCCAAACCCTAACGGTAACCCGAACAATAACCCTAACCCTAACCCTAACCCTAACCAGAACCCTAACCCTAATCCTAACCCGAACCCTAACCCGAACCCTAACCCTAACCCTAACCTGAACACTAACCCCTAAGCCTAACCCGAACCCGAACCCTAACACGAACCCTAACTCTAACCCAAACCCTAACCCTAACCTTAACCCTAACCCGAACCCTAACCCTAACCCTAACTCTAACCCTAAACCTAACCCTAAACTGAACCCTAACCCTAACCCGAACCCTAAAGCGAAACCTAACCCTAACCCTAACCCTACCCGAACCCTAACCCTAAACCGAACCCTAACCCAAAACCGAGCCCTAACCCTAACCCTAACCCTAACCCGAACTTTAACCCCAACCCTAACCCTAACCCGAACCCTAACCCTAACCCGAACCCTAACCCGAACACTAACCCTAACCCGATCCCTAACCCTAAACCTAACCATAACCCTAACCCGAACCCTAACCCTAACCCTAACCTAACCCTAATCCGAACCCTAACCCTAACCCTAACGCTAACCCTAACACAAACCCCTAAACCTTACCCGAAACCTAACCCTAAACCTAACCCGAACCTGAACCCTAACCCCTAACCCTAACCCAAACACGAACCCTAAACCTAACCCTAACCCTAACCCTAACCCTAACCCGAACCCGAACCCTATCCCTAACCCGAACCCTAACCCTAACCCTAACCCGAACCCGAACCCTAAACCGAACCCTAACCCTAACCTTAACCCGAACCCAAACCCTAACACGAAACCTAACCCTAACCCGAAACCGAACCCTAACCCTAACCCTAAACCTAACCTGCACACTAACCCTAACCCGAACCCGAACCCAACCCTAATCCTAACCCGAACCCTAACCCTAACCCGAACCCTAACCCTACCCGAAACCTAACCCTAACCTAACCCGAACCCGAACCCTAACCCTAACCGTAACCCGAACCCTAACCATAACCCGAACCCTAACCCTAACCCTAACCCGAACCCTAAACCTAACCCTAAACCGAACCCTAACCCTAACCCGAACACTAAGCCTAACCCGAACCCGAACCCGAAACCTAACCCTAAACCGAACCCTAACCCTAACCCTAACCCTAACCCGAACCCTAACCCTAAACCGAACCCTAACCCGAACTCGAACCCTAACCATAACCCGACCACGAAACCTAACCCTAACCCGAACCCTAACCCTAACCCGAACCCGAACCCTAACCCTAATCCGAAACCTAACCCTAACCCGAACCCTAACCCTAATCTTAACCCTAACCCTAACCCGAACCCTAACCCTAACCCTAACCCTAACCCTAACCCAAACCCTAACCCTAACCCTAACCCTAACCCTAACCCGAAACCTCACCCTAACCCTAACCCCGAACCTGAACCCTAACCCTAACCCGAAACCTAAACCGAACCCACCCTAACCCGAACCCTAACCCTAACCCGAAACCTAACCCTAACCCTAAACCTAACCCGAAACCTAAACCTAACCCGAAACCTAACCCTAAATCTAACCACAACCCTAACCCTAACCCGAACCCTAACCCTAACCCGAACCCGAACCCTAACCCTAACCCGAAACCTAAACCGAACCCACCCTAACCCGAACCCTAACCCTAACCCGAAACATAACCCTAACCCTAAACCTAACCCGAAACCTAAACCTAACCCGAAACCTAACCCTAAACCTAACGCGAACCCTAACCCGAACCCTAACCCTAACCCTAACCCGAACCCTAACTCTAACCCGAACCCTAACCATAACCCTAACCCGAACCCTCAACCTAACCCTAACCCAAACCCTAACCGTAACCCGAACAATAACCCTAACCCTAACCCTAACCCTAACCCGAACACTAAGCCTAACCCTAACCCGAACCCTAACCCGAACCCTAACCCTAACCCTAACCCGAACACTAACCCCTAACCATAACCCGAACCCTAACACTAACCCGAACCCGAACCCTAACCCGAACCCGAACCCTAACCCTAACCCAAACCCTAACCCTACCCGAAACCTAACCCTAACCTAACCCGAACCCGAACCCGAACCCTAACCCTAACCCTAACCCGAACCCTAAACCTAACCCGAACCCTAACCCTAACCCGAACCCGAACCCTAACCCTAACCCTAACCCTAACCCTAACCCGAACCCTAACCCTAAACCTAACCATAAACACAACTCTAACCCGAACACTAACCGGAACCCTAACCCGAACCCTAACCCCTAACACTAACCCGAACCCGAACCCTACCCCGAACCCGAACCCTAACCCTAAACCTAACCTTAACCCTCACACTAAACCTAACCTCGAACCCGAACCCTAACCCTAACCCTAACCCGAACCCTAACCCGAACCCTAACCCGAACCCCAACCCTAACCCTAACCCGAACCCGAACCCGAACCCTAACCCTAACCCGAACCCTAACCCCACCCTAACCCTAACCCTAACCCTAAACGGAACCCTAACCCTAACCCTAACCCGACCCCTAAACCGAACCCTAACACGAAACCTAACCCTAACCCTAAACCTAACCCTAACACGAACCCTGACCCTAACCCTAACCCGAACCCTAACCGTAACCAGAACCCTAACCCTAACCCGAACCCTAACCCTAACCCGAACCCGAACCCTAACCCTAACCCGAAACCTAAACCGAACCCACCCTAACCCGAACCCTAACCCTAACCCGAAACCTAACCCTAACCCTAAACCTAACCCGAAACCTAAACCTAACCCGAACCCTAACCCTAAACCTAACCCGAACCCTAACCCGAACCCTAACCCTAACCCTAACCCGAACACTAACCCCAACCCGAACCCTAACCATAACCCTAACCCGAACCCTCAACCTAACCCTAACCCAAACCCTAACCGTAACCCGAACAATAACCCTAACACTAACCCTAACCCTAACCCGAACCCTAACCATAACCCTAACCCTAACCCGAACCCTAACCCGAACCCTAACCCTAACCCTAACCTGAACACTAACCCCTAACCCTAACCCGAACCCAAACCCTAAGCCGAACCCTAACCCTAACCTGAACCTGAACCCTAACCCTAACCCTATCCCTAACCCGAACCCTAACCGTAACCCTAACTCTAACCCTAAACCTAACCCTAACCCTAACCCGAACCCTAACCCTAACCCTAACCTAACCCTAATCCGAACCCTAACCCTAACCCTAACCCTAACCCTAACACTAACCCCTAACCCTAACCCGAAACCTAACCCTAAACCTAACCCGAACCCGAACACTAACCCCTAACCCTAACCCGAACCCGAACCCTAAACCTAACCCTAACCCTAACCCGAACCCGAACCCTATACCTAACCCGAACCCTAACCCTAACCCTAACCCGAACACAAAACCTAACCCGAACCCTAACCCTAACCTTAACCCGAACCCAAAGCCTAACACGAAACCTAACCCTAAACCGAACCCGAACCCTAACCCTAACCCTAAAACTAACCCGCACACTAAACCTAACCCAAACTCGAACACTAACCCTAACCCTAACCCTAAACCTAACCCTAACCCGAACCCTAACACTAACCCAAAACCGAAACCTAACCCTAACCCTAACCCTAACCCTAACCCTAACCCTAATATCAACCCTAAATCTAACACTAACCCTAACGCTAACCCGAACCCTAACCCTAACCCTAAACCTAACCCTAACCCGAACCCGAACCCTAACAGTAACCCGAACCCTAACCCTAACCCGAACCCTAACCCTAACCCGAACCCTAACCCT
Organism: Urocyon cinereoargenteus; assembly: GCA_032313775.1. Classification (NCBI taxonomy): domain Eukaryota; kingdom Metazoa; phylum Chordata; class Mammalia; order Carnivora; family Canidae; genus Urocyon; species Urocyon cinereoargenteus. Next base: position 563,817 of record JAVLSZ010000077.1, on the reverse strand, counting down.
ACCCGAAACCTAACCCTAACCTAACCCGAACCCGAACCCGAACCCTAACCCTAACCCTAACCCGAACCCTAAACCTAACCCGAACCCTAACCCTAACCCTAAACCGAACCCTTACCCTAACCCTAAACCGAAACCTAACCCTAAACCGAACCCTAAACCTAACCCGAACCCGAACCCTAACCCTAAACCGAACCCTAACCCTATCCCTAACCCTAACCCGAACCCTAACCCAAACCCGAACCCTAACCCGAACTCGAACCCTAACCATAACCCGACCCCGAAACCTAACCCTAACCCGAACCCTAACCCTAACCCGAACCCTAACAATAACCCTAACCCTAACCCGAACCCTAACCCGAACCCTAACTCTAACCCGAACCCTAAACCGAACCCTAACCCGAACCCTAACCCTAACCCTAACCTGAATCCGAAACCTAACCCTAACCCTAACCCTAACCCAAACACTAACCCTAACCCTAACCCTAACCCTAACCCTAACCCCTAACCCTAACCCGAACACTAAACCTAACCCGAACCCTAACCCTAACCCTATCCTGAACCCTAACCCTAACCATAACCCTAACCCTAACCCAAACACGAACCCTGACCCGAACCCGAACCCTACCCTAACCTGAACCCGAAACCTAACCCTAACCCTAACCCTAACCCGAACCCCAACCTTAACCCTAACCCGAACCCGAACCCTAAACCTAACCCGAACCCTAACCCCACCCTAACCCTAACCCTAACCCTAACCGGAACCCTAACCCTAAGCCTAACCCGACCCCTAACCCGAACCCTAACACGAAACCTAACCCTAACCCTAACCCTAACCCTAACCCGAAACCTGACCCTAAGCCAAACCCGAACCCTAACCGTAACCCTAACCCTAACCCTAACCCGAACCCTAACCCTAACCCGAAACCTAACCCGAAACCTAAACCGAAACCGAAACCTAACCCGAACCCTAACCCTAACCCTAACCCGAACCCGAACCCTAAACCTAACCCGAAACCTAACCCTAACCCTAACCCTAACCCGAACCCTAACCCTAACCCGAAACCTAACCCTAAACCTAACCCGAAACCGAACCCTAACACCTAACCCTAACCCGAACCCGAACCCTAAACCTAACCCTAACCCTAACCTTACCCTAACCCGAAACCGAACCCTATCCCTAACCCGAACCCTAACCCGAACCCTAACCCTAACACTAACCTGAACACTAACCCCTAACCCGAACCCGAACCCTAACACTAACCCGAACCCGAACCCTAACCCTAACCCGAACCCTAACCCTAACCCGAACCCTAACCCTACCCGAAACCTAACCCTAACCTAACCCGAACCCGAACGCGAACCCTAACCCTAACCCTAACCCAAACACTAAACCTAACCCGAAACCTAACCCTAACCCTAACCCGAACCGTAACCCTAACCCTAAACCGAACCCTAACCCTAACCCGAACCCTAACCCTAACCCGAACCCGAAACCGAACCCTAAACCTAAACCGAACCCTAACCCTAACCCTAACCCTAAACCGACAACTAACCCTAACCCTAACCCGAACCCGAACCCGAACCCTAACCCTAACCCTAACCCGAACCCTAACACTAACCCAAACCCTAAACCTAACCCTAACCCGAAACCTAAACCTAACACTAATCCGAACCCTAACCCTAACCCGAACCCTAACCCTAACCCGAACCCGAACCCGAACCCTAACCCTAACCCGAACCCTAACCCTAACCCGAACCCGAACCCTAACCCTAACCCTAACCCTAACCATAACCCGAACCCTAACCCTAAACCTAACCCTAAACACAACTCTAACCCGAACCCTAACCCAAACTCTAACCCGAACCCTAACCCCTAACACTAACCCGAACCCGAACCCTACCCCGAACCCGAACCCTAACCCTAAACCTAACCTTAACCCTCACCCTAACCCTAACCCTGAACCCGAACCCTAACCCTAACCCTAACCCGAACCCTAACCGGAACCCTAACCCGAACCCCAACCGTAACCCTAACCCGAACCCGAACCCGAACCCTAACCCTAACCCGAACCCTAACCCCACCCTAACCCTAACCCTAACCCTAACCGGAACCCTAACCCTAACCCTAACCCGACCCCTAACCCGAACCCTAACACGAAACCTAACCCTAACCCTAACCCTAACCCTAACCCGAACACTGACCCTAACCCTAACCCGAACCCTAACCGTAACCAGAACCCTAACCCTAACCCGAACCCTAACCCTAACCCGAACCCGAACCCTAACCCTAACCCGAAACCTAAACCGAACCCACCCTACCCCGAACCCTAACCCTAACCCGAAACCTAACCCTAACCCTAAACCTAACCCGAAAACTAAACCTAACCCGAAACCTAACCCTAAACCTAACCCGAACCCTAAACCGAACCCTAACCCTAACCCTAACCCGAACCCTAACCCAACCCGAACCCTAACCATAACCCTAACCCGAACCCTCAACCTAACCCTAACCCAAACCCTAACCGTAACCCGAACAATAACCCTAACACTAACCCTAACCCTAACCCGAACCCTAACCCTAACCCTAACCCTAACCCGAACCCTAACCCGAACCCTAACCCTAACCTGAACACTAACCCCTAACCCTAACCCGAACCGAAACCCTAAGCCGAACCCTAACCCTAAACCTAACCCGAAACCTAACCCTAACCCTATCCCTAACCCGAACCCTAACCGTAACCCTAACTCTAACCCTAAACCTACCCCTAAACCGAACCCTAACCCGAACCCGAACCCTAACCCGAAACCTAACCCTAACCCTAAACCTAACCCGAACCCTAACCCTAACCCGAACCCTAACCCGAAACCGAACCCTAACCCTAACCCTAACCCTAACCCGAACTTTAACCCGAACCCTAACCCTAACCCGAACCCTAACCATAACCCTAACCCTAACCCGAACACTAACCCTAACCCGATCCCTAACCCTAAACCTAACCCTAACCCTAACCCGAACCCTAACCCTAACCCTAACCTAACCCTAATCCGAACCCTAACCCTAACCCTAACCCTAACCCTAACACTAACCCCTAACCCTAATCCGAAACCTAACCCTAAACCTAACCCGAACCTAAACCCTAACCCCTAACCCTAACCCGAACCCGAACCCTAAACCTAACCCTAACCCTAACCCTAACCCTAACCCGAAACCGAACCCTATCCCTAACCCGAACCCTAACCCTAACCCTAACCCGAACCCAAAACCTAACCCGAACCCTAACCCTAACCTTAACCCGAACCCAAACCCTAACACGAAACCTAACCCTAACCCTAACCCGAACCCTAACCCCAACCCGAACCCTAACCCTAACCCTAAACCTAACCCGCACACTAACCCTAACCCGAACCCGAACACTAACCCTAACCCTAACCCTAAACCTAACCCTAACCCGAACCCTAACCCTAACCCAAAACCGAAACCTAACCCTAACCCTAACCCTAACCCTAACCCTAACCCTAACCCTAACATCAACACTAAATCTAACACTAACCCTAACGCTAACCCGAACCCTAACCCTAACCCTAAACCTAACCCTAACCCGAACCCGAACCCTAACACTAACCCAAACCTAACCCAAACCCTAACCCTAACCCGAACCCTAACCCTAACCGAAACCTAACTCTAACCTAACCCGAACCCGAACCCGAACCCTAAACCTAACCCTAACCCGAACCCTAAACCTAACCCGAACCCTAACCCTAACCCTAACCCGAACCCTAACCCTAACCCTAAACCGAAACTTAACCCTAAACCGAACCCTAACCCTAACCCGAACCCGAACCCGAACCCTAACCCTAAACCGAAACCTAACCCTAACCCTAACCCTAACCCGAACCCTAACCCAAACCCGAACCCTAACCCGAACTCGAACCCTAACCATAACCCGACCCCGAAACCTAACCCTAACCCGAACCCTAACCCTAACCCGAACCCTAACCATAACTCGAACACTAACAATAACCCTAACCCTAACCCGAACCCTAACCCGAACCCTAACTCTAACCTGAACCCTAAACCGAACCCTAACCCGAACCCTAACCCTAACCTGAATCCGAAACCTAACCCTAACCCTAACCCTAACCCAAACACTAACCCTAACCCTAACCCTAACCCTAACCCTAACCCCTAACCCTAACCCGAACCCTAAACCTAACCCGAACCCTAACCCTAACCCTAACCCGAACCCTAAACCTAACGCTAACCCTAACCCTAACCCTAAAACGAACCCTAACCCGAACCCTAACCCTAACCCTAACCCTAACCCGAACGCTAACCCGAACTCTAACTCGACCCTAACCCTAACCCCTAAACCTAACCCTAACCCGAAACCTAACCCTAAACCAAACCCGTACCCAAACACGAACCCTAACCCGAACCCGAACCCTAACCCTAACCCGAACCCGAACCCTAAACCGAAACCTAACCCGAACCCTAACCCAACCCTAACCCGAACCCTAACCCTAATCTAAACTCTAACCCAAACCCTAACCCGAATCCTAAATCGAACCCAATCCCTAACCCGAACCCTAACCCGAACCCTAACACTAACCCTAAACCTAACCCGAACCCGAACCCTAACCCTAACCCGAACCCTAACCCTAACACGAAACTTCACCCTAACCCTAACCCCGAACCCGAACCCTAACCCTAACCCTAACCCGAACCCTAACCCTAACCCTAACCCTAACCCGAACCCTAACCCTAACCCCTAACCCTAACCCTAACCCTAACCCGAACCCTAACCCTAACTCTAACCCTAACCCTAACCCTAACCCAAACCCTAACCCTAACCCTAACCCGAACCCTAACCCTAAACCGAACCCTAACCCTAACCCGAAACCTAAACCTAACCCTAACCCGACCCCGAAATCGAAACCTAACCCTAACCCTAACCCTAACCCTAACCCTAACATCAACCCTAAATCTAACACTAACCCTAACGCTAACCCAAACCCTAACCCTAACCCTAAACCTAACGCTAACCCGAACCCGAACCCTAACACTACCCGAACCCTAACCCAAACCCTAACCCTAACCCGAACCCTAACCCTAACCGAAACCTAACCCTAACCTAACCCGAACCCGAACACGAACCCTAACCCGAACCCTAACCCGAACCCTAAAACTAACCCGAACCCTAACCCTAACCCTAACCCGAACCCTAACCCTAACACTAAACCGAACCCTAACACTAACCCCTAACCCTAACCCGAAACCTAACCCTAAACATAACACGAACCCGAACCCTAACACCTAACCCTAACCCGAACCCGAACCCTAAACCTAACCATAACCCTAACCCTAACCCTAACCCGAAACCGAACCCTATCCCTAAACCGAACCCTAACCCTAACCCTAAACCTAACCCTAACCCGAACCCTAACCCTAACCCTAAAGCTAACCAGAACCCGAACCCTAACCCTAACCCGAACCCTAACCCTAACCCGAAACCTCACCCTAACCCTAACCCCGAACCCGAACCCTAACCAGAACCCTAACCCGAAACCCAACCCTAACCCTAACCCGAACCCGAACCCGAACCCTAACCATAACCCTAACCCTAACCCTAACCCGAACCCAAAACCTAACCCGAACCCTAACCCTAACCTTAACCCGAACCCAAACCCTAACACGAAACCTAACCCTAACCCGAACCCGAACCCTAACCCTAACCCTAAACCTAACCCGTACACTAACCCTAACCCGAACCCGAACACTAACCCTAACCCTAACCCTAACCCTAACCCGAACCCGAACACTAACCCTAACCCTAACCCTAAACCTAACCCTAACCCGAACCCTAACCCTAACCCAAAACCGAACCCTAACCCTAACCCTAAACCTAACCCTAACCCGAACCCGAACCCTAACACTAACCCGAACCCTAACCCGAACCCTAACCCTACCCGAACCCTAACCCTACCCGAAACCTAACCCTAACCTAACCCGAACCCTAACCCGAACCCTAACCCTAACCCTAACCCGAACCTTAAACCTAACCCGAACCCTAACCCTAACCCTAACCTTAACCCTAACCCGAACCCTAACCCTAACCCTAACCCTAACCCGAACCTGAACCCTAACCCTAACCCTAACCCGAACCCTAACCCTAACCCTAACCCGAACCCTAACCCTAACCCGAACCCTAACCCTAACCCGAAAACTAACCCTAACCCTAACCCGAACCCGAACCCGAACCCTAACCCTAACCCTAAACCGAACCCTAACCCTAAGCCGAACCCTAACCCTAACCCTAACCCGAACCCTAACCCTAACCCTAACCCGAACCCTAACCCTAACCCGAACCCTAACCCGAACCCGAACCCGAAGCCTAACCCTAACGCGAACCCTAACCCTAACCCTAACCCGAACCCTAACCCAAACCGAACCCTAACCCGAACCCGAACCCTACCCTAACCTGAACCCGAAACCTAACCCTAACCCTAACCCTAACCCTAACCCTAACCCGAAACCTAACCCTAAACCTAACCCTAAACTTAACTCTAACCCGAACCCTAACCCGAACCCTAACCCGAACCCTAACCCCTAACACTAACCCGAACCCGAACCCTACCCCGAACCCGAACCCTAACCCTAAACCTAACCCTAACCCTCACCCTAACCCTAACCCCGAAACCGAACCCTAACCCTAAACCTAATCCGAACCCTAACCCGAACCCTAACCCGAACCCCAACCCTAAACCTAACCCGAACCCGAACCCGAACCCTAACCCTAACCCGAACCCTAACCCCACCCTAACCCTTACCCTAACCCTAACCGGAACCCTAACCCTAACCCTAACCCGACCCCTAAACCGAACCCTAACACGAAACCTAACCCTAACCCTAACCCTAACCCTAACCCTAACCCGAAACCTGACCCTAAGCCTAACCCGAACCCTAACCGTAACCCTAACCCTAACCCTAAACCGAACCCTAACCCTAACCAGAACCCGAACCCTAACCCTAACCCGAAACCTAAACCGAAACCTAAACCTAACCCGAACCCTAACCCTAAACCTAACCCGAACCCTAACCCGAACCCTAACCCTAACCCTAACCCGAACCCTAACCCCAACCCGAACCCTAACCATAACCCTAACCCGAACCCTCAACCTAACCCTAACTCAAACCCTAACCGTAACCCGAACAATAACCCTAACCCTAACCCTAACCCTAACCCTAACCCGAACCCTAACCCTAACCCTAACCCGAACCCGAACCCTAACCCTAACCCGAAACCTAACCCTAACCCTAACCCTAACCCGAACCCTAACCCTAACCCGAAACCTAACCCTAAACCTAACCCGAACCCGAACCCTAACACCTAACCCTAACCCGAACCCGAAACCTAAACCTAACCCTAACCCTAACCTTACCCTAACCCGAACCCGAACCGTATCCCTAACCCGAACCCTAACCCGAACCCTAACCCTAACCCTAACCTGAACACTAACCCCTAACCCTAACCCGAACCCTAACACTAACCCGAACCCGAACCCTAACCCTAACCCGAACCCTAACCCTAACCCGAACCCTAACCCTACCTGAAACCTAACCCTAACCTAACCCGAACCCTAACCCGAACCCTAACCCTAACCCTAATCCGAACCCTAACCCTAACCCGAACCCGAACCCGAACCCTAACCCTAACCCTAACCCGAACCCTAACAATAACCCGAACCCTAACCCTAACCCTAACCCGAACCCTAACCCTAACCCTAAGCCGAACCCTAACCCTAACCCGAACCCTAGCCCTAACCCGAACCCGAGCCCGAACCCTAACCCTAACCCGAACCCTAACACTAACCCTAACCCGAACCCTAACCCAAAACCGAACCCTAACCCGAACCCGAACCCTAACCCTAACCCGAACACGAACCCTAAACCTAACCCTAACCCTAACCCGAACCCTAACCCTAAACCTAACCCTAAACACAACTCTAACCCGAACCCTAACCCGAACCCTAACCCGAACCCTAACCCCTAAAACTAACCCGAACACGAACCCTACCCCGAACCCGAAACCTAACCCTAAACCTAACCTTAACCCTCATCCTAAACCTAACCCCGAACCCGAACCCTAACCCTAACCCTAACCCGAACCCTAACCCGAACCCTAACACGAACCCCAACCCTAACCCTAACCCTAAACCGAACCCTAACCCGAACCCTAACACTAACCCGAACCCGAACCCTAACCCTAACCCTAACCCGAACCCTAACCCGAACCCTAACCCGAACCCCAACCCTAACCCTAACCCGAACCCGAACCCGAACCCGAACCCTAACCCTAACCCCAACCCTAACCCCACCCTAACCCTAACCCTAATCCTAACCGGAACCCTAACCCTAACCCTAACCCGACCCCTAACCGGAACCCTAACACGAAACCTAACCGTAACCCTAAACCTAACCCTAACCCGAACCCTGACCCTAACCCTAACCCGAACCCTAACCGTAACCCTAACCCTAACCCTAACCCGAACCCTAACCCTAACCCGAACCAGAAACCTAACCCTAACCCGAAACCTAAACCGAACCCACCCTAACCCGAACCCTAACCCTAACCCGAAACCTAACCCTAACCCTAACCCGAACCCTAACCCTAACCCTAAGCCGAACCCTAACCCTAACCCGAACCCTAGCCCTAACCCGAACCCGAGCCCGAACCCTAACCCTAACCCGAACCCTAACACTAACCCTAACCCGAACCCTAACCCAAAACCGAACCCTAACCCGAACCCGAACCCTAACCCTAACCCGAACCCGAACCCTAAACCTAACCCTAACCCTAACCCGAACCCTAACCCTAAACCTAACCCTAAACACAACTCTAACCCGAACCCTAACCCGAACCCTAACCCGAACCCTAACCCCTAAAACTAACCCGAACACGAACCCTACCCCGAACCCGAACCCTAACCCTAAACCTAACCTTAACCCTCATCCTAAACCTAACCCCGAACCCGAACCCTAACCCTAACCCTAACCCGAACCCTAACCCGAACCCTAACACGAACCCCAACCCTAACCCTAACCCTAAACCGAACCCTAACCCTAAACCGAACCCTAACCCGAACCCGAACCCGAACCCTAACCCTAAACCGAACCCTAACCCTAACCCTAACCCTAACCCTAACCCGAACCCTAACCCAAACCCGAACCCTAACCCTAACCTGAACCCTAACAATAACCCTAACCCTAACCAGAACCCTAACCCGAACCCTAAGTCTAACCCGAACCCTAAACCGAACCCTAACCCGAACCCTAACCCTAACCCTAACCTGAATCCGAAACCTAACCCTAACCCTAACCCTAACCCAAACACTAAGCCTAACCCTAACCCTAACCCTAATCCTCACCCCTAACCCTAACCCGAACCCTAAACCTAACCCGAACCCTAACCCTAACCCTAACCTGAACCCTAACCCTAACCCTAACCCTAACCCTAACCCTAACTCGAACCCTAACCCGAACCCTAACCCTAACCCTAACCCTAACCCGAACGCTAACCCGAACTCTAACTCGACTCTAACCCTAACCCCTAAACCTAACCCTAACCCGAAACCTAACCCTAACCCGAACCCGTACCCAAACACGAACCCTAACCCGAACCCGAACCCTAACCCTAACCCGAACCCGAACCCTAACCCGAAACCTAACCCGAACCCTAACCCTAACCCTAACCCGAAACCTAACCCTAATCTTAACTCTAACCCAAACCCTAACCCGAATCCTAAATCGAACCCAAACCCTAAACCGAACCCTAACCCGAACCCTAACCCTAACCCTAAAGCTAACCAGAACCCGAACCCTAACCCTAACCCGAACCCTAACCCTAACCCGAAACCTCACCCTAACCCTAACCCCGAACCCGAACCCTAACCCTAACCCTAACCCGAACCCTAACCCTAACCCTAACCCTAACCCGAAACCTAACCCTAACCCATAACCCTAACCCTAACCCTAACCCGAACACTAACCCTAACCCTAACGCTAACCCTAACCCTAACCCGAACCCGAACCCTAACCCTAAACCTAACCCAAACCCTAACCCTAACCCTAACCCGAACCCTAAACCTAAACCGAACCCTAACCCTAACCCGAAACCTAACCCTAACCCTAACCCGACCCCGAACCCGAAACCTAACCCTAACCCTAACCCGAACCCTAACCCTTACCCGAACCCTAACCCTAACCCTAACCGGAACCCTAACCCTAACACTAAACCGAAACCTAACCCTAACCCGAAACCTAACCCTAACCCGAACCCGAACCCGAACCCTAACCCTAACCCGAACCCTAACCATAACCCTAACCCGAACCCTAACCCAAACCCGAACCCTAACCCGAACCCGAAACCTAACCCTAACCCGAACCCGAACCCTAACCCTAACCCTAACCCTAACACGAACCCTAACCCTAAACCTAACCCTAAACACAACCCTAACCCGAACCCTAACCCAAACCCTAACCCGAACCCTAACCCCTATCACTAACACGAAACCGAACCCTAGCCCGAACCCTAACCCTAACCCTAACCCTAACCCTCACACTAACCCTAACCCCGAACCCGAACCCTAACCCTAACCCTAACCCGAACCCTAACCCGAACCCTAACCCGAACCCTAACCCTAACCCTAATCCGAACCCTAACCCGAACCCTAACCCGAACCCCAACCCTAACCCTAACCCGAACCCGAACCCGAAACCTAACCCTAACCTGAACCCTAACCCCACCCTAACCCTTACCCTAACCCTAACCGGAACCCTAACCCTAACCCTAACCCGACCCCTAACCCGAACCCTAACACGAAACCTAACCCTAACCCTAACCCTAACCCTAACCCGAAACCTGACCCTAACCCTAACCCGAACCCTAACCGTAACCCTAACCCGAACCCTAACCCGAACCCTAACCCTAAGCAGAACCCGAACCCTAACCCTAACCCGAAACCTAAACCGAAACCTAAACCTAACACGAACCCTAACCCTAAACCTAACCCGAACCCTAACCCGAACCCTAACCCTAACCCTAACCCGAACCCTAACCCCACCCGAACCCTAACCATAACCCTAACCCGAACCCTCAACCTAACCCTAACCCAAACCCTAACCGTAACCCGAACAATAACCCTAACCCTAACCCTAACCCTAACCCTAACCCGAACCCTAACCCTAACCCTAACCCGAACCCGAACCCTAACCCTAACCCGAAACCTAACCCTAACCCTAACCCTAACCCGAACCCTAACCCTAACCCGAAACCTAACCCTAAACCTAACCCGAACCCGAACCCTAACACCTAACCGTAACCCGAACCCGAACCCTAAACCTAACCCTAACCCTAACCTTACCCTAACACGAACCCGAACCCTATCCCTAACCCGAACCCTAACCCGAACCCTAACCGTAACCCTAACCTGAACACTAACCCCTAACCCTAACCCTAACCCAAACCCTAAACCTAACCCGAACCCTAACCCTAACCCGAACCCGAACCCTAACCCTAACCCTAAACCGAACCCTAACCCTAACCCAAACCCGAACCCTAACCCTAACCCGAACCCTAACCCTAACCCGAACCCGAACCCTAACCCAAACCCGAACCCTAACCCGAACCCGAACCCTAACCCTAACCCGAACCCGAACCCTAACCCTAACCCTAACCCTAACCCGAACCCTAACCCTAAACCTAACCCTAAACACAACTCTAACCCGAACCCTAAACCGAACCCTAACCCGAACCCTAACCCCTAACACTAACCCTAAAATGAACCCTACCCCGAACCCGAACCCTAACCCTAAACCTAACCTTAACCCTCAACCTAAACCTAACCCCGAACCCGAAACCTAACCCTAACCCTAACCCGAACCCTAACCCGAACCCTAACCCGAACCCCAACCCTAACCCTAACCCGAACCCGAACCCGAACCCTAACCCTAACCCGAACCCTAACCCCACCCTAACCCTAACCCTAACCCTAACCGGAACCCTAACCCTAACCCTAACCCGACCCCTAACCCGAAACCTAACACGAAACCTAACCCTAACCCTAACCCTAACCCTAACCCAAACCCTGACCCTAAACCTAACCCGAACCCTAACCGTAACCCTAACCCTAACCCTAACCCGAACCCTAACCCTAACCCGAACCCGAACCCTAACCCTAACCCGAAACCTAAACCGAACCCACCCTAACCCGAACCCTAACCCTAACCCGAAACCTAACCCTAACCCTAAACCTAACCCGAAACCTAAACCTAACCCGAACCCTAACCCTAAACCTAACCCGAACCCTAACCCGAACCCTAACCCAAACCCTAACCCGAACCCTAACCCTAACCCTAACCCTAACCCTAAACCGAACCCTAACCCGAACCCTAACCCTAACCCTAACCTGAACACTAACCCCTAACCCTAACCCGAACCCTAAGCCGAAACCTAACCCTAAACCTAACCCGAAACCTAACCCTAACCCTATCCCTAACCCGAACCCTCAACGTAACCCTAACTCTAACCCTAAACCTAACCCTTAACCGAACCCTAACCCTAACCCGAACTTTAACCCGAACCCTAACCCGAACCCGAACCCTAACCATAACCCTAACCCTAACCCGAACACTAACCCTAACCCGATCCCTAACCCTAAACCTAACCCTAACCCTAACCCGAAACCATCCCTAACACTAACCTAACCCTAATCCGAAACCTAACACTAACCCTAACCCTAACCCTAACACTAACCCCTAACCCTAACCCGAAACCTAACCCTAAACCTAACCCGAACCCGAACCCTAACCCCTAACCCTAACCCGAACCCGAACCCTAAACCTAACCCTAACCCTAACCCTAACCCGAACCCGAACCCGAACCCTATCACTAACCCGAACCCTAACCCTAACCCTAACCCGAACCCAAAACCTAACCCGAACACTAACCCTAACCTTAACCCGAACCCAAACCCTAACACGAAACCTAACCCTAACCCGAACCCGAACCCTAACCCTAACCCTAATCCTAACCCGCACACTAACCCTAACCCGAACCCGAAAACGAACCCTAACCCTAACCCTAAACCTAACCCTAACCCGAACCCTAACCCTAACCCAAAACCGAAACATAACCCTAACCCTAACCCTAACCCTAACCCTAACCCTAAACCTAATCCTAACATCAACCCTAAATCTAACACTAACCCTAACGCTAACCCGAACCCTAACCCTAACCCTAAACCTAACCCTAACCCTAACCCGAACCCGAACCCTAACACTAACCCGAACCCTAACCCGAACCCTAACCCTAACCCGAACCCTAACCCTACCAGAAACCTAACCCTAACCTAACCCGAACCCGAACCCGAACCCTAACCCTAACACTAACCCGAAACCTAAACCTAACCCGAACCCTAAACCTAACCCTAACCCGAACCCTAACCCTAACCCTAAACCGAACCCTAACCCTAAACCGAACCCTAACCCTAACCCTAACCCTAACCCGAACCCTAACCCAAAGCCGAACCCTAACCCTAACCTGAACCCTAACAATAACCCTAACCCTAACCCGAACCCTAACCCGAACCCTAAGTCTAACCCGAACCCTAAACCGAACCCTAACCCGAACCCTAACCCTAACCCTAACCTGAATCCGAAACCAAACCCTAAACCTAACCCTAACCCTAACTCGAACCCTAAACCGAACCCTAACCCTAACCCTAACCCTAACGGGAACGCTAACCCGAACTCTAACTCGACCCTAACCCTAACCCCTAAACCTAACCCTAACCCGAAACCTAACCCTAACCCGAACCCGTACCCAAACACGAACCCTAACCCGAACCCGAACCCTAACCCTAACCCGAAACCGAACCCTAACCCGAAACCTAACCCGAACCCTAACCCTAACCCTAACCCGAACCCTAACCCTAATCTAAACTCTAAACCAAACCCTACCCCGAATCCTAAATCGAACCCAAACCCTAACCCGAACCCTAACCCGAACCCTAACCCTAACCCTAAACCTAACCCGAACCCGAACCCTAACCCTAACCCGAACCCTAACCCTAACCCGAAACCTCACCCTAACCCTAACCCCGAACCCGAACCCTAACCCTAACCCTAACCCGAACCCTAACCCTAACCCTAACCCTAACCCGAACCCTAACCCTAACACCTAACCCTAACCCTAACCCTAACCCGAACCCTAACCCTAACCCTAACGCTAACCCTAACCCTAACCCGAACCCGAACCCTAACCCTAACCCTAACCCAAACACTAACCCTAACCTAACCCGAACCCTAACCCTAAACCGAAACCTAACCCTAACCCGAAACCTAATCCTAAACCTAACCCGACCCCGAACCCGAACCCTAACCCTAACCCTAACCGGAACCCTAACCCTAACCCGAACCCTAACCCTAACCCTAACCCGAACCCTAACCCTAACCCTAACCCGAAACCTAACCCTAACCCGAAACCTAACCCTAACCCGAACCCGAACCCGAACCCTAACCCGAACCCCAACCCTAACCCTAACCCTAACCCGAACCCTAACCCAAACCCGAACCCTAACCCGAACCCAAACCCTAACCCTAACCCGAACCCGAACCCTAACCCTAACCCTAACCCTAACCCGAACCCTAACCCTAAACCTAACCCTAAACACAACCCTAACCCGAACCCTAACCCAAACCCTAACCCGAACCCTAACCCCTAACACTAACCCGAACCCGAACCCTAGCCCGAACCCGAACCCTAACCCTAACGCTAACCCTAACCCTCACCCTAACCGTAACCCCGAACCCGAAACCTAACCCTAACCCTAACCCGAACCCTAACCCGAACCCTAACCCGAACCCCAACACTAACCCTAACCCGAACCCGAACCCAAACCCTAACCCTAACCCGAACCCTAACCCCACCCTAACCCTAACCCTAACCCTAACCGGAACCCTAACCCTAACCCTAACCCGACCCCTAACCCGAACCCTAACACGAACCCTAACCCTAACACTAACCCTAACCCTAACCCTAACCCGAACCCTAACCCTAACCCTAACCCGAACCCTAACCGTAACCATAACCATAACCCTAAACCTAACCCTAACCCGGACCCGAACCCTAACCCTAACCCGAAACCTAAACCGAACCCACCCTAACCCGAACCCTAACCCTAACCCGAAACCTAACCCTAACCTAAACCTAACCCGAAACCTAAAACTAACCCGAACCCTAGCCCTAAACCTAACCCGAACCCTAACCCGAAACCTAACCATAACCTAACCCGAAACCTAACCCTAACCCAAACCCTAACGGTAACCCGAACAATAACCCTAACCCTAACCCTAACCCTAACCAGAACCCTAACCCTAATCCTAACCCGAACCCTAACCCGAACCCTAACCCTAACCCTAACCTGAACACTAACCCCTAAGCCTAACCCGAACCCGAACCCTAACACGAACCCTAACTCTAACCCAAACCCTAACCCTAACCTTAACCCTAACCCGAACCCTAACCCTAACCCTAACTCTAACCCTAAACCTAACCCTAAACTGAACCCTAACCCTAACCCGAACCCTAAAGCGAAACCTAACCCTAACCCTAACCCTACCCGAACCCTAACCCTAAACCGAACCCTAACCCAAAACCGAGCCCTAACCCTAACCCTAACCCTAACCCGAACTTTAACCCCAACCCTAACCCTAACCCGAACCCTAACCCTAACCCGAACCCTAACCCGAACACTAACCCTAACCCGATCCCTAACCCTAAACCTAACCATAACCCTAACCCGAACCCTAACCCTAACCCTAACCTAACCCTAATCCGAACCCTAACCCTAACCCTAACGCTAACCCTAACACAAACCCCTAAACCTTACCCGAAACCTAACCCTAAACCTAACCCGAACCTGAACCCTAACCCCTAACCCTAACCCAAACACGAACCCTAAACCTAACCCTAACCCTAACCCTAACCCTAACCCGAACCCGAACCCTATCCCTAACCCGAACCCTAACCCTAACCCTAACCCGAACCCGAACCCTAAACCGAACCCTAACCCTAACCTTAACCCGAACCCAAACCCTAACACGAAACCTAACCCTAACCCGAAACCGAACCCTAACCCTAACCCTAAACCTAACCTGCACACTAACCCTAACCCGAACCCGAACCCAACCCTAATCCTAACCCGAACCCTAACCCTAACCCGAACCCTAACCCTACCCGAAACCTAACCCTAACCTAACCCGAAACCGAACCCGAACCCTAACCCTAACCGTAACCCGAACCCTAACCATAACCCGAACCCTAACCCTAACCCTAACCCGAACCCTAAACCTAACCCTAAACCGAACCCTAACCCTAACCCGAACCCTAAGCCTAACCCGAACCCGAACCCGAAACCTAACCCTAAACCGAACCCTAACCCTAACCCTAACCCTAACCCGAACCCTAACCCTAAACCGAACCCTAACCCGAACTCGAACCCTAACCATAACCCGACCACGAAACCTAACCCTAACCCGAACCCTAACCCTAACCCGAACCCGAACCCTAACCCTAATCCGAAACCTAACCCTAACCCGAACCCTAACCCTAATCTTAACCCTAACCCTAACCCGAACCCTAACCCTAACCCTAACCCTAACCCTAACCCAAACCCTAACCCTAACCCTAACCCTAACCCTAACCCGAAACCTCACCCTAACCCTAACCCCGAACCTGAACCCTAACCCTAACCCGAAACCTAAACCGAACCCACCCTAACCCGAACCCTAACCCTAACCCGAAACCTAACCCTAACCCTAAACCTAACCCGAAACCTAAACCTAACCCGAAACCTAACCCTAAATCTAACCACAACCCTAACCCTAACCCGAACCCTAACCCTAACCCGAACCCGAACCCTAACCCTAACCCGAAACCTAAACCGAACCCACCCTAACCCGAACCCTAACCCTAACCCGAAACATAACCCTAACCCTAAACCTAACCCGAAACCTAAACCTAACCCGAAACCTAACCCTAAACCTAACGCGAACCCTAACCCGAACCCTAACCCTAACCCTAACCCGAACCCTAACTCTAACCCGAACCCTAACCATAACCCTAACCCGAACCCTCAACCTAACCCTAACCCAAACCCTAACCGTAACCCGAACAATAACCCTAACCCTAACCCTAACCCTAACCCGAACACTAAGCCTAACCCTAACCCGAACCCTAACCCGAACCCTAACCCTAACCCTAACCCGAACACTAACCCCTAACCATAACCCGAACCCTAACACTAACCCGAACCCGAACCCTAACCCGAACCCGAACCCTAACCCTAACCCAAACCCTAACCCTACCCGAAACCTAACCCTAACCTAACCCGAACCCGAACCCGAACCCTAACCCTAACCCTAACCCGAACCCTAAACCTAACCCGAACCCTAACCCTAACCCGAACCCGAACCCTAACCCTAACCCTAACCCTAACCCTAACCCTAACCCGAACCCTAACCCTAAACCTAACCATAAACACAACTCTAACCCGAACCCTAACCGGAACCCTAACCCGAACCCTAACCCCTAACACTAACCCGAACCCGAACCCTACCCCGAACCCGAACCCTAACCCTAAACCTAACCTTAACCCTCACACTAAACCTAACCTCGAACCCGAACCCTAACCCTAACCCTAACCCGAACCCTAACCCGAACCCTAACCCGAACCCCAACCCTAACCCTAACCCGAACCCGAACCCGAACCCTAACCCTAACCCGAACCCTAACCCCACCCTAACCCTAACCCTAACCCTAAACGGAACCCTAACCCTAACCCTAACCCGACCCCTAAACCGAACCCTAACACGAAACCTAACCCTAACCCTAAACCTAACCCTAACACGAACCCTGACCCTAACCCTAACCCGAACCCTAACCGTAACCAGAACCCTAACCCTAACCCGAACCCTAACCCTAACCCGAACCCGAACCCTAACCCTAACCCGAAACCTAAACCGAACCCACCCTAACCCGAACCCTAACCCTAACCCGAAACCTAACCCTAACCCTAAACCTAACCCGAAACCTAAACCTAACCCGAACCCTAACCCTAAACCTAACCCGAACCCTAACCCGAACCCTAACCCTAACCCTAACCCGAACACTAACCCCAACCCGAACCCTAACCATAACCCTAACCCGAACCCTCAACCTAACCCTAACCCAAACCCTAACCGTAACCCGAACAATAACCCTAACACTAACCCTAACCCTAACCCGAACCCTAACCATAACCCTAACCCTAACCCGAACCCTAACCCGAACCCTAACCCTAACCCTAACCTGAACACTAACCCCTAACCCTAACCCGAACCCAAACCCTAAGCCGAACCCTAACCCTAACCTGAACCTGAACCCTAACCCTAACCCTATCCCTAACCCGAACCCTAACCGTAACCCTAACTCTAACCCTAAACCTAACCCTAACCCTAACCCGAACCCTAACCCTAACCCTAACCTAACCCTAATCCGAACCCTAACCCTAACCCTAACCCTAACCCTAACACTAACCCCTAACCCTAACCCGAAACCTAACCCTAAACCTAACCCGAACCCGAACACTAACCCCTAACCCTAACCCGAACCCGAACCCTAAACCTAACCCTAACCCTAACCCGAACCCGAACCCTATACCTAACCCGAACCCTAACCCTAACCCTAACCCGAACACAAAACCTAACCCGAACCCTAACCCTAACCTTAACCCGAACCCAAAGCCTAACACGAAACCTAACCCTAAACCGAACCCGAACCCTAACCCTAACCCTAAAACTAACCCGCACACTAAACCTAACCCAAACTCGAACACTAACCCTAACCCTAACCCTAAACCTAACCCTAACCCGAACCCTAACACTAACCCAAAACCGAAACCTAACCCTAACCCTAACCCTAACCCTAACCCTAACCCTAATATCAACCCTAAATCTAACACTAACCCTAACGCTAACCCGAACCCTAACCCTAACCCTAAACCTAACCCTAACCCGAACCCGAACCCTAACAGTAACCCGAACCCTAACCCTAACCCGAACCCTAACCCTAACCCGAACCCTAACCCTACCCGAAACCTAACCCTAACCTAACCCGAACCCGAACCCGAACCCTAACCCTAACCCTAACCCGAACCCTAAACCTAACCCGAACCCTAACCCTAACCCTAAACCGAACCCTTACCCTAACCCTAAACCGAAACCTAACCCTAAACCGAACCCTAAACCTAACCCGAACCCGAACCCTAACCCTAAACCGAACCCTAACCCTATCCCTAACCCTAACCCGAACCCTAACCCAAACCCGAACCCTAACCCGAACTCGAACCCTAACCATAACCCGACCCCGAAACCTAACCCTAACCCGAACCCTAACCCTAACCCGAACCCTAACAATAACCCTAACCCTAACCCGAACCCTAACCCGAACCCTAACTCTAACCCGAACCCTAAACCGAACCCTAACCCGAACCCTAACCCTAACCCTAACCTGAATCCGAAACCTAACCCTAACCCTAACCCTAACCCAAACACTAACCCTAACCCTAACCCTAACCCTAACCCTAACCCCTAACCCTAACCCGAACACTAAACCTAACCCGAACCCTAACCCTAACCCTATCCTGAACCCTAACCCTAACCATAACCCTAACCCTAACCCAAACACGAACCCTGACCCGAACCCGAACCCTACCCTAACCTGAACCCGAAACCTAACCCTAACCCTAACCCTAACCCGAACCCCAACCTTAACCCTAACCCGAACCCGAACCCTAAACCTAACCCGAACCCTAACCCCACCCTAACCCTAACCCTAACCCTAACCGGAACCCTAACCCTAAGCCTAACCCGACCCCTAACCCGAACCCTAACACGAAACCTAACCCTAACCCTAACCCTAACCCTAACCCGAAACCTGACCCTAAGCCAAACCCGAACCCTAACCGTAACCCTAACCCTAACCCTAACCCGAACCCTAACCCTAACCCGAAACCTAACCCGAAACCTAAACCGAAACCGAAACCTAACCCGAACCCTAACCCTAACCCTAACCCGAACCCGAACCCTAAACCTAACCCGAAACCTAACCCTAACCCTAACCCTAACCCGAACCCTAACCCTAACCCGAAACCTAACCCTAAACCTAACCCGAAACCGAACCCTAACACCTAACCCTAACCCGAACCCGAACCCTAAACCTAACCCTAACCCTAACCTTACCCTAACCCGAAACCGAACCCTATCCCTAACCCGAACCCTAACCCGAACCCTAACCCTAACACTAACCTGAACACTAACCCCTAACCCGAACCCGAACCCTAACACTAACCCGAACCCGAACCCTAACCCTAACCCGAACCCTAACCCTAACCCGAACCCTAACCCTACCCGAAACCTAACCCTAACCTAACCCGAACCCGAACGCGAACCCTAACCCTAACCCTAACCCAAACACTAAACCTAACCCGAAACCTAACCCTAAACCTAACCCGAACCGTAACCCTAACCCTAAACCGAACCCTAACCCTAACCCGAACCCTAACCCTAACCCGAACCCGAAACCGAACCCTAACCCTAAACCGAACCCTAACCCTAACCCTAACCCTAAACCGACAACTAACCCTAACCCTAACCCGAACCCGAACCCGAACCCTAACCCTAACCCTAACCCGAACCCTAACACTAACCCGAACCCTAAACCTAACCCTAACCCGAAACCTAACCCTAACACTAATACGAACCCTAACCCTAACCCGAACCCTAACCCTAACCCGAACCCGAACCCGAACCCTAACCCTAACCCGAACCCTAACCCTAACCCGAACCCGAACCCTAACCCTAACCCTAACCCTAACCCTAACCCGAACCCTAACCCTAAACCTAACCCTAAACACAACTCTAACCCGAACCCTAACCCAAACTCTAACCCGAACCCTAACCCCTAACACTAACCCGAACCCGAACCCTACCCCGAACCCGAACCCTAACCCTAAACCTAACCTTAACCCTCACCCTAACCCTAACCCTGAACCCGAACCCTAACCCTAACCCTAACCCGAACCCTAACCGGAACCCTAACCCGAACCCCAACCGTAACCCTAACCCGAACCCGAACCCGAACCCTAACCCTAACCCGAACCCTAACCCCACCCTAACCCTAACCCTAACCCTAACCGGAACCCTAACCCTAACCCTAACCCGACCCCTAACCCGAACCCTAACACGAAACCTAACCCTAACCCTAACCCTAACCCTAACCCGAACACTGACCCTAACCCTAACCCGAACCCTAACCGTAACCAGAACCCTAACCCTAACCCGAACCCTAACCCTAACCCGAACCCGAACCCTAACCCTAACCCGAAACCTAAACCGAACCCACCCTACCCCGAACCCTAACCCTAACCCGAAACCTAACCCTAACCCTAAACCTAACCCGAAAACTAAACCTAACCCGAAACCTAACCCTAAACCTAACCCGAACCCTAAACCGAACCCTAACCCTAACCCTAACCCGAACCCTAACCCCAACCCGAACCCTAACCATAACCCTAACCCGAACCCTCAACCTAACCCTAACCCAAACCCTAACCGTAACCCGAACAATAACCCTAACACTAACCCTAACCCTAACCCGAACCCTAACCCTAACCCTAACCCTAACCCGAACCCTAACCCGAACCCTAACCCTAACCTGAACACTAACCCCTAACCCTAACCCGAACCGAAACCCTAAGCCGAACCCTAACCCTAAACCTAACCCGAAACCTAACCCTAACCCTATCCCTAACCCGAACCCTAACCGTAACCCTAACTCTAACCCTAAACCTACCCCTAAACCGAACCCTAACCCGAACCCGAACCCTAACCCGAAACCTAACCCTAACCCTAAACCTAACCCGAACCCTAACCCTAACCCGAACCCTAACCCGAAACCGAACCCTAACCCTAACCCTAACCCTAACCCGAACTTTAACCCGAACCCTAACCCTAACCCGAACCCTAACCATAACCCTAACCCTAACCCGAACACTAACCCTAACCCGATCCCTAACCCTAAACCTAACCCTAACCCTAACCCGAACCCTAACCCTAACCCTAACCTAACCCTAATCCGAACCCTAACCCTAACCCTAACCCTAACCCTAACACTAACCCCTAACCCTAATCCGAAACCTAACCCTAAACCTAACCCGAACCTAAACCCTAACCCCTAACCCTAACCCGAACCCGAACCCTAAACCTAACCCTAACCCTAACCCTAACCCTAACCCGAAACCGAACCCTATCCCTAACCCGAACCCTAACCCTAACCCTAACCCGAACCCAAAACCTAACCCGAACCCTAACCCTAACCTTAACCCGAACCCAAACCCTAACACGAAACCTAACCCTAACCCTAACCCGAACCCTAACCCCAACCCGAACCCTAACCCTAACCCTAAACCTAACCCGCACACTAACCCTAACCCGAACCCGAACACTAACCCTAACCCTAACCCTAAACCTAACCCTAACCCGAACCCTAACCCTAACCCAAAACCGAAACCTAACCCTAACCCTAACCCTAACCCTAACCCTAACCCTAACCCTAACATCAACACTAAATCTAACACTAACCCTAACGCTAACCCGAACCCTAACCCTAACCCTAAACCTAACCCTAACCCGAACCCGAACCCTAACACTAACCCAAACCTAACCCAAACCCTAACCCTAACCCGAACCCTAACCCTAACCGAAACCTAACTCTAACCTAACCCGAACCCGAACCCGAACCCTAAACCTAACCCTAACCCGAACCCTAAACCTAACCCGAACCCTAACCCTAACCCTAACCCGAACCCTAACCCTAACCCTAAACCGAAACTTAACCCTAAACCGAACCCTAACCCTAACCCGAACCCGAACCCGAACCCTAACCCTAAACCGAAACCTAACCCTAACCCTAACCCTAACCCGAACCCTAACCCAAACCCGAACCCTAACCCGAACTCGAACCCTAACCATAACCCGACCCCGAAACCTAACCCTAACCCGAACCCTAACCCTAACCCGAACCCTAACCATAACTCGAACACTAACAATAACCCTAACCCTAACCCGAACCCTAACCCGAACCCTAACTCTAACCTGAACCCTAAACCGAACCCTAACCCGAACCCTAACCCTAACCTGAATCCGAAACCTAACCCTAACCCTAACCCTAACCCAAACACTAACCCTAACCATAACCCTAACCCTAACCCTAACCCCTAACCCTAACCCGAACCCTAAACCTAACCCGAACCCTAACCCTAACCCTAACCCGAACCCTAAACCTAACGCTAACCCTAACCCTAACCCTAAAACGAACCCTAACCCGAACCCTAACCCTAACCCTAACCCTAACCCGAACGCTAACCCGAACTCTAACTCGACCCTAACCCTAACCCCTAAACCTAACCCTAACCCGAAACCTAACCCTAACCCGAACCCGTACCCAAACACGAACCCTAACCCGAACCCGAACCCTAACCCTAACCCGAACCCGAACCCTAAACCGAAACCTAACCCGAACCCTAACCCAACCCTAACCCGAACCCTAACCCTAATCTAAACTCTAACCCAAACCCTAACCCGAATCCTAAATCGAACCCAATCCCTAACCCGAACCCTAACCCGAACCCTAACACTAACCCTAAACCTAACCCGAACCCGAACCCTAACCCTAACCCGAACCCTAACCCTAACACGAAACTTCACCCTAACCCTAACCCCGAACCCGAACCCTAACCCTAACCCTAACCCGAACCCTAACCCTAACCCTAACCCTAACCCGAACCCTAACCCTAACCCCTAACCCTAACCCTAACCCTAACCCGAACCCTAACCCTAACTCTAACCCTAACCCTAACCCTAACCCAAACCCTAACCCTAACCCTAACCCGAACCCTAACCCTAAACCGAACCCTAACCCTAACCCGAAACCTAACCCTAACCCTAACCCGACCCCGAAATCGAAACCTAACCCTAACCCTAACCCTAACCCTAACCCTAACATCAACCCTAAATCTAACACTAACCCTAACGCTAACCCAAACCCTAACCCTAACCCTAAACCTAACGCTAACCCGAACCCGAACCCTAACACTACCCGAACCCTAACCCAAACCCTAACCCTAACCCGAACCCTAACCCTAACCGAAACCTAACCCTAATCTAACCCGAACCCGAACACGAACCCTAACCCGAACCCTAACCCGAACCCTAAAACTAACCCGAACCCTAACCCTAACCCTAACCCGAACCCTAACCCTAACACTAAACCGAACCCTAACACTAACCCCTAACCCTAACCCGAAACCTAACCCTAAACATAACACGAACCCGAACCCTAACACCTAACCCTAACCCGAACCCGAACCCTAAACCTAACCATAACCCTAACCCTAACCCTAACCCGAAACCGAACCCTATCCCTAAACCGAACCCTAACCCTAACCCTAACCCGAACCCAAAACCTAACCCGAACCCTAACCCTAACCTTAACCCGAACCCAAACCCTAACACGAAACCTAAACCTAACCCGAACCCGAACCCTAACCCTAACCCTAAACCTAACTCGCACACTAAACCTAACCCGAACCCGAACACTAACCCTAACCCTAACCCTAAACCTAACCCTAACACGAACCCTAACCCTAACCCAAAACCGAAACCTAACCCTAACGCTAACCCTAACCCTAACCCTAACCCTAACATCAACCCTAAATCTAACACTAACCCTAACGCTAACCCGAACCCTAACCCCAACCCTAAACCTAACCCTAACCCGAACCCGAACCCTAACACTAACCCGAACCCTAACCCAAACCCTAACCCTAACCCGAACCCTAACCCTAACCGAAACCTAACCCTAACCTAACCCGACCCCGAACCCGAAACCTAACCCTAACCCTAACCCGAACCCTAAACCTAACCCGAACCCTAACCCTAACCCTAACCCGAACCCTAACCCTAACCCTAAACCGAACCCTAACCCTAAACCGAACCCTAACCTTAACCCGAACCCGAACCCGAACCCTAACC
Source organism: Urocyon cinereoargenteus (assembly GCA_032313775.1). Lineage (NCBI taxonomy): Eukaryota > Metazoa > Chordata > Mammalia > Carnivora > Canidae > Urocyon > Urocyon cinereoargenteus. The sequence continues at coordinate 538,628 of JAVLSZ010000077.1, read as the reverse complement.
CTAAACCGAACCCTAACCCTAACCCTAACCCTAACCCGAACCCTACCCAAACCCGAACCCTAACCCGAACTCGAACCCGAACCCTAACCCTAACCCTAACCCGAACCCTAAACCTAACCCGAACCCTAACCCTAACCCTAACCCGAACCCTAACCCTAACCCGAAACCGAACCCTATCCCTAAACCGAACCCTAACCCTAACCATAACCCGACCCCGAAACCTAACCATAACCCGAACCCTAACCCTAACCCGAACCCTAACCATAACTCGAACCCTAACAATAACCCTAACCCTAACCCGAACCCTAACCCGAACCCTAACTCTAACCTGAACCCTAAACCGAACCCTAACCCGAACCCTAACCCTAACCTGAATCCGAAACCTAACCCGAACCCTAACCCTAACCCTAACCCGAACCCTAACCCTAACGCTAACCCTAACCCTAACCCTAAAACGAACCCTAACCCGAACCCTAACCCTAACCCTAACCCTAACCCGAACGCTAACCCGAACTCTAACTCGACCCTAACCCTAACCCCTAAACCTAACCCTAACCCGAAACCTAACCCTAACCCGAACCCGTACCCAAACACGAACCCTAACCCGAACCCGAACCCTAACCCTAACCCGAACCCGAACCCTAAACCGAAACCTAACCCGAACCCTAACCCTAACCCAAACCCTAACCCTAACCCTAACCCGAACCCTAACCCTAAACCGAACCCTAACCCTAACCCGAAACCTAACCCTAACCCTAACCCGACCCCGAAATTGAAACCTAACCCTAACCCTAACCCTAACCCTAACCCTAACCCTAACATCAACCCTAAATCTAACACTAACCCTAACGCTAACCCAAACCCTAACCCTAACCCTAAACCTAACGCTAACCCGAACCCGAACCCTAACACTACCCGAACCCTAACCCAAACCCTAACCCTAACCCGAACCCTAACCCTAACCGAAACCTAACCCTAACCTAACCCGAACCCGAACACGAACCCTAACCCGAACCCTAACCCGAACCCTAAAACTAACCCGAACCCTAACCCTAACCCTAACCCGAACCCTAACCCTAACACTAAACCGAACCCTAACACTAACCCCTAACCCTAACCCGAAACCTAACCCTAAACATAACACGAACCCGAACCCTAACACCTAACCCTAACCCGAACCCGAACCCTAAACCTAACCCTAACCCTAACCCTAACCCGAAACCGAACCCTATCCCTAAACCGAACCCTAACCCTAACCCTAACCCTAACCCGAACCCAAAACCTAACCCGAACCCTAACCCTAACCTTAACCCGAACCCAAACCCTAACACGAAACCTAAACCTAACCCGAACCCGAACCCTAACCCTAACCCTAAACCTAACTCGCACACTAAACCTAACCCGAACCCGAACACTAACCCTAACCCTAACCCTAAACCTAACCCTAACACGAACCCTAACCCTAACCCAAAACCGAAACCTAACCCTAACGCTAACCCTAACCCTAACCCTAACATCAACCCTAAATCTAACACTAACCCTAACGCTAACCCGAACCCTAACCCCAACCCTAAACCTAACCCTAACCCGAACCCGAACCCTAACACTAACCCGAACCCTAACCCAAACCCTAACCCTAACCCGAACCCTAACCCTAACCGAAACCTAACCCTAACCTAACCCGACCCCGAACCCGAACCCTAACCCTAACCCTAACCCGAACCCTAAACCTAACCCGAACCCTAACCCTAACCCTAACCCGAACCCTAACCCTAACCCTAAACCGAACCCTAACCCTAAACCGAACCCTAACCCTAACCCGAACCCGAACCCGAACCCTAACCCTAAACCGAACCCTAACCCTAACCCTAACCCTAACCCGAACCCTACCCAAACCCGAACCCTAACCCGAACTCGAACCCTAACCATAACCCGACCCCGAAACCTAACCCTAACCCGAACCCTAACCCGAACCCTAACCCTAACCCGAACCCTAACCCGAAACCGAACCCTAACCCTAACCCTAACCCTAACCCTAAACCGAACTTTAACCCGAACCCTAACCCTAACCCGAACCCTAACCATAACCCTAACCCTAACTCGAACACTAACCCTAACCCGATCCCCAACCCTAAACCTAACCCTAACCCTAACCCGAACCCTAACCCTAACCCTAACCTAACCCAAATCCGAACCCTAACCCTAACCCTAACCCTAACCCTAACACTAACCCCTAACCCTAACCCGAAACCTAACCCTAAACCTAACCCGAACCCGAACCCGAACACCTAACCCTAACACGAACCCGAACCCTAAACCTAACCCTAACCCTAACCCTAACCCGAAACGGAACCCTATCCCTAACCCGAAACCTAACCCTAACCCTAACCCGAACCCAAAACCTAACCCGAACCCTAACCCTAACCTTAACCCGAACCCAAACCCTAACACGAAACCTAACCCTAACCCGAACCCGAACCCTAACCCTAACCCTAAACCTAACCCGCACACTAAACCTAACCCGAACCCGAACACGAACCCTAACCCTACCCTAAACCTAACCCTAACACGAACCCTAACCCTAACCCAAAACCGAAACCTAACCCTAACCCTAACCCTAACCCTAACCCTAACATCAACCCTAAATCTAACACTAACCCTAACGCTAACCCGAACCCTAACCCTAACCCTAAACCTAACCCTAACCCGAACCCGAACCCTAACACTAACCCGAACCCTAACCTAAACCCTAACCCTAACCCGAACCCTAACCCTAACCGAAACCTAACCCTAACCTAACCCGAACCCGAACCCGAACCCTAACCCTAACCCGAACCCTAAACCTAACCCGAACCCTAACCCTAACCCTAACCCGAACCCTAACCCTAACCCTAAACCGAACCCTAACCCTAAACCGAACCCTAACCCTAACCCAAATCCGAACCCTAACCCTAACCCTAACCCTAACACTAACACTAACACCTAACCCTAACCCGAAACCTAACCCTAACCCTAACCAGAACCCGAACCCGAACCCTAACCCCTAACCCTAACCCGAACACTAACCCTAACCCTAACCCGAACCCTAACCCTAACCCGACCCCTAACAATAACCCTAACCCTAACCCGAACCCTAACCCGAACCCTAACTCTAACCCGAACCCTAAACCGAACCCTAACCTGAAAACTAACCCTAACCCTAACCTGAATCCGAAACCTAACCCTAACCCTAACCCTAACCCAAACACTAACCCTAACCCTAACACTAACCCTAACCCTAAACCCTAACCCTAACCCGAACCCTAAACCTAACCCGAACCCTAACCCTAACCCTAACCCGAACCCTAACCCTAACCCTAACCGTAACCCAAAAACGAACCCTAAACCGAACCCTAACCCTAACCCTAACCCGAAAACTAACCCTAACCCTAACCCTAACCCGAACCCGAACCCGAACCCTAACCCTAACCCGAACCCTAACCCTAACCCTGACCCGAACCCTAACCCAAACCCGAACCCTAACCCGAACACGAACCCTAACCCTAACCCGAACCCAAACCCTAACCCTAACCCTAACCCTAACCCTAACCCTAACCCGAACCCTAACCCTAAACCTAACCCTAAACACAATTCTAACCCGAACACTAACCGGCACCCTAACCCGAAACCTAACCCCTAACACTAACCCGAACCCGAACCCTACCCCGAACCCGAACCCTAACCCTAAACCTAACCTTAACCCTCACCCTAAACCTAACCCCGAACCCGAACCCTAACCCTAACCCTAACCCGAACCCTAACCCGAACCCTAACCCGAACCCCAACCCTAACCCCAACCCGAACCCGAACCCGAACCCTAACCCTAACCCGAACCCTAACCCCACCCTAACCCTAACCCTAACCCTAACCGGAACCCTAACCCTAACCCTAACCCGACCCCTAAACCGAACCCTAACACGAAACCTAACCCTAACCCTAAACCTAACCCTAACACGAACCCTGACCCTAACCCTAACCCGAACCCTAACCGTAACCCTAAACCTAACCCTAACCCGAACCCTAAACCTAACCCGAACCCGAACACTAACCCTAACCCGAAACCTAAACCGAACCCACCCTAACCCGAACCCTAACCCTAACCCGAAACCTAAACCTAACCCTAAACCTAACCCGAAACCTAAACCTAACCCGAACCCTAAACCTAAACCTAACCCGAACCCTAACCCGAACCCTAACCCTAACCCCAACCCGAACCCTAACCCCAACCCGAACCCTAACCATAACCCTAACCCGAACCCTCAACCTAACACTAACCCAAACCCTAACCGTAACCCGAACAATAACCCTAACCCTAACCATAACCCTAACCCGAAACCTAACCCTAACCCTAACCCGAACCCTACCCCGAACCCTAACCCTAACCCTAACCTGAACACTAACCCCTAACCCTAACCCGAACCCAAACCCTAAGCCGAAACCTAACCCTAACCCGAACCTGAACCCTAACCCTAACCCTATCCCTAACCCGAACCCTAACCGTAACCCTAACTCTAACCCTAAACCTAACCCTAAACCGAACCCTAACCCTAACCCGAACCCTAACCCGAAACCTAACCCTAACCCTAACCCTAACCCGAACCCTAACCCTAACCAGAACCCTAACCCGAAACCGAACCCTAACCCTAACCCTAAACCGAACTTTAACCCGAACCCTAACCCTAACCCGAACCCTAACCATAACCCTAACCCTAACCCGAACACTAACCCTAACCCGATCCCTAACCCTAAACCTAACCCTAACCCTAACCCTAACCCGAACCCTAACCCTAACCCTAACCCTAACCTAACCCTAATCCGAACCCTAACCCTAACCCTAACCCTAACCCTAACACTAACCCCTAACCCTAACCCGAAACCTAACCCTAAACCTAACCCGAACCCGAACACTAACCCCTAACCCTAACCCGAACCCGAACACTAAACCTAACCCTAACCCTAACCCGAACCCGAACCCTATCCCTAACCCGAACCCTAACCCTAACCCTAACCCGAACACAAAACCTAACCCGAACCCTAACCCTAACCTTAACCCGAAACCAAACCCTAACACGAAACCTAACCCTAACCCGAACCCGAACCCTAACCCTAACCCTAAAACTAACCCGCACACTAAACCTAACCCGAACTCGAACACTAACCCTAACCCTAACCCTAAACCTAACCCTAACCCGAACCCTAACCCTAACCCAAAACCGAAACCTAACCCTAACCCTAACCCTAACCCTAACCCTAACCCTAACCCTAACCCTAATATCAACCCTAAATATAACACTAACCCTAACGCTAACCCGAACCCTAACCCTAACCCTAAACCTAACCCAAACCCGAACCCGAACCCTAACAGTAACCCGAACCCTAACCCTAACCCGAACCCTAACCCTAACCCGAACCCTAACCCTACCCGAAACCTAACCCTAACCTAACCCGAAACCGAACCCGAACCCTAAACCTAACCCTAACCCGAACCCTAAACCTAACCCGAACCCTAACCCTAACCCTAAACCGAACCCTAACCCTAACCCTAAACCGAACCCTAACCCTAAACCGAACCCTAACCCTAACCCGAACCCGAACCCGAACCCTAACCCTAAACCGAACCCTAACCCTATCCCTAACCCTAACCCGAACCCTAACCCAAACCCGAACCCTAACCCGAACTCGAACCCTAACCATAACCCGACCCCGAAACCTAACCCTAACCCGAACCCTAACCCTAACCCGAACTGTAACCCTAACCCGAACCCTAACAATAACCCTAACCCTAACCCGAACCCTAACCCGAACCCTAACTCTAACCCGAACCCTAAACCGAACCCTAACCCGAACCCTAACCTGAATCCGAAACCTAACCCTAACCCTAACCCTAACCCAAACACTAACCCTAACCCTAACCCTAACCCTAACCCTAACCCTAACCCCTAACCCTAACCCGAACCCTAAACCTAACCCGAACCCTAACCCTAACCCTAACCCGAACCCTAACCCTAACCCTAACCCTAACCCTAACCCAAACACGAACCCTGACCCGAAACCGAACCCTACCCTAACCTGAACCCGAAACCTAACCC
>JAVLSZ010000077.1:515000-527500 GCA_032313775.1 Urocyon cinereoargenteus | reverse complement strand
TAACCCTAACCCTAAACCTAACCCTAACACGAACCCTGACCCTAACCCTAACCCGAACCCTAACCGTAACCCTAAACCTAACCCTAACCCGAACCCTAAACCTAACCCGAACCCGAACCCTAACCCTAACCCGAAACCTAAACCGAACCCACCCTAACCCGAACCCTAACCCTAACCCGAAACCTAACCCTAACCCTAAACCTAACCCGAAACCTAAACCTAACCCGAATCCTAAACCTAAACCTAACCCGAACCCTAACCCGAACCCTAACCCTAACCCCAACCCGAACCATAACCCCAACCCGAACCCTAACCATAACCCTAACCCGAACCCTCAACCTAACACTAACCCAAACCCTAACCGTAACACGAACAATAACCCTAACCCTAACCCTAACCCTAACCCGAAACCTAACCCTAACCCTAACCCGAACCCTACCCCGAACCCTAACCCTAACCCTAAACTGAACACTAACCCCTAACCCTAACCCGAACCCAAACCCTAAGCCGAAACCTAACCCTAACCCGAACCTGAACCCTAACCCTAACCCTATCCCTAACCCGAACCCTAACCGTAACCCTAACTCTAACCCTAAACCTAACCCTAAACCGAACCCTAACCCTAACCCGAACCCTAACCCGAAACCTAACCCTAACCCTAACCCTAACCCGAACCCTAACCCTAACCAGAACCCTAACCCGAAACCGAACCCTAACCGTAACCCTAAACCGAACTTTAACCCGAACCCTAACCCTAACCCGAACCCTAACCATAACCCTAACCCTAACCCGAACACTAACCCTAACCCGATCCCTAACCCTAAACCTAACCCTAACCCTAACCCTAACCCGAACCCTAACCCTAACCCTAACCCTAACCTAACCCTAATCCGAACCCTAACCCTAACCCTAACCCTAACCCTAACACTAACCCCTAACCCTAACCCGAAACCTAACCCTAAACCTAACCCGAACCCGAACACTAACCCCTAACCCTAACCCGAACCCGAACACTAAACCTAACCCTAACCCTAACCCGAACCCGAACCCTATCCCTAACCCGAACCCTAACCCTAACCCTAACCCGAACACAAAACCTAACCCGAACCCTAACCCTAACCTTAACCCGAACCCAAACCCTAACACGAAACCTAACCCTAACCCGAACCCGAACCCTAACCCTAACCCTAAAACTAACCCGCACACTAAACCTAACCCGAACTCGAACACTAACCCTAACCCTAACCCTAAACCTAACCCTAACCCGAACCCTAACCCTAACCCAAAACCGAAACCTAACCCTAACCCTAACCCTAACCCTAACCCTAACCCTAACCCTAACCCTAATATCAACCCTAAATCTAACACTAACCCTAACGCTAACCCGAACCCTAACCCTAACCCTAAACCTAACCCAAACCCGAACCCGAACCCTAACAGTAACCCGAACCCTAACCCTAACCCGAACCCTAACCCTATCCCGAACCCTAACCCTACCCGAAACCTAACCCTAACCTAACCCGAACCCGAACCCGAACCCTAACCCTAACCCTAACCCGAACCCTAAACCTAACCCGAACCCTAACCCTAACCCTAAACCGAACCCTGACCCTAACCCTAAACCGAACCCTAACCCTAAACCGAACCCTAACCCTAACCCGAACCCGAACCCGAACCCTAACCCTAAACCGAACCCTAACCCTATCCCTAACCCTAACCCGAACCCTAACCCAAACCCGAACCCTAACCCGAACTCGAACCCTAACCATAACCCGACCCCGAAACCTAACCCTAACCCGAACCCTAACCCTAACCCGAACTGTAACCCTAAACCGAACCCTAACAATAACCCTAACCCTAACCCGAACCCTAACCCGAACCCTAACTCTAACCCGAACCCTAAACCGAACCCTAACCCGAACCCTAACCTGAATCCGAAACCTAACCCTAACCCTAACCCTAACCCAAACACTAACCCTAACCCTAACGCTAACCCTAACCCTAACCCTAACCCCTAACCCTAACCCGAACCCTAAACCTAACCCGAACCCTAACCCTAACCCTAACCCGAACCCTAACCCTAACCCTAACCCTAACCCTAACCCAAACACGAACCCTGACCCGAAACCGAACCCTACCCTAACCTGAACCCGAAACCTAACCCTAACCCTAACCCTAACCCTAACCCGAACCGTAACCCTAAACCTAACCCTAAACTCAACTCTAACCCGAACCCTAACATGAACCCTAACCCGAACCCTAACCCCTAACACTAACCCGAACCCGAACCCTACCCCGAACCCGAACCCTAACCCTAAACCTAACCCTAACCCTCAACCTAACCCTAACCCCGAACCCGAACCTTAACCCGAAACCCAACGCTAACCCTAACCCGAACCCGAACCCGAACCCTAACCCTAAGCCGAACCCTAACCCCACCCTAACCCTAACCCTAACCCTAACCGGAACCCTAACCCTAACCCTAACCCGACCCGTTAACCCGAACCCTAAAACGAAACCTAACCCTAACCCTAACCCTAACCCTCACCCGAACCCTGACCCTAACCCTAACCCGAACCCTAACCGTAACCCTAACCCTAACCCTAACCCGAACCCTAACCCTAACCCGAACCCGAACCCTAACCCTAACCCGAAACCTAAACCGAACCCACCCTAACCCGAACCCTAACACTAACCCGAAACCTCACCCTAACCCTAACCCCGAATCCGAACCCTAACCCTAACCCTAACCCTAGCCCGAACCCTAACCGTAACCCTAACCCTAACCGTAACCCTCACCCTAACCCTAACCCCGAACCAGAACCCTAACCCTAACCTTAACCCGAACCCTAACCCGAACCCTAACCCGAACCCCAACCCTAACCCGAACCCGAACCCGAACCCTAACCCTAACCCGAACCCTAACCCCACCCTAACCCTAACCCTAACCCTAACCGGAACCCTAACCCTAACCCTAACCCCACCACTAACCCGAACCCTAACACGAACCCTAACCCTAACCCTAACCCTAACCCTAACCCGAACCCTAACCCTAACACTAACCCGAAACCTAACCGTAACCCTAACCATAACCCTAAACCTAACCCTAACCCGGACCCGAACCCTAACCCTAACCCAAAACCTAAACCGAACCCACCCTAACCCGAACCCTAACCCTAACCCGAAACCTAACCCTAACCTAAACCTAACCCGAAACCTAAACCTAACCCGAACCCTAACCCTAAACCTAACCCGAACCCTAACCCGAAACCTAACCCTAAACCTAACCCGAAACCTAACCCTAACCCAAACCCTAACCGTAACCCGAACAATAACCCTAACCCTAAACCTAACCCTAACCAGAACCCTACCCTAATCCTAACCTGAACCCTAACCCGAACCCTAACCCTAACTCTAACCTGAACACTAACCCCTAACCCTAACCCGAACCCGAAACCTAACACGAACCCTAACTCTAACCCAAACCCTAACCCTAACCCTAACCCTCACCCGAACCCTAACCCTAACCCTAACTCTAACCCTAAACCTAACACTAAACCGAACCCTAACCCTAACCCGAACCCTAAAGCGAAACCTAACCCTAACCCTAACCCTACGCGAACCCTAATCCTAACCCGAACCCTAACCCAAAACCGAACCCTAACCCTAACCCTAACCCTAACCCGAACTTTAACCCCAACCCTAACCCTAACCCGAACCCTAACCCTAACCCGAACCCTAACCCGAACACTAACCCTAACCCGATCCCTAAACCTAAACCTAACCCTAAACCTAACCCGAACCCTAACCCTAACCCTAACCTAAACCTAATCCGAACCCTAACCCTAACCCTAACGCTAACCCTAACACAAACCCCTAAACCTAACCCGAAACCTAACCCTAAACCTAACCCGAACCTGAACCCTAACCCCTAACCCTAACCCGAACACGAACCCTAAACCTAACCCTAACCCTAACCCTAACCCTAACCCGAACCCGAACCCTATCCCTACCCGAACCCTAACCCTAACCCTAACCCGAACACTAACCCTAACCTTAACCCGAACCCAAACCCTAACACGAAACCTAAACCAAACCCGAACCCGAACCCTAACCCTAACCCTAAACCTAACCTGCACACTAACCCTAACCCGAACCCGAACACTAACCCTAACCCTAACCCTAAACCTAACCCTAACCCTAACCCTAACCCTAACCCAAAACCGAAACCTAACCCTAACCCTAACCCTAACCCTAACCCTAACCCTAACGCCAACCCTAAACCTAACACTAACCCTAACGCTAACCCGAACCCTAACCCTAACCCTAAACCTAACCCTAACCCGAACCCGAACCCTAACACTAACCCGAACCCGACCCCTAACCCTAACCCTAACCCGAACCCTAACCCTAACCCGAACCCTAACCCTACCCGAAACCTAACCCTAACCTAACCCGAACCCGAAACCGAACCCTAACCCTAACCCTAACCCGAACCCTAACCGTATCCCGAACCCTAACCCTAACCCTAACCCGAACCCTAACCCTAACTCTAAACCGAACCCTAACCCTAACACGAACCCTAAGCCTAACCCGAACCCGAACCCGAAACCTAACCCTAAACCGAACCCTAACCCTAACCCTAACCCTAACCCTAACCCGAACCCTAACCCTAACCCGAACCCTAACCCTAAACTTAACCCTAACCCTAACCCGAACCCTAACCCTAACCCTAACCCTAAACCTAACCCAAACCCTAACCCTAACCCTAACCCTAACCCGAAACCTCACCCTAACCCTAACCCCGAACCCGAACCCTAACCATAACCCGAAACCTAAACCGAACCCACCCTAACCCGAACCCTAACCCTAACCCGAAAACTAACCCTAACCCTAAACCTAAACCGAAACCTAAACCTAACCCGAAACCTAACCCTAAACCTAACCAGAACCCTAACCCTAACCCGAACCCTAACCCTAACCCGAACCCGAACCCTAACCCTAACCCGAAACCTAAACCGAACCCACCCTAACCCGAACCCTAACCCTAACCCGAAACCTAACCCTAACCCTAAACCTAACCCGAAACCTAAACCTAACCCGAAACCTAACCTAAACCTAACCCGAACCCTAACCCGAACCCTAACCCTAACCCTAACCCGAACCCTAACCCTGACCCGAACCCTAACCATAACCCTAACCCGAAACCTCAACCTAACCCTAACCCAAACCCTAACCGTAACCCGAACAATAACCCTAACCCTAACCCTAACCCTAATCCGAACACTAACCCTAACCCTAACCGTAACCTGAACACTAACCCCTAACCCTAACCCGAACCCTAACACTAACCCAAACCCGAACCCTAACCCTAACCCGAACCCTAACCCTAACCCAAACCCTAACCCTACCCGAAACCTAACCCTAACCTAACCCGAACCCGAACCCGAACCCTAACCCTAACCCTAACCCGAACCCTAAACCTAACCCGAACCCTAACCCTAACCCTAACCCGAACCCTAACCCTAAACCGAACCCTAACCCTAACCCTAACCCTAACCTAACCCTAACCCTAACCCGAACCCTAACCCTAACCCTAACCCTAAACCTAACCCTAACCCGAAACCTAACCCTAACCCTTAACCCTAACCCTAACCCTTACACGAACCCTAACCCTAACCCTAACCCTAACCCGAATCCTAACCCTAACCCGAACCCGAACCCTAACCCTAAACTAACCCGAACCCTAACCCTAAACCGAACCCTAACCCTAACCCGAAACCTAACCGTAACCCTAACCCGAACCCGAACCCGAACCCTAACCATAACCCTAACCCTAACCCCAACCCTAACCCGAAACCTAACCCGAACCCTAACCCGAACCCTAACCCCTAACCCTAACCCGAACCCGAACCCTAACCCGAACACGAACTCTAACCCTAACCCGAACCCGAACCCTAACCCTAACCCTAACCCGAACCCGAACCCGAACCCTAACCATAACCCTAACCCTAACCCCAACCCTAACCCGAAACCTAACCCGAACCCTAACCCGAACCCTAACCCCTAACCCTAACCCGAACCCGAACCCTAACCCGAACACGAACTCTAACCCTAACCCAAACCCGAACCCTAACCCTAACCCGAACCCGAACACGAACCCTAACCCTAACCCTAACCCGAACCGTAACTCTAACCGTAACCCTAACCCTAACCCGAACCCTAACCCTAACCCTAACCCGAACCCTAATCCGAACCCTAACTCTAACCCGAACCCTAAACCGAACCCTAACCCGAACCCTAAACCTAACGCTAACCCTAACCCTACACCGAAACCTAACCCTAAACCTAACCCTAACCCTAACACGAACCCGAACCCTAACCCTAACCCGAACCCGAACACGAACCCTAACCCTAACCCTAACCCGAACCCTAACTCTAACCGTAACCCTAACCCTAACCCGAACCCTAACCCTAACCCTAACCCGAACCCTAATCCGAACCCTAACTCTAACCCGAACCCTAAACCGAACCCTAACCCGAACCCTAAACCTAACGCTAACCCTAACCCGACCCCGAAACCTAACCCTAAACCTAACCCTAACCCTAACACGAACCCTAACCCTAACCCTAACCCTAACCCTAACCCAAACCCTAACCGTAACCCTAACCCTAACCCGAAACCTCACCCTAACCCTAACCCCGAACCCGAACCCTAACCCTAACCCGAACACGAACCCTAACCCTAACCCTAACCCTAACCGGAACCCTAAACCTAACCACTAACCCTAACCCTAACCCTAACCCGAACCCTAACCCTAACCCTAACCCTAACACTAACCCGAACCCGAACCCTAACCCTAACCCTAACCCGAACCCTAAACCTAACCCTAACCCGAACCCTAACCCTAACACGAACCCTAACCCTAACCCGAAAACTAACCCTAACCCTAACCTGAACCCGAACCCGAACCCTAACTCTAACCCTAACACGAACCCTAACCCTAAGCCGAACCTTAACCCTAACCCTAACCCGAACCCTAACCCTAACCCTAACCCGAACCCTAACCCTAACCCGAACCCTAACCCGAACCCGAACCCGAACCCTAACCCTAACCCGAACCCTAACCCTAACCCGAACCCTAACCCAAACCCGAAACCTAACCCGAACCCGAACCCTAACCTAACCCGAACCCGAACCCTAAACCTAACCCTAACCCTAACCCTAACCCTAACCCGAACCCTAACCCTAAACCTAACCCTAAACTCAACTCTTACCCGAACCCTAACCCGAACCCTAACCCGAACCCTAACCCCTAACACTAACCCGAACCGGAACCCTACCCCGAACACGAACCCTAACCCTAAACCTAACCCTAACCCTCACACTAACCCTAACCCCGAAACCGAATCCTAACCCTAACCCTAATCCGAACCCTAACCCGAACCCTAACCCGAACCCCAACCCTAACCCTAATCCGAATCCGAACCCGAACCCTAATCCTAACCTGAACCCTAACCCCACCCTAACCCTAACCCTAACCCTAACCGGAACCCTAACCCTAACCCTAACCCGACCCCTAACCCGAACCCTAACACGAAACCTAACCCTAACACTAACCCTAACCCTAACCCGAAACCTGACCCTAACCCTAACCCGAACACTAACCATAACCCTAACCCTAACCCGAACCCTAACCCTAACCAGAACCCGAACCCTAACCCTAACCCGAAACCTAAACCGAAACCTAAACCTAACCCGAACCCTAACCCTAAACCTAACCCGAACCCTAACCCGAACCCTAACCCTAACCCTAACCCGAACCCTAACCCCAACCCGAACCCTAACCTTAACCCTAACCCGAACCCTCAACCTAACCCTAACCCAAACCCTAACCGTAACCCGAACAATAACCCTAAACCTAACCCTAACCCTAACCCGAACCCTAACCCTAACCATAACCCGAAACCTAACCCTAACCCTAACCCGAACCCTAACCCTAACCCGAACCCGAACCCTAACCCTAACCCTAACCCTAATCCTAACCCGAATCCTAACCCTAAACCTAACCCTAAACACAACTCTAACCCGAACCCTAACCCGAACCCTAACCCGAACCCTAACCCCTAACACTAACACGAACCCGAACCCTACACCGAACCCGAACCCTAACCGTAAACCTAACCTTAACCCTCACACTAAACCTAACCCCGAACCCGAACCCTAACCCTAACCCTAACCCGAACCCTAACCCGAACCCTAACCCGAACTCCAAACCTAACCCTAACCCGAACCCGAACCCTAACCCTAACCCGAACCCTAAGCCCACCCTAACCCTAACCCTAACCCTAACCGGAACCCTAACCCTAACCCTAACCCGACCCCTAACCCGAACCCTAACACGAAACCTAACCCTAACCCTAACCCTAACCCTAAACCTAACCCGAACCCTGACCCTAACCCTAACCCGAACCCTATCGTAACCCTAACTCTAACCCTAACCCGAACCCTAACCCTAACCCGAACCCGAACCCTAACCCTAACCCGAAACCTAAACCGAACCCACCCTAACCCGAACCCTAACCCTAACCCGAAACCTAACCCTAACCCTAAACCTAACCCGAAACCTAAAACTAACCCGAACCCTAACCCTAAACCTAACCCGAACCCTAACCCGAACCCTAACCCTAACCCGAACCCGAACCCTAACCCCAACCCGAACCCTAACCATAACCCTAACCCGAAGCCTCAACCTAACCCTAACCCAAACCCTAACCGTAACCCGAACAATAACCCTAACCCTAACACTAACCCTAACCCGAAACCTAACCCTAACCCTAACCCGAACCCTAACCCTAACCCTAACCTGAACACTAACCCCTAACCCTAACCCGAACCCAAACCCTAAGCCGAACCATAACCCTAACCCGAACCCGAACCCTAACCCTAACCCTATCCCTAACCCGAACCCTAACCGTAACCCTAACTCTAACCCTAAACCTAACCCTAAACCGAACCCTAACGCTAACCCGAACCCTAACCCGAAACCTAACCCTAACCCAAACCCGAACCCTAACCCGAAACCGAACCCTAAACCTAACCCTAACCCTAAACCGAACTTTAACCCGAACCCTAACCCTAACCCGAACCCTAGCATAACCCTAACCCTAACCCGAACACAAACCCTAACCCGATCCCTAACCCTAAACCTAACCCTAACCCTAACCCTAACCCTAACCTAACCCTAATCCGAACCCTAACCCTAACCCTAACCCTAACCCTAACCCTAACACTAACCCCTAACCCTAACCCGAAACCTAACCCTAAACCTAACCCGAACCCGAACACTAACCCCTAACCCTAACCCGAACCCGAAACCTAAACCTAACCCTAACCCTAACCCGAACCCGAACCCTATCCCTAACCCGAACCCTAACCCTAACCCTAACCCGAACACAAAACCTAACCCGAACCCTAACCCTAACATTACCCGAACCCAAACCCTAACACGAAACCTAACCCTAACCCGAACCCGAACCCTAACCCTAACCCTAAAACTAACCCGCACACTAACCCTAACCCGAACCCGAACACTAATCCTAACCCGAACCCTAACCCTAACCCAAAACCGAAACCTAACCCTAACCCTAACCCTAACCCTAACCCTAAACCTAACATCAACCCTAAATCTAACACTAACCCTAACGCTAACCCGAACCCTAACCCTAACCCTAAACCTAACCCTAACCCGAGCCCGAACCCTAACACTAACCCGAACCCTAACCCTAAACCGAACCCTAACCCTAACCCGAACCCTAACCCTACCCGAAACCTAACCCTAACCTAACCCGAACCCGAACCCTAACCCTAACACTAACCCTAACCCGAACCCTAAACCTAACCCAAACCCTAACCCTAACCCTAACCCGAACCCTAACCCTAACCCTAAACCGAAACCTAACCCTAAACCGAACCCTAACCCTAACCCGACCCGAACCCGAACCCTAACCCTAAACCGAACCCTAACCCTAACCCTAACCCTAACCCGAACCCTAACCCAAACCCGAAACCTAACCCGAACTCGAACCCTAACCATAACCCGACCCCGAAACCTAAACCTAACCCGAACCCTAACCCTAACCCGAACCCTAACCCTAACCCGAACCCTAACAATAACCCTAACCCTAACCCGAACCCTAACCTGAACCCTAACTCTAACCCGAACCCTAAACCGAACCCTAACCCGAACCCTAACCCTAACGCTAACCTGAATCCGAAACCTAACCATAACTCTAACCCTAACCCAAACCCTAACCCTAACCCTAACCCTAACCCTAACCCCTAACTCTAACCCGAACCCTAAACCTAAGCCGAACCCTAACCCTAACCCTAACACGAACCCTAACCCTAACCCTAACCCTAACCCTAACCCTAACTCGAACCCTAACCCTAACCGTAACCCTAACCCTAACCCTAACCCAAACGCTAACCCGAACTCTAACTCGACCCTAAAACTAACCCCTAAACCTAACCCTAACCCGAAACCTAACCCTAACCCGAACCCGTACCCAAACACGAACCCTAACCCGAACCCGAAACCTAACCCTAACCCGAACCCGAACCCTAACCCGAAACCTAACCCGAACCGTAACCCTAACCCTAACCCGAACCCTAACCCTAATCTAAACTCTAACCCAAACCCTAACCCGAATCCTAAATCGAACCCAAACACTAACCCGAACCCTAACCCGAACCCTAACCCTAACCCTAAACCTAACCCGAACCCGAACCCTAACCCAAACCCGAACCCTAACCCTAACCCGAAACCTCACCCTAACCCTAACCCCGAACCCGAACCCTAACCCTAACCCTAACCCGAACCCTAACCCTAACCCTAACCCTAACCCGAACCCTAACCCTAACCCCTAACGCTAATCCTAACCCGAACCCTAACCCTAACCCTAACCCTAACCCGAACCCGAACCCTAACCCTAACCCTAACCTGAATCCTAACCCTAACCCTAACCCGAACCCTAACCCTAAACCGAACCCTAACCCTAACCCGAAACCTAACCCTAACCCTAACCCGACCCCGAACCCGAACCCTAACCCTAACCCTAACCCGAACCCTAATCCTAACCCGAACCCTAACCCTAACCCTAACCCGAACCCTAACCCTAACCCTAACCCTAAACCTAACCCTAACCCAATACCTAACCCTAGCCCCAACCCGAACCCGAACCCTAACCCTAACCCGAACCCTAACCCTAACCCTAACCCGAACCCTAACCCTAACCCGAACCCGAACCCTAACCCTAACCCTAACGCTAACCCGAACCCTAACCCTAAACCGAACCCTAACCCAAACCCTAACCCGAACCCTAACCCCTAACACTAACCCGAATCCGAACCCTAACCCGAACCCGAACCCTAAACCTAACCCTAACCCTAACCCTCACCCTAACCCTTACCCCGAACCTGAACCCTAACCCTAACCCTAACCCGAACCCTAACCCGAACCCTAACCCGAAACCCAACCCTAACCCTAACCCGAACCCGAACCCGAACCCTAACCCTAACCCGAACCCTAACCCTACCCTAACCATAAACCTAACCCTAACCGGAACCCTAACCCTAACCCTAACCCGACCCCTAACCCGAACCCTAACACGAACCCTAACCCTAACCCTAACCCTAACCCTAACCGTAACCCTAACCCTAACCCTAAACCTAACCCTAACCCGGACCCGAACCCTAACCCTAACCCGAAACCTAAACCGAACCCACCCTAACCCGAACCCTAACCCTAACCCGAAACCTAACCCTAACCTAAACCTAACCCGAAACCTAAACCTAACCCGAACCCTAACCCTAAACCTAACTCGAACCCTAACCCGAAACCTAACCCTAAACATAACACGAAACCTAACCCTAACCCAAACCCTAACCGTAACCCGAACAATAACCCTAACCCTAACCCTAACCCTAACCCTAACCAGAACCCTAACCCTAACCCTAACCCGAACCCGAACCCGAACCCTAACCCTAACCCTAACCTGAACACTAACCCCTAACCCTAACCCGAACCCGAACCCTAACACGAACCCTAACTCTAACCCTAACCCTAACGCTAACCCTAACCCGAACCCTAACCCTAACCCTAAACCTAACCTGCACACTAACCCTAACCCGAACCCGAACACTAACCCTAACCCTAACCCTAAACCTAACCCTAACCCGAACCCTAACCCTAACCCAAAACCGAAACCTAACCCTAACCCTAACCCTAACCCTAACCATAACCCCAACCCTAAACCTAACACTAACCCTAACGCTAACCCGAACACTAACCCTAACCCGAAACCTAACCCTAACCTAAACCTAACCCGAAACCTAAACCTAACCCGAACCCTAACCCTAAACCTAACCCGAACCCTAACCCGAAACCTAACCCTAAACCTAACCCGAAACCTAACCCTAACCCAAAACCTAACCGTAA